>CM040241.1:82576635-83076635 GCA_022545495.1 Chrysanthemum lavandulifolium | reverse complement strand
ATATACACACATGCATGCATGGGCTGCATGGATGCTACAGCTAGACACATATAGGCTATAGCTTGAGTTCATATACAATATCTAACTTGTATGAATGAAAGAGTAACTTAAAGTTGCACTATATATTGTTAAAGTTTAATTACAACTTTCAACAATATTAAATCTTCACACATTAATTTCGTTACCATTGTGGACACTACCACATTTACCACTTTCCCCATTTGTTTTCCGCGGACAATTGTCATTGAGAATCATCATTAAACGACAAAAATAGATCCTACGGGCACGAAGTCTCGTGAAAAGTCATTAAATTATGGAGGTTTCCGTGACATGTCGTGGATACTGTTGTTATATTTTGACCGAAAATTTCATCGTGCAGCGTGGCGGAACATTTCGCTTATCTTTCCTCAATGACATATCGCCGGGATTCATTGATTATTTAAAATATGTAATTAGTGTTAATATTATTACTTTAAATTTTATTTTTAATGTTTCAAATGACATGTCGGGGGAATCCTTTGATTATTTAAAATATGTAATTAGTGTTAATTTCATTACTTTAAAATTTTATTTTTCATGTTTCCCACGTGTCGCCGGGAATCCTTGACTTCGTTTGACTTTATTAATAATAATAGTAATGGTAATAATAATAATAATAATAATAAGAATAAGAATAATAATAATAATAATAATAATAATAATAATAATAATAATAAGTATACCATAACATAACGACTTATCCGTTGAGCGTCCAATGTGTAACCATAACATACCGACTCATCCGTTGAGCGTCTAATGTGTAACCATAACATACCGACTCGGATGTTGAGCGTCTAATGTGTAACCCTAACATACGGACTCATCCGTTGAGCGTCTAATGTGTAACCATAACATACCGACTCATCCGTTGAGCGTCTAATGTGTAACCATAACATACCGACTCATCCGTTGAGCGTCTAATGTGTAACCATAACATACCGACTCGGATGTTGAGCGTCTAATGTAACCACAACATACGGACTCATCCGTTGAGCGTCTAATGTGTACCATAACATACCGACTCATCCATTGAGCGTCTAATGTGTAACCATAACATACGGACTCATCCGTTGAGCGTCTAATGTGTAACCATAACATACCGACTCATCCGTTGAGCGTCTAATGTAACCATAACATACCGACTCGGATGTTGAGCGTCTAATGTAACCCAACATACGGACTCATCCGTTGAGCGTCTAATGTGTAACCATAACATACCGACTCATCCGTTGAGCGTCTAATGTGTAACCATAACATACCGACTCATCCGTTGAGCGTCTAATGTGTAACCATAACATACCGACTCGGATGTTGAGCGTCTAATGTGTAACCACAACATACGGACTCATCCGTTGAGCGTCTAATGTGTACCCTAACATACGGACTCATCCGTTGAGCGTCTAATGTGTAACCCTAACATACGGACTCATCCGTTGAGCGTCTAATGTGTAACCCTAACATACGGAGTCATCCGTTGAGCGTCTAATGTAACCATAACATACCGACTCATCCGTTGAGCGTAATGTGTAACCATAACATACCGACTCGGATGTTGAGCGTCTAATGTGTAACCATAACATACGGACTCGTCCGTTGAGCGTCTAATGTGTAACCATAACATACCGACTCATCCGTTGAGCGTCTAATGTGTAACCATAACATACCGACTCATCCGTTGAGCGTCTAATGTGTAACCATAACATACCGACTCATTCGTTGAGCGTCTAATGTGTAAGCATAACATACCGACTCATCCGTTGAGCGTCTAATGTGTAACCATAACATACCGACTCGGATGTTGAGCGTCTAATGTGTAACCATAATTATTCTTCGTGAATCATAGATTTATAAAACACATTCAACTATGCATCGTTTGGCTTCTTGATCCAATTAAATATTGCATGCAACATTTTGATGTAATATGTTCTTGTTCCTCTAGCCGTTACTAGATTGTAAATCGACTCTCATATAAGAATATAAAGATGTCGAATGGTAACTTTTTGTTCCCGAGTTTATATTAAAAGAAAGGAAAATGTTTAGGATTATAATAAAATAAAAGATAAAATCGTATTCTTTTAAAGTCGTTAACAACATAAAGTAATTAAATTTTAACCAAAAAAAAAAAAACATTTTCCCCGCGACATGTCATTGGGATTATTAAAAAAATAAATAGTTTTCCCCGACATGTCATGGGATTCATCTCCACCAAAATTTTCGTTATCGCGCATTTACGCTAAACGACAAAACTATACCTTTCCCAAATGACATGTCGCGGGGATTGTCGCCGGGGAAAACTTTATCATAAAGTAGATCCGGATATCTTCTTCATCGCAGAAAACGAAAAAAATAAAAACCTTATCCTCCTCCTTCCGTGGCGATTTCGCAGGAAAAGCATCACCGATTCACCAACAATCATCAACCATCACCACCACCGCATCCACCATCACCACCAACGCATCCACCATCACCACCACCACCGTTACGGTTTGTTTTACAAATTTTAAATGTTATTCAACTAAATTAGTTAATTATATTATGATTTTTGCAGTTATTATTGTTGTAAGTTGTTGTTAGTTAAAAAGTGAAGTTTTTTTTTTTTTTTTTTTTTGATGGCCGAAGCGAGGACCGACGAGGAGCAAGAGCGAGTATGTTATAATTTTTGATTATTATTGTTGTAAGTTGTTAACTTGGAAAGTTAATTTTTTTTTTTTTTTTTTGGCGGTGGGCGGCGAGGAGGCTAGACAAGGTATGTAATAATTTTTTTTCTCCTTTTGGTATCCCGGGTGACATGTCATTGGGAATGTTTATTCATGTCGCTGAGGAATGTTTATTGTTTAAATTTTGTTAGTTTATAGTTATTATTAGTTTAATTGCCTTTCTACTAGTTTGAATGACTTGGATAATGCGACCTTGCATATAGATGGTCAATCAGCGGTTGTTGACCTTACCGCCGATATCATTGATGTTCTCGACGAAGACGATGATATTATTGGCGATGAAGATGCCCTTCCTCATGATTTAGCGATTCGATGTTGAAGCCCTCATCAATGTTGATGATGATGGTGTTGAGAAAGTTTATTCTAGTGAAGAAGAAGATTGATCTTGAGTTGTAACTTGCAAAATACACTTATATATTTGAATGAATGAATGAAATTGTTGTGGATTGTTTAAATGTGTATATTTATTTGGATGTGTATGTATTTGGATGTGTGCATGCTTATATTATTTTGTTCATGAATTTCTATATCTTATGCTAATTGTACTTATACGGATGTCGACAGATGTTGCGGTCCCACTCGGTGACGGTGGCGGGAGGATCGTCCCTCCGGACAGCGTACCCACCGGTTCTTGGGCAAGCTTCATTAACAAAGGTAAGAATTTCCGGAGTATTGTAATACAAGCATAAATTTGATACATATTTATGACTTTTATCACTAACTTGATTTTGCGAGCAAAGGTAAACGGAAGCCCAATTTGGGCGGCGGGGCGTGAGCGGTGAATACCATGACAAGACCCGGAACCTTTCATGAAGGCAATCGTGACGAAAAGGTCCGTGTCGATCACTTTTGAGGTGGGTGACAAACAAACCTTAAACCCTCGGCCCCCGTGCGGCGCGATTGGTCTAACTACATAGGGAGGTCGTTAGGAAGGTGCTGTTTACTACCCTTCTTGGGACAAGGTCCGAAGGAGAAGAAAGCGGGAATCATTTTAGATATTGGGGTCGATTATCCTTTTATGTTTATTTCATTATCGTGTTCATTTATTTAATTGTGTATATTTATCTAAATTCGCTTATTTATTTATATCATATAAATAAATAAACAAATTTAAATAAATATATAAATTATATCTCTAACTCTTTTCGTTTTGTTGTATATGATTGCAGACCTATTTGACCTCGGGCCGCACATCGACTCCTCCCGCGGCCCCGGATCTACGAAGGCATAAACTCGCACCTCAAAAGCCTACAATACTAACAAGGCTTCTTTCAAAGCCAAACATTGGAAGGTAGACCCCACCACCGGGATTACGATGCGGAGGCGATTAGGCGGGCACATCCCGAGGAAATTACAAATGGTGATTGGGATGAGTACATTAAGTTTTGGAATGATCCCAAGAACATTTCTCGAGCCGCTACAAATCGGCTTAAGCCAAGAAAGAGCAAGGTCATATCTAGATGGGGATCCCGTTGTGACTACTTCGAGATAATATGGTAATAAACATTATAATTATTTTACATGCATATATACATATATATAATATGGTAATAAACATATATATATATATATATATATATATATATATATATATATATATATATATATATATATATATATATATATATATATATATATATATATATATATATCTCGATTATACGCTTTGGTGTGTTGTGATTTGTCGTTTTTAAAATTATTCATCTTATATGCGTGTGTATATACGAGATGCGAGGCATCGAGACTCATGAATACCCGTCACTCATCGACACTTATTGGCGAACACATCTTGTTGATGGGGTATTCCTTAACGATGAGGACCGCCGGATATATGTAAGTTTTGTTTCAAAACACACTTTAATGAATTATCGAGAAATAATGTAGCAACCCGACTAATATATTTACTATCTTGTGTTTTTGTCACTACATAGGGCGAGATGAAAAGCTTGAGGCCACAGGTGAATACGGAGGATCAAATCAATGCGTTGGCAAGAGGGGTAAGCTTCGTGGGCATATTCCGGTGTGGGTCGCGTATTGCCATCACGGGCCACATCCAGGGCAAGTATGCCCGCCTCACGAGAAAGTCACCAAAGATGTAAGCTTTATGATGAGTCTCCTCGAGCGACAATGATCTGTGGATATGTTGGGAGTATGACTCGGGTGGTGCTAGCGGGAGTGGTGGGTGTGGTGATGGCGAGGAGAATGGCGGTGATGAGGATAACAAGTAGAGGTAGTTGTGTATATATTATTAGTATGTTACATTGGTACTAGCTTTAGCTAGTTGTGTTATATATTATTAGTATGCTACATTGGTACTTTAGGTAGTTGTGTTATATATTATTAGGTTCATCTTGGCGCCATTTAAACACTTGTTTCCTATCTATCAATGCACATATTGACTTTTGAGTCGTGTTTATGTAAAAGTTGTGATCTATTTGTATTGCGTTGATCCATTATATGGTATTTGTGTTTTGGTACAAGTTGTGGCGAGTCTATCTGAGTTTTGGTGCAGGGTTTATTTGGTAGATTTTTAGGAAAATTAGGAAAAATCTGAAATCGTCAGACCGCAGTCGCATAAAAATCTGAGACCTTTCGGCGACATGTCGCGGATAACTACGCTAAATGTTGACAAGTCAGCGAAAACCAAGTTTCCCAATGACATGTCGCCGGGGATAGTAAACTAACTCGTTGACTTGTCAACAGTAACTATAGTATCCCCAATGACATGGGGATACTTAATCAATATAATTAGTGTCTTAATCATTTTGCTTAATTCGATTATTCCGTGACGTGTCGTTTGAAGATAATCTTGATGGCAATCGCTTCTTTGACTTAAATTTGAGTGGGACCACGTCGTCGCGGGGATTGTCGCGGGGATACAATCCTTACGAGACTTCTCATTAGGATTCGTGACGTGTCATTGAGAATCCATATGTCGCTGGGGTAGCCGGTGAATGTTGTAGTGGGAGCACTGCACCTATAGTTGTGTAAAGGTTAAAACACTTGAACAATTTAATGTAACACCTATACAATATAATGTAACATTTGTTTTTTCGCACGGTGTCAGCTGATTCTAACTTACGTATGCATATGGGCGTGTGTTTAGTCTATGTTCTACATGCCACGTTCCCCGGCCGCGCAGTGCCAATATGCAATATATAACCCCCTGAAGAAAATATAGCTTAAACTTATCGGACAGTATATATGCATGGTCCATGTGAACTCATCATCCACAAGGTTTTTAGCCATCGATTTGAACCACAGACGATGGTGTTCCATCCCTATCACCCTCCACAGTAGTGATGACCAGTGTTTCCATGAAAGCTCATGTACTAGGGATAATCAATTATTGTCATGGCTAACCCTAGTCAACAGTAGATATACCATACGTGCTCCAGACTCCACTCACTAACCAGCATTTAATAAAGTTAATTCAGTGTTTCATCACTTCATGGCAATAATAGTCCAAGTGTTGGGGACATGTAGGCTAAAGGCGAGGTTGTGGGTTCGAATTGTGGAGTGTTTTTTAAGTTACGCTATTTACCTCTCTCATTTGATTTTGGCATGTGAGACCAATTGTAAGAGCCGCCAGAATATCGGTTAAACTTTTTTAACACTTATTGTACTTGATTTTGGAGACGTAAACAGTGAAATATTGAAGGGGTTGTACTATTGCTACCCCTTAATTACCCCCTCCTACCAACTCCTTTGCGACCCAAATCCGTTTTTTTTATACAAAGATAAAGACGAAACACATGCAAAACCAATGTTATAGTGCACGCCATCTACCCGGCTCAAGCCATAGCGCATGACAATTGGCCCAAAAGGAGTGTGGTAGCGCCAGTTTGGCACCCGCCAAAGTGGATGGCACAACCCCCTCGGCCATGACACCGAGTACTAGCTCTAAGCAAGCATGAATCATGATGCCACAATAAGTAAACTAGTAAAAATGAAATCATTATTTTTGTGTAGTAAAAATGCCAATGCTTATGCACCCACCCCATCCAACTCCACCAGCCAACTTCCAGAAAAAAGGCTACTATTTGTGTGGGGAATCTTTGGCGTCATTAAACCAAGTGACCACACATAAACTGATCATGTGCTGTAGCCACCAAGTTCAACCATATTCACTGAACACCACTTTGTTTTGTGGGTTTTAACATTTAAGAATCCATGTCACTTATGGTGTCTTTCACAATTATGAAAAAAGTAGAAAAGTTTGGAAGCTTTGTGTTGAATATAAACTAAATGGTCATGATGCACGATTTCAATAAAAGGAAGTCAACCAGCATTCGACAAGAAGGTATGTGGAAAAAAGTAACAGAATAATAATACACTTAAAAGTCCAATGACCAATCAACTATTTACTCAATTATTCATCGATCTAGACCCCAAAACAGTTAAACCCCTTTATCAAATATAAATTCGCAAAACAAAATTTCTCGGGCTAGATCATGTTGGTCGATCATTGTCAGTTCTTTGAACACATCGAGCTAAGATTGATCAGTTTTGATTATGTTACATGTAACAAGTGTTGAGTACTTTCGTTGTTGAACACTAACAAGGGTGGTTTACACATATAGAATGTGAATTGGCATAGTTTAGTTGCATTCATTTAGTAGAATCAAGATCGAATGATAAATCCCTAACATGAGAAAGTTCAAATTAAACGTGCGAAATGTATTTAGTCGCATTGATTCATAGTTTTTAATCGTAGAAATATGTTTTTTGTTGGTTCAATCTCTCTCTATAAAACCCTAATCCAAAAAACACGCTGCCACCACTTTTCTTCCTTCTCCAGCCGTCAGCTTTGGCTGGCAGTCCGGAGGATCTCCCTCGTTCACTCTCTTCCGTATATACTTTCTTCTTTTTCTAAGAGTTTTTCTCTTCTTCTTATTGTTATTTCTGTAGCTTTCCATGGTCGTTTGTTTCTGGCAAGCGTCTGGGGGTCGTGGATCGAGTTTAGGATCTTTGTGAGTGTTTGGATCAAAGTCATTTTGGTGGTTTGTGGTTTGGGTAGTGGTTGATGTTCAGGTTGGTTGTATGGTATGTTGTTGGGTCGTGGTTAAGATTTGCAGTCGTGTTTTTGGGTTGTGGTGGAGGTCTTGTTTCGTTGATTACGTTTGTGTTTCGGGTCGAGGTGGAAGTCGTGATTTGTTGATTAAGTTCGTGCTCGGGTCGTGGTGGAGGTTGTGTTTCGTTGATTAGGTTCGTGGTTCGGGTCTTGGTGTAGGTCGTGGGTTTGTTGATTAGGTTTATGATTATGGAAAAGCTTAGCTCTTAATGTGAACTCGAAAAATCATAATTGGCTTTATTCTACTCATATATCCATATGTTTATTATGTTGACAAGTATATATCCATTTTTTATTGTGTTGACAAGGATATACTTCTTGAACAATGCGGTATTTTTTTGGAACGGCAATTCTATTAAAGAAACACCAGTAAGAAACTAGCAAATTACATAAGAATATTACTAGGATTTTTAAGCCAATCTAGTTCATACAAAATGAGGCTTTACATCTATACCGAACCCAAAAACAATGCAATATTATTTAACACCTTTTACGTTGAGACTTCATATTCGTGCCCATTGCTAAACAGTATAAAGTTGCAATTATTTGGATTGAGTCATGATTAAATTATCTAAAAATGAAGGTAATAACTTGGGAAGTTTCTTCGTGAAAATTTTGCAATTATTTTTTCTTTTGAAAAGCTTCCACTATAATCGTAAATAATGGCTTAAATTAATACATATGGCCTCTTTGTTTCATGAGGTCATCAAATATTGGTTCGATGGAAGTTCATGTAGCCATGTGGTAAAAGATGTTCCCTCGAAGGTCGTTGTACCCATTATCACTTTCAGATAAACCTGTTTAATGTGTAAGATGTGTGTAATTAAATTTTATAAATGTTTAACGGGAGTGAATTTCTTTTATATGTTATAGGTTAATTTGAGGTTAGTACAACATTATGTAATTGTGATGTAATCTTTATCAGTAAAAAAGTTATAGTTAATAAAAGTGATCAGGTATGTATGTAGTGAATAAAATTTATAAGGACAACATCAATTTATACAATCCATATGTTATTACTGAAAAAGTCTTTAAAAGGTATATTAATGTTCTGTTAGCATCGCAAAGAAATGAAGAATCAACCTTTTTCATCAAACACATAACTTTTGTTGGCATCACAAAGAAATGAAGAATCAATCTTTTTCATCATACATACATTTTATAGAAATCTTTTTTATGTATAACAACAAAAAGAAATTTTGAATAAGCAAAAGAGCAAAAAAAATTGACAATTGAACAAGGGTTTGTCTAATCAATGCCATCAAAGCATTGGTTAAAATAATTATTTAAAGATATTTTATGCTTATTAAATTTAAAATCACAAATAATTAAGTTAATTTATAAGTTTAATTATGTGTATTAAATGCGATTTTCAATTTTAAAAAAAAATCGTAATGAACTAATACATCTTAACCAATGCCCTAACTTATTATCTAACTTATTATGTAACTTATTATATAAATTTTAGAGATACACTATTTAACTTGTAATCAAAATTTTAGAGATACATTAAGGTTTTCAAATTTATGCTTTCATTTATATTAAGCGAGTACCTGTGCATAGCAACGGAAATTCCTAGCGGCAGACAATTAATGATTTGTGATATTGTGGTACGTGTTTCATGTTACGTTCAAAATAGAACGTGAAAAGATCAAGATATAATTGCAAACGGTTGTAACATGCGATGATTTCAACTCAAGCAAAAATTCTTAACGTGTATCAGATAACATATAAAAATATTTAGTAAAACGGACATTAATCAATGATCACTTAGACAATTTGATTTTGATAAATTATTTGTGAAAGCGGTAATCAAAATGTTCGAACATGAGACGAATATGTATATCAGCTAGTTTCGAGTGGAGTCGATGTAGTATTCTCGATGATTAAACTTAATTTTTTATTATGAACTAATGGTAAGTACACGTTGATTATCATAAGTGTCTATTCACTACTCAGTTTATACTTACAATGAGTAAAAGTAGTACACGCTAATTATCATTAGTTTATACAAGTCTGCCTAATATAAAACAAAGCTTAAATTTAAGGCTTCATTTATAAAGAGATTAGGACATGTCTAAACTGATCATCGTCATCACTTGAGATTAAGAAACGGGACAATCATTGAACATTATTTGATAACCCAGGCTTCTAATTGGGATATGGAGATGCGATCCTTTAAAGCAGAAAATTAAAAAGTGAAAAGCCATCACAATGCGAATGTGTTCCCCATTCTCCCTTCTTTTTCCTTATTAAATTCGGTTAGAGGCGTTTTGTCATTTTAACCGCTTTTTATATTCCACTCAAATTTCAAACGAAATAACTTTCAAACGACAAAATTTCACGAAAACCGATTTCACCATAATTTTAAAATTCGATTCTCTTTAATTTGGTATAAATCTTGATAAATATTTCAAACTTTTTTTTACATACCAAATAGTTAACGATTTTTGATTTTTTGGCATTTTCATTGAATTTTTACATTCATAAATGTCGAATCGTGAAAAACTTAAAACATGAAAGTTATAGATTTTGTTCACTCTTTACCCGTAAATTTAAATCACTCAAATTCGATGTCATATGGGTAAGATATCACACGTTAAAGATGGTGTTTTACTCATATTTGTTGCATCATGCTGTTTGATGAAATGTCTAAACTTTAGATTTTAGCGTTAAAGTTGAGCAAAATGTACTAATTTTGTCCCACAACGTATCATTAATCATTTTATTAATGTAAGATTCAAAAAGTGAGATTTTTTAATAGTTAATGTTTTTAACTATTAAAACGGATGAACCAAACCAAAACTGATGAACCAAACCAAACTGTTTAAAACAAAACATAAACCCAAAACTGATGAACCTAACCAAACTGATGAACCAAACCAAACTGTTTAAAACAAAGCATAAAACCAAAACTGATGAACCTAACCAAACTGATGAACCAAACGAAAATTGATGAACCAAACCAAGACTGAAACTATGATTGATGAACCAAACCAAACTGATGAACCAAACCAAAAACTGATGAACCAAACCAAAACTGAAACTATGATTGATGAACCAAACCAAACTGATGAACCAAACCAAAACTGAAACTATGATTGATGAACCAAAATAAAGCGATGAACAAAACAAAACAAGCACCAACATGTTAAGTTAAAACTATGATTGATGAATTATAATAAACTCGATGAACTATGTTTGATTTGGTTCATCGCTTCATCGATTTGGTTTGGTTCATCGATTTTGGCTCATCGCTTTATCTCTTTTGGTTAATCGCTTTTAATAGTTAAAACTTTAACTAATAAAAACATCACTTTCGAGTTTTTATTAACAAAATGATTAATGATGCGTTGTGGGACAAAAATTAGTTCATTTAGCTCAATTTTAACACTAAAAATCTAAGCTGACATTTCATCAATACTCATGTGTCAATAAATATGACTAAAACGTCATCTTTAACGTGCGATATCCCACTCATATCATATCGGTTTGAGTGATTCAAATTCACGGGTAAAGAGTGAATCAAAATCTAAAACTTTTATGTTTTAAGTATTTTATGATTCGGAAATTTTCAAAGTAAAAATAGGATCGAAAATAGCGAAAATATCGAAAATCATGACTAAATGAATATGTCGAAAAAAGTTTGAAATAATTAAAAGATTTATACCAATTAAAGAGAATCGAATTTTGAAAATTATGGTGAAATCGGTTTTTAAAAGTTTATGGTTTAAGAGATATTTGCGTTTGAAATTGAGTGGAAAAAAAAATGGGTCAAAAGACCATATTGCCCTAAAGCGAATTTTATGTATAATTTAGAGTGGAGGACACGTGTAACACTATGAATGGCTTTCTACACTTTTTAATTTTACCCACAATAGATCCCCATTCTTGAGATATGAGTCAGACATACACGTCAAACAATATTCTTTTAAACATGAACTATCTTACATATGTTATTTAGGCTTACATTATCAAGGGGTCGAAACAAAATACCATCAACAAAGATGGGACCACTGCTACAAGAATGTCTACAAAACAAAGCTTAGAGCACAAGGTATCATGGATACCAATAACACGTTATTAGTATGTCACCTCATCACCACATCATACACCTCTCAATAACTCACCAATAACTCAAACACCCTCCCTCATAACACACCAATAACGTATTATTGGATCCACAAAATACCCCACTAAAAATACCCCTCACTCACAATACACTAAAAAAATTAAAAAAATAGTAAAATTATATCTATCTTTTTTTGAACACTCAACCAACTCAAACAATTTTACCACAAACGATAGCGTATTAGATGGTAGGATAATGGCGTCTGGTTTAGATTTCTTTTTCCTTCGCGTATTATCGTTATCTGCATCCATACTTTCGCTCTTATTTATGTTGTGATAACACAATACGTTATCAGACACATTAATAAGCATGCCCAAACACGGCCTACGGTATGTCTTTTTATCCATTTTTTTTGTTTTGTTTTAATAAGTTACATAATAAGTTTGATGACATTGATGTAATCTTTACGGGTGATTTCATAATATGTATATAGTATTGGATGGACAAACTTCTTTCTTAAAATTTTTAGAGGTATAGTACCACTATTAAAGTATCATGTTTTATGTAGTGAAGCCTACCTTGCTAGTTTGCATTATGAATCCATTGAATGAACATATATGCAAGTTTAGATGACATTGATGTAATAAATTTCACTTGAACCTTATAAGTGAAAACTTAAAACTTATATATAGAAACACACAATTTGACTTAAAACACACGATTTGAAAAGTTATAGAGTAACTCACGGTTTGAAAAGTTATTTGACTTGAAACTTAAAACAATTTGATATATGAAAACTTCAAACGATTTGAAAGTTGTCACTCTTAAAAATTATATATGAAAGCGATTTGTAGTAAAGTTTTCATAATGTACATATATGAATGATATATCAAATCAATAAGTATTTGTCGACTCTTATTTTACGTAATGCATTAATGTGATACCTTTGAAAATATTCGCCATAGCCTTCATTGTGTCAAGAAGAAAAAAAGTAGACATCGTTGGTTGACTTTGTTTAATACTTTGGATTATTTAAAACTTAATTATTGTTCTCTTAAAAGTATATAAAAGTCTAAGGTGTTTGATAAGTATAAGGTGAAAAAAGAGCTTGTAAGCCCATACGTTGATAACATTAATAATGTGTGCAGTTGTTTTATTCTAACATCAAATGGAAAGTCAAAGATACACAACTTATTTCAGGATTTCTATTTAAATGGCAAGGATACACAAGTTAAAGCTCATATACTAAGAAATTAGAATATACCAAAAAATATAAATACATATTGTCTTCTTAGAAGCATCTGCATGAACGCAATGCAGAGTCCGATAATTATTTTGGTGAAGAAATGTTTTTATTTTAAACTTCCTTATTATAAAGTAGTAGATAAATGTTTTTAGTAGATCTCTAAATTATTAATAGTGTAAATGGTAAACATTTTATTTTCCAAATTTTAGCATTAAATTGGTGGGTTAACTATAGTGAGATTTTCTTATAAAATTCCATTAAAATGTATCGTTATCGAAGGTTAGGTTCATATGGTTTTAATGAGACTTAAATTTTAGATTTTACATTCATTTTCTACTTTTCCTTTTATAGTAATGTTTTGGTCTTAAAATTTTAAGACTTCCTTTAATAGAAAGTCTCAAATGCTTTATAATGTAGTATAGATAAATGCTTATGCTTTTTAAATGCTCTAAAATTGATTATTTGAGGGTGAAATCAAGATTTGAACTTATGTTTAATCTTACATATAAATATACATGACAAGGGAACCAGTAGGGTGCAATTAGCTTAATATCATACATTAAACAAGAATTACGTAATAGATATAGTTAACCCATCGACGAGCAAACATGTCTAAATCGAGAGACAACAAAAACAATAAAATGTAACTAATGCAGAGTTTCTTGATCGGGTTTTAATATTTATAAAGTCTCGTTATACCTATGGTCTACCCTAATGCACTAACAGGCGGTGTGCGGTCGTGTGTGTAGTGTAGTATTCGGTAAAACCGAGGTCGTCCCAAGAGCTATATGTGTTGGATTAATACTAAGTCTAGGTGTCACATTTTAAGATGATTTAATCAATAAACTAATAAAGCAAGTAAAGGCAAAGGTTGTGATCAATATAGGAGAGTTGTGCTAACCTAGTTATTCATCCTAGCTAGTAATGTCTACGTCTAATTACTTCCAATTACTTGGTGGGGTCAAAGTCGAGAGGACAACATTTGGTCAATTCGCCCAACCTATCGGAAAAGATGCCACCACCGGGAAGTCGGTGTCCCCTCATAAGTCCGGTTGTTCCTAGTCCCCAAGCCGAGTCATTAAGTGCCGCTACATGCTAGACTTATGATAGTGAGTGCCAGGCGTTAGCAACTTAAACACTCACCACCTAATTCTTAAGTTCATCCAAACGGTAGGTGATCGGTTGGTCAAATCGCACAAGTAGAAAGGGTCGTCGATTAGTCATATGTTACCCTTCCCGTCCGCCTCTCACTTAGGGTCAGTTGGTTATATCTCCTAAGCAACTAGCCTCTACCGCCATTCAAAACTACCGAAACAAGGGTAGCTACCAATAAACTATGCATGCATACACTTAGAAATAATTATACGGATGTAATATAAACGCAAACAAAACAATTAAGGAACCATAACTAGGCCAAGACCAAGAGGTGCTTAGCATCATATTAACCATACAAATCAATTCAATATTCAATGTTTGAAATACATGAATCGAAAGTAAAGAAAATATAAAATACTAATGCTTATCGTAGGGGAGTGATTTCTCCTTTGAGACACCAGACGCTCCTCTAGACCGCCTTTGGCTTCTTCCCACGTTCTTTGGTTGTGGTGTATGAAATGGGATGCTTTGAAATCTTTGAAATCGTGGGGTATTTATAGGCGGATCGGGTTACTGGCGTAACCAATAGAATAGTTACGCCGTAATCCTCCATTTCTTCATAATTTGCACTAGATCTGCTGGTTACGGCGTAGCCTTGGAAGTAGTTACACCGTATCTTCAATAATTCTTGGTTAAGCCGTAGTTTAAGCAAGATTGACGGCGTAGTTATCATCGGCGCGGAACCTCATTTGACCTAATATAGTTACGTCGTAATCTTTTGGGAGAGTTACGCCGTAATCTTCTGATGAGTTGGCTTTACGAGTCACGCTTTAGTTACGGTAATGTGAGAGATGAGTTACGCCAGTAACTTCTTCAAAGTGAGCATATTCGATAAATCTTTGATAATTCTCCAATTCCACGTCTCTTTAGCTCCAATGCTCGTAATTTACACGAAAGTGGAATATAATGGAAAACAAGCGTAAATCCATATAAATGATATAAATTACAAGCATTATCGGAAATCGACACTTAATATTCGGGATTATTTGATGTTATCAAATATCCCCACTGAACTCTACTTGCCCTCAAGTAGACCTTATTAGAAAGATTCCTAAAAGATATCTCCCATAACCCGAAAATATAAGTTTACAAATCTCTTATGCTAGAATAAAACAAAGCCGAACACCTCACGAAATGGGAGCGAAACACTCAAATCTCTCAACTATTCTAAGTGTCAATTTCGGGTGATCACTCAATCGCATGAGTCATAGCATGTATTCTATCATAAGCTTGGCGGTTACACAAATCTCCACCACTAGAGTTAAGGGCTAAACAATTTTCAAGGCAATATGGGTAGACACGACAAAGGTTAAGGCGACTCGTCATTACTAACATGTCACAAATAAGTGGACAAAATCAATGATACATGACCAAATTCATGGCCAAGACACCAAAGATTGCTCATTTGCATCACCTAGACACGCTTCATGACTAAAGGGTAGGATAAGACATGGGATATATACATGGTGTAAAATAAAAATCAAGCAAATAGTCTAAATCTATAACCAAGTCATCACCACTTACCGTTTGCCCAAAGTTCAAGTTTTGAAGACAAGAAACTGTATCATGATGTACTAGGTAGATGTGTCATTAGAGGACGTCATGATCGGTACACTACCTTTTCTCCAACAGTTGGCTCACTAACCAACTCCAATCTTCGAATGTCACCGAGGTGGCCTCCTCGATACTAAATCTATATGAAGCTAATAACATAATGCTTATAACATTGCACTTTACAACAAACTAAATAACATAACTTTTTTTTTGAGTCAACATACAAACTAAATAACATAACTTTTTTTTTGAGTCAACATAAGCATAACAACTAAGCATAATATCCCCCCACTTGAGATGAACGATGAGAATTCGGGAGGTCTTCAATGATCTTTAAGAATGTGTCGTCGACAAAAGAGTGATTCCCGAACCTTTCCACTTGAACCTTGAACTTAGGCAAATGATGACTTCCCAATCACAAATAAAGACTACAGGGTAGGCTAAGGTGTATAGGTGTATCGAAACAATATATTGGTTAAGAAAATGAAAGGAATGGCTCAGATGGGTGTATCTAGGGGTATCTTGCACTAAAGGTGAGTGCAACAAAAGGGTTTCACATGGGGGTCGAGAAGTCGAGGTGACTAAGACACACAATGGTAGGATATTTGGGTGATAATCCTATAATATTGCCTTCTTAAACTTCCAAATACATCAAGCGAACTCAACATACCTCGTCTATGGTCTCGAAATGATGCAAAGGCCAAGTTCTAAAGTTTACAAGCTACCGGCACACTCATAATTTGGTGGATTTTGGGTAAAATATTGGAAACGGATAAGGCTAATCTCACCATATAATATCAAGGGTTGTATGTGATCGGCTAAGGTCTAATCTAGTTAGGTTAAGAAAAACATGTCAAAATTTAAAAATGGCATAATTTTTCAAAATAAACTAGAAAAACGAGAGAAAAATAAAGTTCAAGAGACAAGTCTACTCCCGTCCCCCCACTTGAATTGTACAAAGTCCCTTTTGTACTAAGCGTTAAATAAAGATGAAGAGAAAAGTAGAATTAAAGCGAGAACTTCCTTGAAATTTGCTCCAAAAAGAAGGAAGGCCCACGAAAAAGAGTCGTGCCTTCGTATAAGCATCCATGAGCAAACTTCAATCCTGAAATCACACTACCGACAAGCATAATTCTAAAAAGGAAAAATGAAAAATAAAAAACAAACCTAACTCACTTTCGTAGGAATCACGGTTGCATTTAGCATATGCAACAAGCCTTTTAAACCACTTGGTGTCCCAAGTGGATGAGTGAAGTCTCGTGAGGGTTTACAGGGAACACACCCACAAAGTTCATTTAAAATACTAATACAAGGTTATTGTGCCTAAAATGAAAGAAGTAAGGCAGAGGATAGTTACGTCGTAACTTTTAGAAGGAGTTACGCCGTAACTAGGCAAAACCTGGCGTACGCTGCAAGAGTGTAGCTACGGCGTAACCACGGAGATGGAATTACGCCGTAATTGGTGATGCATCCGAAATTCTACTGCAATGGGTTTTGTTACGGCGTAAACACTGAGGTGAGTTACACCATAACTATATTCAGATCAGCATACTGCAGCAGCAATCAGTCCTTGTTTCCTGCAAAAATGGTTAAAAACACAAAACCCTACAGAAATGGATAATTCGGGTTGTCTCCCGAAAGAGCACTTTTCTTTATTTACGATTCTTTAAGTTAGACTCAGAGCCTTGGGGCTATCAGTGCTTGTTGGTCATTTCGTGGATATGGCAATCTCCACGTTGGATCCAACTTATCAGATTCTCATCCCGTTTGTAGTCCATCCCGAGTTCTAAACATCCCGAGTAAAAATTCTTGATCTTCTATTAAGGGTGGTCAATACCCTTTGCCTTATCTTCATTACTAATATTGAGTAGTGGTTGAGCATGGCTTAACTGCCTTTTTGTCCATTTTTTAAAATTTGTAACAGTCCGTGGCATTTTAAAAATCATTTTATCGTCCCCAATCTTTAACCATACCAGCCCTTCTTTCTCATCCTTGTCTAGCCCATATAGTTCTTTAAAAGGTTTCCCGAAAATTACTCCGGTTAGCCCATCTTCTATGAATTCGCTAACGTCATCCAAAACCACAAAGTCTACCAGAAATGAGTGAGTCCCAACAAAGACACTGATGTTAGTTGCAATTACTAGGAAATTGTTTCCTCTATATTCGAGTTCTTTTTTCATAACCTGGTTGTAGCATTCCTTAGAAATGATGTTAACTGGGGACTCCGTGTCAATGAATGGGTGGAAATCAATGAACCCAATTTTGCAAGAAATTTTCAGATAATGAGGGTTTCCATGATGGATTCGAGCTCCCATCTCATAAAACTTTGGTTGGCCAGGTTGTGAAAGAGTCTTCACAGAGCTGTCTTGCCAATGGGCCATTTCGACGTCACTCGAGAAGTCATCAGTACTGATTCCTAAATTATCCTCTTCCTTGAAATTGTCAAAACATCAAAATCTTTCCTGAATCTATCTCGCTTGGTCCGGGATCACTAAGAAATTCTTCTAGGCGTCGCCAAATTGCCTCACGGGTCTCCATTAACTTCGAGAGTTAATTTTCCAAAGAAAGACATCCACCTTTGTATGGGCGGTGAGCAAGCATAGGTCCGCCTAAAATGACAGTATTCATTGCCTTCCGGAATGTCAAGAATCACAAAATCTACCGAGAAAAGGAATTTCTTTATCTTTACCAACACATTTTCAACGATGCCTAACGGTGACTGCATGGATCGATCAGCTATTTCAATTTTCATCTTGGCTGGTTTAAGGTCACCAATACCCATACGTAGGAACATCGAACGAGGCATTATGCTTATGCTCGCTCCAAGATCAGCTAGGGCATTACACATACTGAGACTCCCGATCAAGCAAGGGAGAGTGAAACAACCAGGATCTTTTTCCTTCGTGGCGTACTCATTTCAAAACCGAACATCTTTCGTTAAGTTGAATCGTCTCATCATTGCTTAATTCCTGTAAAATATCATCATGATTAGTTTTAATGGAATTAGTAAGAGGGGCGTTTACCGGTAAAGTTTGATCCAGAAGTGAGAGTTTCTCCATGTTGATTCGTCGCTTAACCTTTTTCGAAAAGATAGTCGGTTCTTCAAGGATTGTTTCCACCGTGTTGACAACTTCCTCTTCCCAAGCCGCTAGGTAATCTGTGATGGCTTGCGAACATGAGCTCACACTCTTTTCCAATCCCTTAATCTGATCTTCATGAATTTTGAGAGAAGAGACTGTATTTTCCACGAATGTCTTTGTGAGATCGTTTATGAGCTCTAGGGATTAACAATAACAAAAATAAATAGAATGCGCAGCGGATTAACGAAACATCATTGTTATTATTAAAGGTTCTTCGCCATCATCTCTAATCTACTAAACACTAATCGACTAAACATCTCTACTTTACTAAATACTAATCGACTATCTATCCTAGGCGTTTATAGTTTACGCCTAGGTTACACACACACCCCCATTTGGTGTTCACATCTTGACACACACAAAAACCTAATTCCCTATATCTCTTTATATAATAGAGATACTAGGGTTACAAATACTACTAGGGACTATATAATAAATACTATTTTAACAAATAAGTCCCTTGTCTTCAATAGTCTTCATAAGTCTTTCATCTTTCATATTTTATCATAATCAACTCAAACATAATTCCCAACAATCTTCCCTTAGTTGATAATGACAAAACCAATAAGCACAAACTTCCCCTGAAGTTAATATGATGAAAGATAAACGAACTTCCCCTTAAACATGCAATCACCAAGAATATTCAAGTTGCAGCTTCCAAGTACTTCTTCCCCTTTTTGTCAATCCATTAGGAGAACCGCGAATATAAGCAACTTTGATCTTCAAAACCACGAACCAATATCATATGACTAATCCATCTTTCCAATGCCTCAAGATACCCTCCATGAAGTTTTCCGCAACTAAAAATGAACTTAAGGCAATAGAAATTTGAACCAATAGTACAAATACTAACAAGTAGTAGTAAAAACCTTCCCCTTGAATGATGCATGTAGATGGTTAAACATTTAACAATAAGCGTCCCCTGAAACCCATATGTTAACCATCTTCTTGATTCTTCAAACTAACTATACTCCATGTAATGATCACTAAAGAAGAAAACCAAGTATTACCGACTTGATGCTGAAGTAGAACATCCCAAACTGTGTGTCATCCAATAACCCATACGTGTTTCTTTTGCCCAAAACCATATTCGAACATTAGGTCACACCATGAATCCCAAAACCAAACTATTTGTGTGTGTGGTCAAACCAATCAATCTGATCTTGAACATACTAATCTTCAAAACCAAAAACTGAATATCAAATATGGTGTGTGTCTAATAACCATATCACTATCACTATCCATAGTCTCATAACTTTTTGTATTAAGTATCCAATAATGTCCACTCATAATGCAATATCAACAAAAAGTAATGAACTAATAATCTCAGCAAACCCTCGTGAACAGAAACTATAATAAGAACTAGGGTTTGTACGATTCTTACCTCTAATAAATCAAACCCAATATGCTGTGTGTATATCTTTCATCTTACCAGCTCCCATAATGATGCTTGTACTCATGATCGTCAATTAAATAATCAAATCCCCACGAGCAGTACTTTCAAGGACGAGCAGTACCAACAGTAGCTAAATAACAAAACATAGCTGAAGTACTAATAACTTTAATCACAAAAGTAGCAGTACAAGTATCGAATGGCAGTATTATCAACCAAACAACCAAGCTCAGCCCTTTCACGCTATGTTTTATTCCCAGTAACCTCAGATGAATCATAGTATTCCACCGATAGAGTTACATCCAATAGCAATAAGCCCACATGAATTACCATTTACAACAATCTTTTCACACATAGGCTACTCCCAAGCAGTAACTTATATAACGAGCAGTACATACATGTGATACTAGCAATATTAACGTGTGAGCTAGGGTTTGCCTACAAAAATACGTTACAAAGGAAGCATGTATACCAAGAACCTCAAATCTTCGTCAGATATCTACCAAGAACTAGAACTACAAGCCCACCAACCACCGATAATTAACTCATAAAACCAATCATTATTACCACAACCTTTGAACTCGAAGCAAGACTTTGGAACATAACAGTACAAACTGAAAAACGCAGCAGTACCTTCGAGTATAAACAACAGTACTTTGAGCAATTTAGGGTTTTGACAACCACAAACAAGCAAACCATACTCCAAAAATAGTGATCATTAAAAGCTCATTGAATTAGGGTTTGGTAGTACCCTTTAATGCACACTCAACAGAATGAAAACCCTAAAAACCTGAAAAATTCGAAAAACAATACCTCCTTCTGCAGCCATATTCGACACTGAATACCTTTTGATTGAGAGCTCAGATCGACGATCCCTCCGGTGAAAAGTTAGATTGTCATATAGAGAATGATCACCAAAAATTTCGTCTCGATCCAACGGTTAACGAAAAATTTATCGTTGTTTGAAAACAGCCCTGCAGAAAGATTATGAAATTTTTTCCAAATTCGAATTTTTACCTTTTTCTTCGAAAAACCTTGTAAATCCCTATATCAAGATCTCCCCACTCTGATACCAATTGTGAGATCGTTTATGAGCTCTAGGGATTAACAATAACAACGATAAATAGAATGCACAACGGATTAACGAAACATCATTGTTATTATTAAAGGTTCTTCGCCATCATCTCTAATCTACTAAACATCTCTACTATACTAAATACTAATCGACTATCTATCCTAGGAGTTTATAGTTTAAGCCTAGGTTACACACACACAACTTTGGTGTTCACATCTTGACACACACAAAAATCTAATTCCCTATATCTCTTTATATAATAGAGATACTAGGGTTACAAATACTACTAGGGACTATATAATATATACTATTTTAACAAATAAGTCCCTTGTCTTCAATAGTCTTCATAAGTCTTTCATCTTTCATATTTTATCATAATCAACTCAAACATAATTCCCAACAGTCTTCCTCATCTTTTCAATTCTCTCATCTCGTTCCCTCGATTCCTTGATGTGGTCAAGAATCCTTTTTTCAAGATTGTTCCTGGTTTTGGTCCCGAATACACTCTTAACCTTCTCAATCCTACATGTTTCAGCTTCATTTGCTCTTTTCAGCCTTCGTTTTTCGAAAATTTCACCATAATTGTAGTCTTGCTTCGTTAATGTCTTCATTACCTTATGATCAAAATTGTCTCTTGGTCCATATCCTGTATCCATATGCCATTTGTAGCAATGTTCAGAAATCCGTTGAATACATTCCAAGGCTTGGTCAGGGGTCATGCTAGGAATAGGTCATGGAGAATCGAGACGTTCCGGTGTTAGCGCATTAATTCCCCGGTAGAAGACGTAGACGATTTGATGTTTGTTTAAATCATGAGTGGGACATCTATAAAGTAGCTCATTAAACCTTTCCCATGCCTGATAAATCGTTTCTTCTCCTACTTGAACGAATTGATAGATCTTACCAAGAAGTTTGGCCAAATTTGAAGGAGGGTAAAATTGTTGGACGAATTCCCTTCTTAATTTATCCCATGCTCCTTTACATTCGTTAGGGAGTTTATTGTACCATCTTTTGCGTTCGATGAAGAGTCATAGGAAAATTCTTGCGGTAACGAATAGCTCGGGATGCCTCGGACGAAAAGAGAGGACAAGTATAGTACTTCTTCTACATGATTATGAACATCCTCATCTTCATCTCACGAAAACTTAAGCTCGTGCAACTCTCGAATAAATTGGTCCGGAATAGAGTATTTTCAAGACTAGAATCCTATGTGAAGGTTCATTGGCGCTTCATTTGGTTGCTCCAAATCTTGCTCCATGGTTAATTCATCGATATTATTTTCATCAATGACCTCCTGGTTCTCCGTCGATCGATCCGATTCGTAAAATGAAAAGATGTTATGAATAGGACTGAGAGTAAACTTTCCTTGTCCAAATTGTTTCTCCGGATTATCGAATGGGTGGCCAAAAGGCCTCGAGCTTCTAGTCTTGTATCCCGACATTTAAGAGAAGAAGAAAATTAAAAATAGATTTATGAAAAATCCAAAATAGCTCCCTAAGCGGCGCCAAAAACTTGATGCGTGTTTTCTTGACGGTGTTTAATATTTATAAAGTCTCGTTATACCTATGGTTCACCCTAATGCACTAACAGGCGGTGTACCGATGGTGTGTAGTGTAGTATTCGGTAAAACCAAGTCGTCCCAAGAGCTATGTGTGTTGGATTAATACTAAGTCTAGGTGTCACATTTTAAGATGATTTAATTAATAAACTAATAAAGCAAGTAAAGGCAAAGGTTGTGATCAATATAGGAGAGTGGTGCTAACCTAGTTATTCATCCTAGCTAGTAATGTCTACGCCTAATTACTTCCAATTACTTGAGTGGGGTCAAAGTCGAGGACAACCTTTGGTCAATTCGCCTAACCCATCACCAAAGATGCCACCACCGGAGAAGTCAAGTGTCCCTCATAGGTCCAGTTGTTCCCGGTCCCTAAGCCAAGTCATTAAGTACCGCTACATGCTAGACTTCTAATAGTGAGTGCGGGGCATTAGCAACTTAAACACCCACCACTAATTCTTAAGTTCATCCAAACGGTAGGTGATCGGTTGGTCAAATCGCACAAGTAGAAAGGGTGGTCATTGGTCATATCTTACCCTTCCGTCTCGGTCCTACTCACTTAGGGTCAGTTGGTCATATCTCATAAGCAACTAGCCTCTACCGCCATTCAAAACTACCAAAACAAGGGTAGCTACCAATAAACTATGCATGCATACACTTAGAAATAATTATACGGAAGTAATATAAACGCAAACAAAACAATTAAGGAACCATAACTAGGACAGCACCAAGAGGTGCTTAGCCGCTCATATTAACCATACAAATCAATTCAGTATTCAATGTTACGAAATACATTAATCGAAAGTAAATAAAAGTTAAAATGCTAATGCTTATCGTAGGGGAGTGATTTCTCCCTTGGAGACAGCTCCGTACGCTCCTCTAGACCTGCCTTTAGCTTCTTCCCACGTTCTTTGGTTGTGGTGTGTAAAATGGGATGTTTTGAAATGCTGGAAATCGTGGGGTATTTATAGGCCAGATATGGGTTACGGCGTAACCAATAGAATAGTTACACCGTAATCCTCTATTTCTTCATAATTTGCACTAGATCTGCTGGTTACGGCGTAGCCTTAGAAGTAGTTACGCCGTATCTTCAATAATTCTTGGTTACGCCGTAGTTTAAGCAAGAGTTACGGAGTAGTTATCAGCGGCGCAAAACCTCATTTGACCTAATATAGTTACGTCGTAATCTTTTGGGAGAGTTACGCCGTAATCTTCTGATGAGTTGGGTTTCTGAGTCACGCTTTAGTTACGGCGTAATGTGAGTGATGAGTTACGCCGTAACTTCTTCAAAGTGAGCATACTATGATAAATCTTTGATAATTCTCCAATTCGCGCCTCTTTAGCTCCAACGCTCGTAATTTACCCGAAGTGGAATATAATGGAAAACAAGCGTAAATCCATATAAATGATATAAATTACAAGCATTATCGAGGGAAATTGACACTTAATATTCAGGATTATTTGATGTTATCAGTAACCTTAGAAAGTATCAAATTTAGTTCAAAATTTTCCCCGAAAAGATAAAATGGGCGCTTGACATGCACACGCTCTGCCAAATAAAAACCTATGAGCTGAATCGCCACAAAAAAAAAAAACAAAAATCTGCAAAGCTACGTTAATATTCACCCTAA
This sequence comes from Chrysanthemum lavandulifolium, assembly GCA_022545495.1. Lineage (NCBI taxonomy): Eukaryota > Viridiplantae > Streptophyta > Magnoliopsida > Asterales > Asteraceae > Chrysanthemum > Chrysanthemum lavandulifolium. The sequence continues at coordinate 83,051,984 of CM040241.1, read as the reverse complement.
TAAAGACCAAAATAATATATACACTAAAAGAACTTTAAGACACGTAATCCATGACGACATGCTAGCACTTAAGCGTCCTGTATTGAGATATTCGTTCTTGTTGGACATGATGGACACATTTATATCAGTGGAACCTGAAAAAAATATCGATAATTTAATGATGTACAAAAACTAAAAGCAAAGCATGTCAGAAATACGTAGAGAATACTTAGAGTCGTAATCAGTCCATTCAATTCGTTGATAAATCATAAACAAAGATCTTATCATTGAGTACAAGATCTGCAGTTAACAATCATACCAAAAGGTCTTATAAAATCAATGAAAACACACATGTCCAACGTTGCAGGCTAAAGAGTGTTTTATGTCGTTACAATATTAATATGAAATTGACGCTATTACTACTCACCATAGAATACCACCACCCTGAAGAAAATTTGCTCAATTATTAACATGTAACGTATGTGTGAGATATCTCAAACTCAAAATTGATGAGCCAAATAAATATAAAGAAGGTGTTGGTATTAGGTCGGTGAGTTTTTGCATGGGTTACAAATAGTGAAGGTTAGAGGAAATTGTAGGAGGCTTTTATGAGAAGTTTTAAGAAAAAATCAACTTTTGCAATTACCGTGTGTTTAATACTTTACAAAAATTTAAAATAATAAAAAACTGAATTTTCAACTCATAACGATTTATCATATAGAAATTCAGTTTTCACTTTTTCACTTTTAATAATAGTTGGTTTTTTTCACGAATAGTTGGTTTTTACTTTATATGTAATTAAGATAATAAGTTAAATATTGTTACTATCTCTACATAAAGAGTGTATCTCTTAAATTTAGAAAAATATAATTATAAATATAACCCACAATATTAATTATCTCATATCTTATTTAATTATCGATATGTTTTGCATAATCTCATTTAACTAATGATGAGAAAAGTTCCATAAGGAACAAGTTTTATCTAAAGAACAAACCACTTGATCTCAACCACCCATCTAACTTCAATCTAATGGCTAAGATTAATTGCCATTTAAATTTAATTATTTAACGAGGGCATGTTGGTAATTCTATAATCTCAATTCTTGAATCACAGGGTCGGTTATACACACATTTCTCATTCACTTTTTCCACGGTTACACACACTACTTTCACACTAACCACCACCAAACCACCTATCAAACCCTAACATTGTTCATGCCAAATTGATCAAAATCAACGCGTCATTGGACCGTCAATCATACCATTAAATGGAATATGATTCAATCACAGCTCGATTCAAGCAATTTTACACTCCTTCAGGTAAGATTTAATCATTAATATGTTCGTTTTCTGCTAGTTGATTCATTATCAGTAATTAAGTTTTGATACAGAACTATGGATAAAAGTAAATAAATATCTTTGAGTTTTGGGAAACAAGTAAACAATTTGTGTTTGGATATGAGATGTTTTAAGTTTAATGCTAATGGTTTTTATGTCTCGGATCGTGAAGAAGAGGCGATGGAGGTTGCGGTGATCGGGGGCGAGTTTGGACGATGGTGGTGGGGTTGACAATGTGAAGGCTTGTTGGAGGAGTGGTGATATTAAGCCGACTAAGGATGGAAATACTTTGCTTAAGGAGATGGTTAGTTTTCGTAACAAACTTGTTTAGCGGCTATTAAGGGTGTTTGTAGAATATAAAATCAATTAATTTGATAGTAAATTGTGATATATTATGTGATCCGCTATAAAATGATGCGGTTAAAGTCACTGAGACCGCTTATTGAATAAGAATCAACGAGTTTAATAAGCCACATTCCGAACTGTATATTTCAATCTCAATTAAGTGGCTGATTATAAGCAAGCGTCTTTTACCAAACACTGAGCAATGCTTATTTGCTGTTACATAGTTTCGAGAATATATAATAGATGGACAATTTCCCGATCTTATGTTAGTACTTAAATCATTTTTACTTCCGAAGTTTGTTCTTCAACTCTTGTTACAATATGAGTGTATGAGTTTAGGTTAAGTTTGCACTTACGAAATATGTATGCTGATTCATGAAATATAGGCTTGCTTGCAAAAGATAATGTTGCAATGGCAAGGAAAGTAGCAAGTTTGATATAAAAAATCTAGAAAGTAAGTTTTTATTACTAAGGTACAAGTGCAAGTGAAACTATACAAGTTATAAAACGGTTATTCTATATTTTCACTCTAGAAAGGCGATGACTCAATTGAACTTGAAATGTTATAAAAGAATTAAAGATGTGAATATCCACCCATCAGATGCATCTATGCACAGCGTTACTACATTGAATCTAGAATTAACTTGTACTTTAAGCGGAACACGTGGAATAACTGTGCGAGACAGTATGCTTTTGGTTTATTTAGATTGAGCGGTAGGTCGTATGTGCACCCCAATGAGCTTTATGACAGTATAGTTTGCACGTCTGGAAGCCAAGTGAGTAGTGGATTACTTAATGATGCGTTGTATTGATGAAGGTATCTAATTTTCTCAGTCTTAATTAGAGTAGTTAATTTGTGTTGCTTGTTGATTAGTATGATTGTATTGAAATACCAGACCTCATCATCATTAACAGTATTTTTGTTTACGTAGTTTATTTTTCTCGTTATTAGCTAGATTTACCACATAATAATATTGCTTTATGTGTAATGTATTGGTTAAAATTTGAAAGTTAGGTGAGTTATAATAGCTGCCATCATCATTTGAGTAATATGGCAACTGAAAAAGTATGTTCATTTTTGTTGCTGTTTATTCAGGGATGCATCCCCGTGTTGTGGTTGATGGTTTCGAAATTGCTAAGAAGGCCACTCTGAATTTCTCGAAAAGTTCAAGACTCTGTAGTGATGGGTGATGGGCTGACAGAGAAATACTTAAGATGGTAGCAAGAACTACATTGAGAACTAAGGTTTTTCGTTACTCCCTTTCTTTTTTTTTTTTTTTGTTGAAAGTATTGTTTGGTTACTTAAAGGCGGGTTCTATTATAGTGTATAATATATATATATATATATATATATATATATATATATATATATATATATATATATATATATATATATATATATATATATATATATATATATATATATATATATATATATATATATATATATATATATATATTTGATATTGTTGTGCGATTGTATGAATCTTTGGCGAGATCAATTGGTGACATACATCGGAAAATTCACTTGTGATTTGTATGAATCTTTAGCGATCTTTTTATGGTTGAGATTATGCACATCGTCACAAGTTTGATGTAGACACTCGCTTGGTAAGTTAGATGTGATTACCATTATCATTTCACTTACTCAGTTGTGGATTTTTCTAATTACCTTTTGATTATGTTGTTCAATAGGTGGAGGGCCTTGTTCTTGACCATGGATCCGGGCATCGACATGAAGAGACGAGCGGAGAACTCGCACATTCGTAATGGGGACATATTGCCAAACGGACCTTGAGTTTAACCAGTTGGTTATTTATAACGCACATTCTCTCTGTTTTCGATTTCTGAGTATCAATATGATGTAGCTTATCTTAGGTGGTTTTTGACAATTTATCTACCATACTTGGAATGGAACTTATCTTTTTTGTTTAATTATACTTTTTGGTTGTTTTTTGTTGTTTCTTGGATTATACAAAATCCCATTGGATTATACAGAATCCCATTAGATTTATACAGAATCCCATCGGATTTTCACATAATCCCATGGGATTATACAGAATCCCATGGGATTTATACAAATCACAAGTGAATTTTTTACGAATCCTATGGGATTTTTTTACGAATCCCGTGGGATTTTTTACGAATCCCGTGGGATTTTTTTACGAATCCCGTGGGATTTTTCTAGACGGAAAATTTGAAAAAAAAAGTTCGTCTTTTTACGAATCCCGTTGGATTTTTCTGGACGAAAAATTTTGAAAAAAAAAAGTTTGTCTTTTTACGAATCCATGGGATTTTTTTGCGAATCCCGTGGGATTTTTCTTGACGGAAATTTTAAAAAAAAAAGTTCGTCTTTTTACGAATCCCGTGAGATTTTTTTACGAACATGTGCATTATTTTTGTCTTTTTAAAACTTCTGAATGGTATAACAGAACGTTTGCGTGGTAGAACTATTATTTGTCTTTTTATCAGTTAATTATGTGAATCACGAGGTTCATTCATAATCGAAAAGGATTCTTTATGATAGACTTTTTTTCACTTAATCTTTTGAAAATATGTGTATGGTAGAAGAGAATATGGAAATAATCCCATGGGTTCATACACAATCCCATGGGTTTCATACACAATCCCATGGGATTCCACTTAATCTTTCCACTTAATCTATTAACATATTTACGTATCCCTTGGGATTCATATACAATCCCATGGGATTCATACATACAAGTAAGAAACAAGATATATTCAAAGTGAATCCCATGGGATTCTTACAATCCATGGGATTCTTCGAATATAAGTAAGAAACAAGATATATTCAAAGTAAAAAGAATTTTCTTTTCAAATCATCTAAATAATCAAGTAAAGAAGAAAAATAACTAACAAAACCGAAACCGAATATAAATAATCAAGAAACTTTTGGTTTGACTTTACATCACATTTGGCTTCTCCTGACAGGTTGGTTTTGGCTTTCGCTATTCGGGTTCCCCATGAACATATTAACATCCCGCATTTCATTCTTAAAATCAAGAATCGTCCATGAACATATTCATACCCACCCTTCATACTCGTTAGCAAGTTGTGAGCCCGTGTTGGACCAATCTTGTTCTTTGCGACTTTAACAACAAACATTTTTTACGCTTGTGTCATTCTTCTTTGCTTTTTGGTAAAATGTTTGTACTCTTTTGGTATGAGCATATGGTTGTGTTTTGCAATAAACTGAACTAGCTTGTATTTTCCGAAAATGACATCCAATTCTAACCTTATCTGAGCTTTACAACTGTTATATAAAAAATATTTTAAAAACATGTTATACAAAAAAATAAAATAAGAATCCCATAGGATTTACATTGAATCCATGGGATTTCATAAAAGAATCCATGGGATTTACAATGAATCCCATGGGATTCAACATCATTCAAGTTATATATTACAAGTCTTTCAATGAATCCCATGGGATTTACAATGAATCCGATGGGATTCTTTATGAAATCCATGGGACTCACAATGAATCACAGGATTTCATCTAATGTTTCATAGTATTTTCCTCTACGAGAATTCCTTCTTGTACATGAGGCTTCCAATATCTTGATCCGCCCGGTGTCTCGGTGTTCATATAAAGTTGGTCTTGGTGATTTTATAGAATCAGTATATAAAAAGCGATTGGGATTAAGATAACTCAGTATGAATCCTATGGGATTACGTATACATATCTATAGCTTCATGTATGAATCCTATGGGATTTTTATGAAATCCCATGGGATTCTGCATTAATCCTATGGATTTCATAAAGAATCCCATGGGATTCTGCATGAATCCTATGGGATTTCATAAAGAATCCCATGGGATTGTGTATGAATCCCTTGGGATTCATCCATGAATCCCATGGGATCTCAAATGAATTTAAGTATCTTTTTTAGTTTACCATTAAACAACAAAATCAGAATTAGAGGGATTCATGCATGAATCCCATGGGATTCATGATTCATTGAATATACATGAATCCCATGGGATTCATCTATGAATCCCATTAATCAACAAAATCGATTCCCAGGATTTTACCATCATGTTCCTTCATATCAACTTCGTGAGTACTTCATCTACATGATCATCATGTGACATCATCTACATCATACGTAACCACATCATCTATGTCAATCGGATTTGTTGATGAATCCGATGGATTTGTTGACGATTCCGTGGTTTGATGACGAATCCGGCGAGTTTGATGGCGATTCGATGGTTTTGATGTCGATGCCGTGGTTGATGAAGAATCCGGTTGGTTTGATGATGAATCCGTCGGATTCATTGTGATTCCGGCGACGTTTGATGATTCCGACGGTTTTGATGTCGATGCCGGTGGATTTGATGAAGAATCCGGTTGTTTTGTTGATGAATCCGTCGGATTCATGGTGATTCCGGCGACGTTTGATGATTCCGACGAGATTAGATGCGAGATGGAGATGAGATCCGGCGAGATATAGATTAGGAATTGGGTTTTTTGATGAGAGAGAAAGTGGTTTGTTGAATGAGTGGATTTGGGATTATTTTTTGCTTTTATTATAACATGTGATTTTACTAATATGCACTTCCTTTTTATTATCAGATGGATTGTGGACCATTGGATGAAAGAAGATTGGATGGTTGAGATCTTCTCATTTGTTCTTTGGATAACATTGGTTTTGCATAGATCTCACCTCAACTAATGATATGTTTTGCACAATCTCATTTATGACGTATTCCAAAGTCAACTTTCGAAGTCAGCACCTTTTGCAAAATCTCATTTAATGGCGTTGTATTCGGCAATCTAAAAAACGTAAATTTTGATGCTTTTATTTATTTACCAACTTTTTGAATTATAATGCAAGACAACTTTTTATAAATGTTTTTTTTTAAAATAAATATTAGCCTTTGTTATATTTAATGACACCATAATTACTTTAAAAAAGGCACACTCTATTATATAACATAACATTTGTTACAAACTTTTTCAGTTACACTTTGATTATTTTACGTTGTATACATACACGTTACATAAAACACTTCACAATAATATCATAAGAGCACTCCCATCCATAACACCATAACACCAATACACGCCCACGCGCGTGCACATCGAACTTTAACATTTAACATTAACATCCCCAAAAAAACACTCTAATCCATAACATCCCAAGTTAAACTTTAACATCCCCAAAAAACACCCAAAAAATACCCTTTAACGCGCGTTGCCTGAGCAACGCCTCCCACATTTTTCCTTCTTAACGCCGTGACTCCAATGGGAATAACGGATTTAACGCCGTTAAAGCCCAAACAACGCCGTTATGGCGTGTTGAATGGGACTGCTCTAATTATAAATGTTTTCCGTAATAAAATCTTGGTGTTATGCACATCTACTTGCATCGTTTTATTATTTTCCTTATAAAGAGTGATTATGGGTTTATAAATGCGTGTATTGGTTATGGGACAATAAGCTAATAATTTTAACTAGAGCCTATGCACTATCATAACATCTACGTATAAACTGTAACCATATTTTAAACTCTTTGTACATAACAACACTTGGGTATGTTTGGTAACAAAGATTATAAATTATTGAGACATAAGATTATTTTTTTAGAAAAATAAGCTATTTAAAAAATAATATTTGTTTGGCAGACAGAACTTATAAGAGATTATTAAAAAAATAATCTTTCATAATCTCTAAAAATAAAAGGTTACTTCATGTAGCTTATAAAAGTAATCTCTTTTTATAATTTTTTCAGCAACAACACCAGCATCAGCAATAACATCAACACCAGCATAATCTAATTTGCGAAACATACCCTTGATACAACACTATTAGAAAAAAGGCCATTAGCAATAATTATTTTAACAACAATAGAGAAATCGTTGCTAAATTATGCATTTAACATCTAATTTTAGCAACAAAATTTTTAACAAGGTTGCAATTTTTTTAGCAAAAAAAATAAAATTAGTTGGTACTTCTACAAACAATCATAAATATTTGTTGCTAATTTAGCAACCACTAAGCAATTTTGTTGCGTTCTCAATTGAAGCAGGCCGAATTAGCGTCAATTGATCTTTGGTTCTAATCGGGCGGTCTTAATTTTAGAATCTTAGTCGTCTTCAAATTAGCAACAAATATTTATGGTCATTTGTTAAAATACCAACTAATTTTTTTCGCTAAAAAATAGCAACTTTGTTAACAATTCGTTGTTAAAATTAGATGCTAAATGCATAATTTAACAACAATTTCTTTATTGTTGTTAAAATAATTGTTGCTAATGGCAATTTTTTCTAGTAGTGTGCAAGAACTTGGTAATTACTTTGCATGTGTATATATGTGAACATTTTTATAGAGGGTTATGTTTTTTAAAGATGTGACGTGTGTGATGACAATATTGACGATTTAACAAATCAGTTTCTGTATGTTCTTTTTAATTTCATAACATAATATGACTCAGTAACCAAAGCGTGGTCAAAGTGGTAGAGCATGCAACACTTATCATATTTTGTACGCGTTTATATAACAAGTCGACAATCAAAACAATTTTGAATTCTATTTTAGGGCCCATTTGTAGGTTTAATGCATCACGTCTAATCTTTTGCAATGTAATCTTGACTTGTATATGACACAACAAAAACACAACAAATGTTTTAGAGAACATGACAACAGAAAGTCTGAAAACATCTGTAACTCTAAATCCAAATTGGGAAGGAATGAAGGATGTTAAGTGCTAACATTAAAAGTGTTTAGAATGTGTGGCATGTGTCTAATCATTGCATGTGTTCGATCAATCATTGCTGAAACAAATTCCACATATATATTCATTGGGTATATCCGTTCAATTGTGCTAGAAACTTAGAATCAATATTGATCAATAGTATTCGTTATAGTTAGATATCTTGAAAGATAAATTTGATTCGCTTTCATTTTCTTAACTTTCAATTTGTATAAATTTTAAATACGAAAGATGGATCTTTTTTGTCTATTTTCTTCTTTAGTAGCATATGATTCTAGCTTATCTCTTAGATATGTTATTCTTCTTATTTAGAAGCAAAAAATCTTATGAATTGTTTATTTTAATAACATTAAAAACGTTCTTTTTGTTCTTTTCTTGGAGAATAATTGTAACTTTTTCCCCTCTTTGTTATACATTTCAGTTTTATTTAAATCACACAGAATATATATGATAAGCAATCACAATATAAATTTCATAAAATTTATATTGCATGCTATAAGAATACCTTGATATCATAACATATATATGTGTAGTGATTACTCACTATATTCCTATTTCGGTTACAAAATATATATTCGTTTATCCACAATTTTGGATATTTCTATCCAGAAATCTTTTTGAAAGCCATACCACTTTATGAGGAATGAGTTGTTTTTGTCCTAAATGCTCATTGTATCAACACGGTTTATCCAACCCAAAAGTTCTACAGTTTGACCTCATCCGACCCAACAGATGTATTCATAGGAAACAATAATATATATTCCTATCTTGAAGTTTTATGACATTGTTCTTAAGACAAAACATTGGTTGTTACATACATTATGTATTTCATTTGAAAAAATGGTAGGAATAGAAAATGTTCGTTTAGTAACCCTTGTAACATTCTATCTTCATCTTCCTAAACTTGCATCTCTAGCGCGTATTGCTAGCTTTTATATAAATCACAGTTCAAAAAGAAAAAAATTGTCTTCTGTTGCGATGTTAAGTTTATCTTACGCAACAAACATTTGACCCACATATTTGTTTTCATTTCAATGGAAGTTTATGAGTTTATAAGAACTAACCTATCAATCTTTTGTATTTATCTCATTAAAAATGAATCATGATTGAAGTAAAGAGTGCAAGTAATGGTTAGCCAAAAATATATACAACTTCTATATATTTACGATTTGTCTCAGTGTTTCTATTAATGATAGGTTTAGTCAATTGTCAATAAATCAATCAAGATGGTTTTTTTAGTTATCAGAATGTAGTAGTCAATATCATCCATTTCGTCTTGGTCCTTTTAGCATTTGTCTCTGTTAGTGCTCTCGTTTTCATAATCAAAAGTCGGCACCAATGTTGGTTAGGATTATATCCGGTTCTAATCTTGCTAGTGAATTTGACCATACAACTTTCTGTCAATGATGGACTGATGGTTACAGAAAAGAATTGTCGTTTTAGCATTCAAATTTGTCACTTCAGCAAATTTATGTGCTTCCGAGAATTAAAATATAAAGCTTCATACTATTCGAACTTCCTAAATTTGTACCCTTAAATTTACGCATGTGTAGCGTGCTCGATACTTCTTTAAGAACATACACAATTCTTATCTTGGTATATATATAATCAGAACCAAGCTAGTAAAACCTTATGCAAACAACAACGTATACGGAGTATAGTTTTGTTGTTCAATTACTGACTCGATCAATTATCAACGTAAGATCATTCGGTCCATCACAAACTTAGTTTTAATTTGTTAAACCAATTAATATTTATAGAAACGTTCTCTTTTCAACAATATATAAGAAAAGATTTATACATCTCAATAGTAGTTTGAGCATACACCTAGTTGATAAAACTGTTAATTGTTAATGAGATGTTCAACATATGAGAGATGTTCAACATAAAGCAATGATGATGACATTTTCTTATGATGAGTCAAATCGCATTAGTTCTCGTTAATTTATCACACATAACCTACAAGGAAAATTGATGCAAAACAAGGTTTTTAAAGCCAGCACGTTACGACATAAGTACGGGGCACTTGAATTACCTGAGTTTATAGCTTATTTATATAAGCTCAAGTTGGCAAACTCATAGTAAGTCGAAAAAAATTAACGTATAAGTTTTTCATCTTCATGTAAGCTAATAAGCAAACAAAGTATGCTAATCCAAACAACTCCTAAATTAATATTGTGTGGTGAAATATTACCTCATATTGTATAAATTAAGTAGTTAAAGTTTAAATTATGTGAAAGGAAAGGAGCAAAAATGTAAAATTAAAATGAATTATAAATATAAGAATTGTAAACTCAACTCGCGAATATAATAAATTAATAATGATATCCTCTCAAATACAACACTAAAAATACAAAGTACAAAGTTGAAAATTGATAAATTCTAAAAGATAAAAGTTAGCAAATTAATATTAAGGAAAAATACATATTTACATATATTTAAATATAAAGTAAAAAAAATTTACAAAGTTAACAGGCTAAATTATAAATATATAGGTTTAAATAATAAATTAAGAATAAGATTTGAGAAAGTTAAAGAGGCTAAACTACAAACTACTATTAATTCATTAGTTTGCAAATTTAAAGTAATGACTAGGCATCTTGGTTTGTGCGATGCACATATTTCGTTTTGCCATTAAAAATTCAAAATTTTTAACTGTAAATAAGTTATTCATGTAACATTCAAAACCGGTTTTTTAGCCATTTAATTACGAGAAAGACATTGAATAAATTGAATATGATTTATATGTGTCGGGAGACTCGATATGATTGTTAGTCAACGAAAGTAAAGCTAGTAGTCAAACTATAAATCAAAGTATATATGTTATTTGTTATAGAAAATTGAATGTGGCCAAAGAGAATGAAAATGAACTTAAGGGACCATGGTTTCCAGCTACAAAAACTTATAACTAATCCTAACTTATCCTAGAATACTTGCTAGGTTCTTCTAAACACTTTCATATGTTTCTTGTGGTATGTATGTGTCGACATAGAGAGAAGAAGGAGGGAAACCATGGGCTTACGATGATCTGGTAATGAAGAAATTATGTTCTCAATTCAATAGTTAATCCATGTCCATACCCTATTCAAGTAAGTAATATTTATATCTTGAGTTAATTGTTGAATTATGAGTTAGGGTTTATGTAGCCAATTTGAGAGTTTATGGTTAAAGGGTATTTTTAAAGTAAAGTAACAAAGTAATAATAATTATTGGTTAAGTTGTATTGAATATAGTTGGTAATTTTATGGGGGTTTTTATCATATAATCAAGATATAATCATATGATTATTAGAGTTAATAAAAGGTAATATAATGGGTTGTATAAACCCTTATTATAGTGTTCAGTTATGTATATGAATTGTTTATGATTTGTGATGATTGTGGTTTAGGAAGCAAACAAGGAATATGATGATAATTATTGGTAAACATAACTATGAAAGCCAAAGTAAGTAACTTTGATTATAATATGTCTAATATTGATGTTATCATATTTTCTGATGAATGAAGATGTTAAGGATCAAGATGCTTTGACTTAGAATGTATGAAATAAATGGAGACTTGACTAGTTGGATAAATGAGTGCTACTTCTTGGTTATGGACTAACTAAGGTAAATGTTTGAATTGTTGATTGCTCGATGCTCGTTATAGAATGTTATAGTATGTGTGATTGAAGCTTAATGGTTATTATAGACACATACTTTGAATGTTATTATACATGTTCTAACCCGGTTACTTACTAATTGTAAGCTTACCTTTTAGTTGTTGATTTTTTTGTAGGTCATGATTAACACGATGCATGTAAGGTCTCGGATTAAGGACCTATGGATATAAAGTAGAAGTATTCGAAGTACGTTGGTTTATACATATGAAATTATTATTAAATATCGGGCTTGAGCGAGTTGAACCTCATTGAGTCATTGAATCAAGTACTTTGAAAATGTAAAGTGTATTTGATGTCTTGTTAGATTTTTAAAAGTATATTTGTAGAGGTTATAGTGTGTTAAACTCTTATGTTATAGTTATATGTCATAGTATATGTAAGTGGGTCAAAATGGGTATTTGGCAAACCCCGGGAAAGTATGTTTCTGTGGGTCAATTAGACCAGGTATGTTTACGAAAATGAATTATATGTTTTTTTTATGAATTCTAGAAAGTTTGGTAAAATATCGAGTCCGGGATGTTGGTTTTTGGGAAAATGTAACGCCGGGTCATCAACATGTTTTTAGCCGTGCAGCAGGATCTAACCGATGCGGCTAAGCGTCTCGATGTGCGACTAAGGTTTTAGCTGTCCACGGCTAGATAAGGTCTTGTCGGTTTTCTAAAGTTCGTATAAATAAAATCTAACTTCGTGGATGTCGTGCCACCTATGGTTGGAAAGATATTTGAGTCCACTTTCTATGAAAAATACTTTCAGGGTCCGGTTACTTATAAAAATATATAAGCGTATTTAATTTGTAACAGATGGTCGGTTATGGCTAAGCCGTTTGCGAAAAATTTTGTCAAGTTTCAGCTTGGTATCAGAGCTTCGATTTGAGTGAATTAGGTTGTTGTTAGAGGGTTGTCTAAACTTGGATCACTTGTTGATGCGTGTTTCGTAAGTGTAAGTAGTGCGAAAAACGAATGCCTTAGTTATAAGGTAGATTTGATATTTGCGACTATGAGAATAATAATGCTTAGACATGAATTTATTTTGTGGTGTGTTATATGAGCCATAGAATAAGAGATTGATTATGATTAAGTATGTTTAAACACTTTCCGGGTAAGTGTTAAGTATCATGATGTGGTGTATGTGAGTTGAAGTCCATGGTAAACTAATATATGTCTAAATGTTATGAAGTGTTAGATGTTGAATTAAATGAATGTGATTTATGTGATGACTAAAGACCAATATTTGGTCTAAATAGTAATTTAGTCACAATTGGTGTTCTTGAAATTGTGGTTGAGAGATCGGATATAGGTTAGTGCCTGGGGATCCGATATACGCCACCTTGAATCAAGTAAGTACTCGTTTATTCTGACGTGTTCTTTATAATTATGTAGTGATTATTTGTAACATGTTTATATGGCCGAAAATTATGTGACGATTTTCTTTGATGATTAATTTATATTTGCATGAAGGATCCCTAATCATGGTGATGTATAACTCGTGTATTAATTTGGTATATCCATGCTTCCGCTTCGTTAATATTGAAAACTTGTTATGAACTTGTATTTTTTGGTTTAATATACATGAATAAAATTTAAAATATAATTAGAAATCCAATCAGTTGTGATAAAAGATACTTTAAAAAAGTAATCATACTTACTACTATTCGCATGATGAATCTAGTATAGATTAATATAATATTTTATTAGTTTGATTTGCATACAATGTAAGAATTTTTCTTTTTAATATTTAACAATTCACCATTTGAATTATAGTTAATAGCATTTACAAAAGATTAAACTTAATGTTTATAGTTGTTATTAGGTTGGAGCAGATAATAGATACTTTGTTAAATGTTTTAGTAATTTGATTGACTTAAAATGTAAGGAAAAAAGTTTATTATTTAGCAAGATTACCAATTTATGCCATAATATATTAATCTTGTGTTTCATTTTGTAGTGATGTAGAAACTTTACTTGTTACATCTAAAAGATAAGTATGAAGATGCATATAAGAGGACTAGGTAACAATTTAGGTTGTGTCGAGCACAACCCATATCAGTTGATGTTGAAACAAGTAATTATGTATATTCATTATAATCAATCTTGATATCTCAATTACAAGCACAATCATACATGTGAAGCAATCAAAAAATCATATGTAAGCATGACATTTAAACAACGATAAAAGATAAATCATGTATAGTAAAGTATTATTTGAATGCACAATTATTATAAAAATACTTTAAAAAAAGTAATAATACTCATTACTATTATGATGAAAAATCTAGTATAGATTAATATTTATCTAATTAGTTTAATTTGCATACATCGTAATAATTTTTAATTATTTAACAATTTACCATTTGAACTATAGTTAATAGCTTTTACAAAAGATTAAGTTTAATGTTTATAGTTGTCATTAGGATGAAAATATTCGGTTAAATGTTTTAGTAATTTGATTGACTTAAAATGTATGAAAAAAGTTTGTTTTTTAGCAAGATTACCAATTTATGCAATAATATATTAATTTTGGGTTTCAATTTTATAGTGATGTATAAAATTTAATTGTTACATCTAAAAGCTAAGTATGAAAGATGCATAAGAGGACTAGGTAACCATTTAGGTTGTGCCGAGCACAACCCATATAGATTAGTTAATGCTCACACGGATATTTATGTATATTCAGTTTAATCAATCTTGATATCTCAATTACAAGCACAATCATTAAAGTGAAACAATCAAAAATCATATGTGAGCATGACATTTAGACAACAATGAAAGATAAATCACGTATAGTAAAATGTTGTTAGAGTGTGCACTTATGATAAAAGATACTTTAAAAAAATAATCACACTTGTTACTATTCGGATGAAGAATCTAGTATAGATTAATATTATATCATATTAGTTTGATTTGCATACAATTATTATTTAACAATTTACCATTTAAACTATAGTTAATGGCTTTTGTAAAAGATTGTGTTTAATGTTTAGAGTTGTTATTAAGATGGAGAACATAATCGATACTTTGTTAAATGTTTTAATAATTTGATTGACTTAAAATGTAAGAAAAAAGAGTATATTTTTAGCAAGATTACCAATTTATGTCATAATATATTAATTTTGTGTTTCATTTTGATAATGATGTAAAAAAAAAAATGTTACATGATGATGCATATAAGAGGACTAGGTAACTATTTAAGTTGTGTCGAGCACAACTCATATATCTCAGTTGATGTTGACACATAAATATATGTTATTCATTCTAATCAATCTTGATATCTCAATTACACGCACATTTATACATGTTAAACAATTAAAAAAATCATATGCGAGTATGACTTTTAAAAAACGATGAAAATTAAATCATAGTAAAGTGTTGTTTGAGTGCGCAATTATGATAAAAAAAAATACATTAAAAAGGGTAAATTTCAAAAGGCGTCCATGTGGTTTGACCAAATTGCAAGTTTCATCCCCTAACATAGTAACATTTTCAAAAGCGTAGGCACCGATCCTATGAAAAACTTTGGGTTGCAATTTTCATCTATGTGTTGTAGTTTCTGACAAGAGCATTTTAGTTATTTTATTTTGGACAAGGATAAAACTGCAACCCAAAGTTTTGTAAAAGAATGGTGCTTGCACTTTCGAAATCTTAGACACGAAAGCTGCAATTTGGTCAAACCACGACGGCGTTTGTTGCATTTTACTCTTATAAAAAGTAGTCATACTTGCTACTATTTAGATAAATTGTCTAGATTAATATTGTGTCTTATTAGTTTGATTTGTATATAATGTAAGAACTTTTATTATTATCTAACAATTTACCATTTGAAGTATAGTTAATAGCTTTTACAAAATATTAAGTTTAATGTTTATAGTAAGATTACAAGTTTATGCCATAAAATAATAACTTTGTGTTTTATTTTTATAGTGAAGTAAAAAATTTAATTGTTACATCTAAAAGATAAGTATGAAGATGCATATACAAGGATTAAGTAACCATCTAGGTATTGCCAAGCACAACTCATATAGTCATATATATCAAATGATGTTGACACAAATACTTATGTTCATTCATTTTAATCAATCTTAATATCCTAATTACATGCACAATCATATATGTTGAACAATCAAAAAAATCATATGCGTGTTGGGTTCGATAAATACCCAAACCCTTAATCTAGGATTTGAATAGAAAATAGCCCAAGTGTTTAGTCCGTTTAACACTAATCAAGTCCTTGAGTGCATAGCCTCTCGGTGAGTCATCTTCGGGATACTCGATGCAGGCGTGAAGAAGTCTCTCCACTCGATGAGGCGGAACTTAAAGGGTGAAGGCGGGTCAAGAAGAAGATGATGGATTCGGTGGTGATGACAATAACTCACTTGAATCCCTAAGACTACTCTCCAACTCTTACGAAGACAAGCGAGTAGAAGGCGAAGGATGTAAAGGCGAAGAAAGAGCGGGACAAGGCGGGAAAAGTTTGAATCGAGATAAGGCGAAGTCCTTATCAACCAAAGTCAACTTTCACGAATGGCAAAGATCGGGCTCGGTGTCATCACTAACTTAGGAAAGTAGTCTTGTCTCTTACCTAGAATAGTCTTTATGTGAGACAAAATACATCGATATTTTGTCTTACGTATGATGTCGGTTGTCACTTAGGAAAGAGTCAAATATCATACATGTATAAATAGCATAAGAGATGGAGTGAAAAGGTTAAGCTTGTGAATTGTAAAACACACATACACATGACCATCTTTTCACTCCTCCAAATCTAACTTAGTTCTGAGATAGCTCGGTGAGCTCTAAGAGTTGTGCTCGGACTTAGCTTTGAGCTTAGAGAGAGTCACCCACTTTGTCATTTCAATCCCAGTACTATTCATGAGTACTTGGGTAGCGTGTTCTTTGTTGATTTATTTCTAATGAGAATATTATGTTGAAAATTACTTGGTGTGTTTTCTTATGTTAATTTCGGTCATAGTTCACTATTAACTTGTTTTATATATTTAAAGCTGTTTTAAGCGATAGTGAGCGAGGAACAACAAGTGGTATCGAGCAAGGCTAATTATAAAACTCGTTTTAGGCCTCTCTAAAAGTTTTAAATTAGGATCCTAAATGGTGAAATTGATGTACCCCAACTAGTCGATAAAAGGGTGGAGCTTATTCATTTGTTGCCCTAGACTTGAAGTTGGCAAATTCAACAAATGGAAAAAGCGAATGCTTTGCTATTTGATTGGGATGGAACCTTATTATATCAAGTGTATAAATGAAGGTCCATTTATCCCAAAGCTGCGAAGGGTTGCCCAAACACGAAGCTCGGTGGACCAGGATGAAAGGAGAGTGGTCAACGGGACCAAAGACTCAAAAGTATCATAATATCTTGTCTTCTGACGATATTATGGAGTGCATTATAAGGCGTAGTACTGACTAAGCAAACTGGGATGACCTAGTTCATAGTCATGAAGGACCATCGATACCAAGGAAAGCAGGATAATGGACACGAAACTTGAGTATAACACCTTGAGGCTAAGGACTCGAAACTCTCTCTCAAACTTACACGGTACAAAACTCTTTTAAATGAGCTGTCAAATGATGGTGTTAAGTTGTCCAAACATGAAATCAATGTTGGTTTTGTCAACATCTCCACGAGAAGTGGTTGAATTTCTCTCGGGGACTTAGGAATGCTAATCATATCCAAAATCTTGAGCTTCACGAAATTTATGGGAAATTTGTCTATGAGGAAAATCTCATCAGCAGACGATACCACGACTTAAAGAAGTCTCGGGAAGTCAAGAGTCCGACCACCACCTCATCACCAATATCAAGCGCTTTCTATTCTAACAATGTTGTTCAAGATTTTCGGAAAATTCGGATGATGAGCTTGATGAGAGATCAAGTGAGGAGTACCTAAATGACACGAACACTGAATTTCGGAAAGGGCACTCCTTGCTAACTCTCGAAGGTTTATAAAAAGAAACAAAAGTTTTTGAATGCCAAAGCAAATGAGGACCTTGAATGCTTTAAGTGTCACAAAAGAGGTCATTTGCAAAAGGCATTTTTCAAAAACAATTTACGAACCCTCTTATAAACCATCGAGGTCAAATCGGTCCTCGAGCTTTAGCAAATTTCAACCAAAAATCTATCGGTCTCATCAAAATTTTCAAAACAAATCGATCAAAACAAAGCTGTTGATTTTGAAGCTAAGTACAAGAAAGTCAAAGCTAAGCTTGCATTGCTCGAGGCGGTCCCTCGAAACAACAAAAGTGTTCAATACATGCGGGGTAAAAACAAAGGCCTTGTTCTTTGAGACCTTCGTGGGATGAAGAGCCGGTGTCATCGAGATGATGAAATGGTGCATGTCGATGCAGCGATGGCCCTCTCGAGAAGAGGACAAGCTAGCGATTGGGAAGAATCATGCGAGAAGCAGGGAATGGGTCAACATCACTATGAAGAAGGTAAACATCTTACTATCTATGGATGATGACTACGATTGGCGATCTTATATGAATTATCTTAATGTTGACCTTAAGTTCGTAGAAGAGCAAAGATTAAATCTCTTTTCAAAATACAACAAGTTAAGTTTTGAATTAAACAAGTGTAGAGATGAATTGCTTATTTTAAAACAAGCCAAGCTTGAGGTTTGTCACCTTGCAAATTCAAAACACTTGAACTAGTTAAGAGAAATCGGGCTCTTCAAGATGAACTTAAAAGGAACAAGATATTCTTGATAGTTGAATTGCTAAGAATCCCGGGGTCTTTGATCTTGTGGGTGCCCCAGTAGCAAAAGAGAGTCATAGGTGAAGATCATCTCACGACTCTGCAACAAAGACCAATGTTCAAAACCATTTGTGTGCGGTGGTATGATTACCAACATGTTGACAACTCAAATTCCGGTGATTGGATTGAGCGGGTTAATCACGAGTAAGCTTCAAATTTCGATTACGGAAGGATTCTAGAGCACGAAAGTCAAGCTCTAAAGAGCATGCTTGGACTCCACGATGTGCCCGGTGGTCTTGATCATATCTACGAGTGCGAGGCGAAATCTCAACACCGCTTCCACCTGAAACCTCTTGAGGTCTTGCTCCAAGCTCGAGCTTACTCCACTACAATTCAATCCTCATTCACCAAAAGAAAGGTGCGGACTTGGTAGAACCATCTTACAAAGACAAGCAAAACTTATCCAACAAGAGTCTACTCCTCTTGAGACTTCAACATCCTCTGTCCCCAGAAGGCGACCAAATTCGACAAGCGGTGAACTTGTGAGGAAGCTTCTTGAAAAAATGGAATCCATTGAAAAGGTCCCAGAACCAATCAAGGAGACAAAGTCGACTTCCTCCGGTTCCTCAAAGTCTAAGTCAACCTCCAAAACAAACAAAAGTGTGGTGTGTCATTACACCAGCCATACCATGACAAGCTGCTATAGAATCCTTTTTGCATGATCGCAAAAGGATGATCCGAGGCTATGAGATCATCTACGATATGTCGGTCAAGCAAACTATACCAAAGTTGGTCATCGGTATGCTTCATCCTCCAAAAGCGCTCCAAAGAATAGAGCAAAACCTTTTCCTCTGTGCCCTCACTTTGTGGGTTTAATGATCATCATCGGGATGATTGTCTCATGAATACATCTTTGTGATATATCGGTAATCCGACTCATGAGACATCCCAACATGACAATATCATTCATGCAAGGAGAAATTCCAAACAACCCGAGTCATTGAGTCATCCTCGACCTCTAAATGCAAAACACATGGTAGCACCATGCACACAACCACGACCATGAGTCGATTGCAAATTTCAAAGAGACCTTGAGATCCAAGCCCACTAGTAAGTGGGTCACGAAGAAAAACTAATTGGTTTACTACTTGTGCGAGACATGCCGGGGAACCTATTTGGCATCTAGGCGGTGGATGCTCAAGAAGCATGGTGGTGTGAAGGAATATCTGCACAAGTATGTAAAGGAACCGGGGCCCAAGGTAGTATTTGGTGATAACTCATCATGTCCCAGCTGAAGGTTATGGTTCGATGGCGCAATGGAATAGTTTTCTCTAGAATAGCCTATGTCAGCGGTCTCAAATACAATCTCATCGATGTCGATCAACTATGTGATGCTAAATACATTGTACAATTCAATGATAAACAAGGTACCATTTTCAATGCCAACAAGGAAGTTGTGTTGATAGCTCTAGGAGAGATGATGTTTATGTGCTAGACATGTCAACACTCTCCCAGATGGAGCGTGTCTCTTTGCTAAAGCCACTGAAACTATCAATTGGGCGTGGCATAAGAGACTCTCACATAAACTTCAAAACCTCAACAACTTGGCAAAACAAAACAAGGTCCTTGGCTTACCATCCTTGGTTTTGCAAAAGACAAACCATGCTCTGCTGTGAAAAGGGTAAACACCACGAGCATCATTCAAAACCAAACAAAATTTCTCCATCAAAAGCGCCTTCACCTCCACGCATGGATCTCTTTGGACTGTCGGTCCCGGATCAATCCGGCATGAGAAGTATACACTTGTCATTGTTGATGAGTTCTCAAGATACACTTGGGTATACTTTCTTTCCAAGAAGAGTCGAGGCGGTGATACAATAATGTCATTCATCGGGAAGATTGAAAACCGAATGACATTCTTGTTAAACAAATCGAGGCGACAATGGTGCGAGTTTAAAATCAAGAGCTTGAGAGTTTACGTGATGAAAAGGAATTTCTCAAAATTTCTCATCTCCATACACCCCGAACAAAATGGGGTTCTTTGAAAAAAACAGAACTCTCATTGAGGTGCTAGAACTATGTTAAATGGCTCGACCCTCTCAAAGCATTTACGGATGAAGCGATCAAAGCACTGTTACACTCAAAACAGGTCAATCGTTGTCAAAAGACATAATAAAACCCCATATGAGATCTTGAAGGAAGACTTCACGACATCGACTATTTTCATGTGTTTGGATGTCTGTGTTCATTCACAACCACAAGGATCATCTAGGCAAGTTTGATGCAAAAGGCGATGATGGATACTTTTAGGCTACTCATGCGATCTCCAAAGCCTTGGGTTTTTAACACAAGGAGACAACAAGTTGAGAAACCTTTCATGTCACCTTTGATGAAAGTCTTTGAAAGCATCGAGTTCACCAACACCTCGATGGAGGAAATAGGAATTGATAACTCATCAAGATATCCTCGATGAGTACAACAACGAACTCAATTCCTCATATCAGGCGATCTTGACATCTCATATTATGTCTTACCTCACAACCTACCCCAACCAACCATCAATGAGTTCATTGATAATCGATCTGTTCTGCTTTGGGATAAGTAACAATGATCCAAATGATCGGGAACACGTAACTCATGATCCTCAACTGATCAAGACATCTCTAGATGTTCTAAATGATTATGTGGCCCTTGCACACGAACTCACATCCCGAACTCCCGGTGACATCTTCAAGCTCGGATCCCGGACCACAAAGTAAGTGGACAAGATCTCGGGACATTGAGCTTGTAAACATCATTGGTGAACCAGCGAGGGCATGCTCACTAGAAGCATGGTGCTAGTCTAGCTGCGACTTGACCAATGAATGTCTATATCTTGATTACCTATCGGACATAGAACCCAAAGTGTCATGAAGCTCTAAAATACCCAAGTGGGTTCGGGCTATGCAAGAAGAATTACAGCAGTTTGATAAAAACAAGGTCATGACCTTGATCAAATGTCCTCGGGATGTAGTAGTCATAGGAATGAAGTGGGTTTTCGAAACAAAGCGATGAAAGCAGCATGTCATTAAAAACAAAGCGGACTTGTAGCCAAGGTTACTGGTCAACAAGAAGGCATTGACTATGATGAGACATTTGCTCTGTTGCAAGAATGGAAGCCATCGGGATCTTCCTTGCATATGCAACATACATGAACTTGAGGTCTATCAAATGGATGTTAAAGTGCATTCCTAAATGGTGATCTCAAGGAAGATGTGTATGTTCGGCAACCTCAGGGCTTTGAGAGTAGTGAATTCACGACTATGTGCGCAAGCTTGACAAAGCCCTTTATGGACTTAAACAAGCTCCCGGGGCATGGTATGAAACTCTCTCGGCCTTCACGATCAAAAACAAGTTTGTCGGAGGAAAGATAGACAACACTTTTTTGTCTATAGAACCCAACGAGGATGTGATACTAGTCAGTGTATGTTGATGATATCATCTTTGGCTCAACAAACTACAAACTTTGCAAGCAGTTTGAAAAACTAATGACAAAGAAGTTTGAAATGAGCATGATGGGGAACTTACATACTTTCTTGGACTACAAATCGAACAAGCGATAAAGGAATATCCATCGGTCAAGAGAAATACACGAAATCTCTTGAAGAAATATGAGATATCGGACTATGCCTCGGTGAAGACACCAATGGTCCCACCTAACAACCTTGGACTGATCTCACTTTGGAAAATCGATCAATCAAACCCATTTCGGAGGATTGTTGGCTCAGCGATGTATCTAACCGCTACTAGACCGGACATACAATTTTCGATCATCTAATAGCAAGATATCGGTCAATCCCAAAGAATCTCACCTCACTGCGACCAAAAGAATACTCGGTGTCGAAAGGAACCCCAAACCTTGGACTCTATTATCCAATATGCTCGGGGTTTGATCTCGAGGTTACTCGATTACGATTATCTTTGGTGCAACATGGACAGAAAAAGTACCTCGGGGTCTGTCAATTTCTTGGAGGAAAAGCGGTGTGTTGGAGTGCAAAGAAGCAACAATCGGTGGCTATGTCCTCGGTGAAGGCGAATATGTAGGCTATGCGGGATCTTTGCCAATGTATTATGGATGAAAAGTCAACTCGGTGACTATGACATCCATTACAAAATGGTGCCCATCTTACGTGATAACACTAGTGCAATTGCAATCTCCAACAACCACATCCTCCACCAAAGAACCAAACACATTGATATCGGATATCACTTCATTAGGGATCACATAATGAAAGGAGATATTGAACTTCATTTCATCCCTCTTGAATATCAACTAGTGATATCTTCACCAAACCCTTGGATGAACCTACCTTGAGGCGAAAATTTGAATTGGGAATGCTTGACATTGAAAGTCAAGTATCGAAAACCAATCTCGATAAGTTCTACGAAATGGTTCATCCTCCTGAACAACCAAAATAAACCTCTCATTGAATGAGTAAGACTCATTCGGGGTCCTGACACTTGACAAAGAGCATTGAATGAGTAACTAAATGATCCAAGTATCGATTACTTTAATGTCCTAGGTTGGTAACTATGCCAATTTAATAAAGGAATATATGTCTCTTTGTCTTCTTGTCATCCCACTTGGCATTTAATGCCTCTCACAAAAATATCAAATTGATATTTTATCTACGCAAAGTGCACTTTTCTTGTGCCTTTATAAGCTATTCCTTGAAAAGCGGGTTTTCTTTGCGGGTAATGGAGTGGTAGCATTAAATGTGGAAATTCAAACGTCTTTCAAAAACCGACTCTTAATATTTCCATTTGTGCACAAAACACCCCTCTTATCACTCTATAAATACCCTCTTCCAACACAAACAAACACACACAAATCTTTTCTGCAACTAAACTCTGTCAAAATCATTTCAAAAATTCAAAAACATTTGTGTGTGCTCAAAACCTCTTTTGGAAAACCTTCTTGTAAACATTTACAAAAGTTTTTCATCACATACTCGAAGAGATCTAAACACTTTGATTGTTCTAGTCAAAACATTTTTTAAACCCTAAAATCTTCGTTAATGGAAATGGCTAGAACACAATCTCTTCAGTTTGCTTCTCAGTGGGTAGGGGATCTTACTAACGTTGAATTCAAAACAAATAATGTCATAGGAAATTTTGAATATCCTGAAAATGTCCCAACCTATAAAGACATTATAAAATTTTTATTCAGCGCCCACTTAAAGCGGCCTTTGTAAAATGTCCTCGATGGTGTACCCAAACTACCTCGGGGAGTTTTGGGCTCTTCTAGAGCCTTTGACCCGACACCTTCCAGATGAGAATAACCTTAGACCTCTCGGGAGTATCTCATCGAGTTCGGTCTAAATGGGGAAAACAATACACCTGGATTACAAAGCGTTTTGCACTACAACGAGGTTAGATTATAACAAAGGCACTTATGTCGCCCATCACGAACCCTCCACGGTGAAGGATGGGTTAAAACAAATCGTTTTAGATCCAACTTTTTGGACAAGACCCGATCACTAAAAGCTCATTCCCGTGGCTTGGAGGATCCTCTTCACTTTTGTGATTCGGGTCCTCGGCGGGAACCACTCATCCAGCTGAACAAGTTAACTCTATTCGGTTGATGATGGCATCTTGCTTGATGAATGGGGTCCTTTGTCGACATAGGAGAGATCATTTACGGTGATCTCGTAGCGAAGCTCTGAGCAAAACTAGGGCGAAATGCGTTTAGTATCCTAGGTTTGTCTCTTGTGCTCTGCAATCGTTCTTGGGTTCAAATTATACTCGGGATGAAAAATTTGGAAATTTACACGGCATCTGAGCCCATCAAATTTTCAAAGGACCCATCCTCGTCACTCCCATTGAATTGACGGCCCACATGATTCTTGTAAACAATCAAAGTGGATCGATGTCTCAAACCACTGCTCTTAAAAGAAAAAAGGAAGTCTCGGTGGGACTAAGACTAAACCAAAGTCTCGGGGCCACGAGGCTTGAGGAGCACACCTAAGAGGCACAAAAGCCCTTGACCAAAAGACACCTTGACACAGCAACAACCACCCGGTGACAACGAAGGACAGCGATACATCACGATCGGTGCCGCTTGGTCACACCTACTACTCCCAGATCCGGAGGAAACATACAACCCGGCGGTAGGGGCGCCTTCCTGCGCCCGGTGATGACATTAGCAAATCAAGCCTTTGTGCGAGGGCACAGATCGATCCCAAAGACTCGGAGGAAACAAACAACCCAGCGATAGGGATACAACAATCATGACTCCGCTAAAGGCCTTTGGAAACACCCACGGTGTCTCGGGGTCAGCGGGGACAAAGACTCGGAGGAAAGAAACAACCGCCGATCTGGAACCCAAAACCAATCGACTCGGAGAAGGCACTGGAAAACTCCACGGTGTCGAGGGTCAACGGGGACAAAGACTCGGAGGAAACATACCACCGCGATATGGAACCCATCAACAATCCACAGTTAGCTGTTGCGATGTCACTTTGGGATATTATTTTACGAAGATGAGCTTCTTGAGGCGATGATGAAATCTTATCGGTGGAGAAGAAATGGATGCCGAGGTTCAAGTGAACAAGAGCCTCGGCTGATCCAAAGGAGCATACCGAGTCACCATTTCACCACGAAGATAATGACTCGAGACTCCTCTTCATCCGGCTACGGGGAATTCAACCGGTTTGACAATATTCTTCCGATCGAAAAGGCAGTGGTTCGATGGATCACTAAAGCCTCAAGGAAGCGTATCTTGGGGTTCTTGAACAATTTTGGGATCAACACTGCTGAAGCCATTGCCATTCTGTTGATCTTGATCGATGTGCTCACCTTCAATGAAAATGTTCATGAGCATCGAGATCTTATGTACCAACACCTTATCGGTGGATGAAAACACGGTTAAGTTCCTCAAGCATCTTGAACTTGTGGGGTTACAATCGATGAAATCGGGGACTTTGTTAAAGAAGACCCGGCACTCAATACCAAAGTCTTTGGAGGCCACTGAGTGTATGTGAAAAACTCATCTCAATGGTGAACTAATTGAAATGCTCAACTACGCCAATGTTCGGGGTCTCCAATCTTGATTCGGACTCTTGAGACCTCGGTGGACTCTTTGAACACTCGGTGTCTGCTATGGCTCGAGCCTCATCTTCTATGGCACGGAATCTTGGTCCCGGTTGGTGCATTAGAGATCTCTCAAGCTAATCTAGATCAAAGGTCAACGGTATTGAGCGAGATACTTGAGAGATTAAGGCCATGATCACCGAAATTTATCGGGCCTTCAAAGGTCAAGCGACTCAGTCCCCTCGGCATCTACTCCAACTCTTGCCCTCACTGAAGTTCGAGCAGCAGTTGAGGGAGAATATTCTTGAAGATCCTCCTTCTCACCGAGGGGAGCCAACACGATCATCATCGATGGCACAAATCTCATCATCCCACCGGTCTCGGCAACACCTATCTCATCAATCCCACCAACTACATCATCAACAACAACAACGGTAATCACTCCAATAACAACAACACCACCACCCACGGTAGCAACTTCATCTTCCTCGGGCCGGGACAAAGGAAAAGGCAAGATGGCAACTTGAGCACGAGAAGATTCCCTATAAAATCGGCGACCTTGAATACTGCTCACACACAACACTAAGTAAACACCTTGCTAAAGAAGAAAAAGGTTGAAACAAGTGAGGAAGATAAAAGGAGCAGAAAAGCCTTTGGAAAAGGTTGTCGTAGAAGAAGGCGAAAATATGGGATTAGATCGAAGCAAACTTCAAAAGGGTCGAGCGGGGCAAAAGTTCAAGGAAGCTCGGTGGCTCGGATGGTGCAATGAAAAGCGGTGGAAGAAAAGAAGAAAAAAGCTGAAGCTCTCGGGCAAAGCGGAATTGAGGAGTACAAGCGGGCGATGACAAGCGAAGGCTTCTGAAAAAATCACGGATGTCGAGAATCATCCCCAATACCAAACCACGGCCATGAATGTCTATAGAGGGTTGATAAAAGACACTTGAGGTCCATGATCCTCAAATTCAACGACTTTGGGATCACTGAACTTGATGAGCTTGGCCCAATCATTGAAAAGAAGAAGAATGCGGTGGTTAAGGACACGATGAAAATGCTCGATAAAAGATATGAAAGGCGAGAGATTGTCCATTATTTGGGAATTCGGGCCATATAGCGCACCTCAAGGATCTCAACCACAATCATCCAGCAAAAGGAAGAGTTGAGTTCCAACACGAGATTAAAGTGCACAGGTGGAGTGTAACGAGGGCTGCTGAAGGGTTAAATTTGTGAGCTGTCTAGTGATAGAAGCACGAAGAGGGCTATTCCACATTGATGTCTATGGAAACCACCTTTTCAAAGATGGAGTGATATTGATCGGTGGTGTGGTGCAATCTTGAGCTACATACCGGTGGCCTCTCAAATTCAAACCCGGCAAACATCGAGTTACGCCAAGACACGAATGCCAAGATAAGAGACCATCGACAAAGAAACACTCATCACCAAAAGGTCAAGCTTGAAGCATTGGGAATCCATACGGATTGACATCATTTTGTTTTATCTTTTGTACTAGTAATAGGAACTATGTAATCGATCAATAAGCGATGTATGTTTTATTCATTTACTCGGTGTTCCTCATTGTATTCATTAGTACATTCGGTGTAAGAAGAAGCCTCTTGCTCACTTACAGCGATCAACCACTAGGCTATTTGTATATCCAAATAGGGGAGGCTGTTGGGTTCGATAAATACCCAAACCCTTAATCTAGGATTTGAATAGAAAATAGCCCAAGTGTTTAGTCCGTTTAACACTAATCAAGTCCTTGAGTGCATAGCCTCTCGGTGAGTCATCTTCGGGATACTCGATGCAGGCGTGAAGAAGTCTCTCCACTCGATGGGCGGAACTTAAAGGGTGAAGGCGGGTCAAGAAGAAGATGATGGATTCGGTGGTGATGACAATAACTCACTTTGAATCCTAAGACTACTCTCCAACTCTTACGAAGACAAAGCTGAAGTAGAAGGCGAAGGATGTAAAGGCGAAGAAAGAGCGGGACAAGGCGGGAAAAGTTTGAATCGAGATAAGGCGAAGTCCTTATCAACCAAAGTCAACTTTCACTGAATGGCAAAGATCGGGCTCGGTGTCATCACCGAACTTAGGAAAGTAGTCTTGTCTCTTACCTAGAATAGTCTTTATGTGAGACAAAATACATCGATATTTTGTCTTACGTATGATGTCGGTTGTCACTTAGGAAAGAGTCAAATATCATACATGTATAAATAGCATAAGAGATGGAGTGAAAAGGTTAAGCTTGTGAATTGTAAAACACACATACATGAGCCATCTTTTCACTCCTCCAAATCTAACTTAGTTCTGAGATAGCTCGGTGAGCTCTAAGAGTTGTGCTCGGACTTAGCTTTGAGCTTAGAGAGAGTCACCCAACTTTGTCATTTCAATCCCAAGTACTATTCATGAGTACTTGGGTAGCGTGTTCTTTGTTGATTTATTTCTAATGAGAATATTATGTTGAAAATTACTTGGTGTGTTTTCTTATGTTAATTTCGGTCATAGTTCACTATTAACTTGTTTTATATATTTAAAGCTGTTTTAAGCGATAGTGAGCAGGGAACAACAGCGTAAAACGGACGAAAACATATAAAACGGATGAAAACATACGAAAACGTATAAAAACGATTGAAAACATAAAAAACGGACGAGAACGTAAGAAAACGGTCAAAACTAACGGAAATAGTAGTCTATGGACTAAATCTGTGAAACCCGACTAACCACAAGGACCGTTTTTATACTTAAAAAATAAGCAATGTCATCATTTAAAAGGTTCAGTAACTTATGTAATCACAGACCAAACTTTAGTTGTATTTGTAACGTTTTAAACTTTAGTAACTTAGGTGAACAATTAGGCAAACTTTGGTAAGATATTTGTCTATTTTCCCTATATATATTGTTAGGATGTTTGACTTTTGTTGAGATGTTGAAATCTGCGCATTGTTGATTTGAGGCTACACAAATCAGTGACCTACATCGATCTTCCTTTCGCTTGTTACATCAACTTTCTCTTTTCAGCGATCTATATGTGACATTTTGGCACATTAACGACCTTCCTTTTTTCTTTTTCTTTTTTCTTTTTTATCATTTTTTTTAATAAAAAATAGTTACATACAAAAGACGTTCAAACGATTAAAACATTTCTTAATATACCTTATTAGTTACTAATGTAATTTATTAGTTATTTAAAATAAAAAGGACAATGAGATCAAACTTCAAGAGTATAATTGTAAATTAATTATTTATATAAAAAATAAATAAATAAATAAAAATCTGACAAATACCTTGCATCTTTTCAAACAAAACCTGCAAATCTACACACAGAAATCCCATTCGACCTAAATTCACACACAAATTAGACGAACTAAAAAAAAAAGTGCACGACAACCATTTATTTGTACGATCGATTCCAAAAAAGAATATATTTGCACATCACTGCCGACCGACACTGGTGCGAGTAGCCTAATGAAGTGATTCTTTCTTGTTGTTGCTTGCCCTTTTATATCTTCTTTAGATATGCATCCATTTGAATTTGATACATATTTATTCATCTATATGCATCCTTTTTGGTTTAAAAAATGACTTTAAAGTGAAAAAGATGCAAAAAGTACTAGTAACACATTTGAAAAATAGAAGACCAAATACATAAGATTCGCATAATTTAATGAAATGCATATAATATATGTATATGAATATAATTTTAAGCTACAACATATATTATGATGAATCTAAATAAATATAAATGAATTTAATTCAAGTCGGTGACGGTTATAACGATTTTCCATTCTTTTCATTTGATCATATTTGAATATTTAATTTATGCGAAAATTAGTTGGAAGGCCTAGAGGCCTCTTTTTTCCTATATCAAAAAGGCCAGTATTTATTTCTGAAACTTGTGTGCGAAAATCTTAATGGACACGATGTCATTACCCCATTAATTATCGTGTGTAATTAAAAAAAAAAAAAAAAAAAAAAAAAAAGTATTTCACCTAAACTTTGTGGCGAAATCTGACTTTATGTGGGGACACCGACTGACACACGAGAGAGAAAAAAGCATTTCACATAAAATTTTATGTGAAATCCGACATGTGAGCCACTCATGCCTGACCAATTGACCAAAGTTGATTTTCTTTACTTTTTATATAAAAAATTACAAAAGTCACCCTTTTAACTTTATAATTTTTAAAACTTTTTTATATAACAAACTTTATTCGTCAAATATATAGTGAATTTGTTAATAAAAAAATACCGTCAAGAAGAGCTCTAAATTCTGAACAAAGCAGGCCCAATATTAGTATTATTTTGGCGTATGCACAATTTTATAAAAAATCTTGAAGTTGATTATATATATCAACTATTTTGAAATTGAAAACTAAAACTTACCATAACCTTGGTAAACCCAACTAATTTTATAAAAAAATATTGAAGTTGATTATATATATCAACTATTTTATAAAAATAGTGCATTTTTTATCTATGGTTGTGAATACTAGCGGATGTAGATATGATTAGTTGACCGTTTGTATATGTATTTTCATATCTGTTTACCAAATGAAAGTTTGTGTATGTTATATATCACAAGTTATGTAAATCGATAACTAAAGTTTTTTAGATGAGTTAAATGAAAATAGTAGATGGGTTAAATAAAAACATAAAAAAATACAAGATAAAGATGATACAAATAAAAACGAAAGTCCAGTAGATGGGTTAAATAAAAACATAAAAAATACAAGATAAAGATGATACAAATTAAAAACGAAAGTCCAATTTAAACATCACTGATAAACGGTATCCTTGTGGTAAACCTCAACAATGTTTTTCAAAGTGATGTTAAGGTAATGGTTATGTGGTTTTGGTGTGAACAACGAGGCGTTCTTTAGTATCAAAACAACACCGACACCGATAGACTTGCGTAACCCTTATCCTCTTCTAGTACTTTGTGATGAATTGTACGGACATTGTTCACGATGGATCTTTGAGTGTCACAGTTAGGTCACCAAGCAAATTTGGTGTACAAGACTTGATACGGCTACAACCATTCAAGCTTCCTTTTTACAAAAGGTTTTCATATCGCCTAAACAAGCATCTACCCGATCCCAAAAGCATCTAGATAGCCAGCGCTTAGCCATGGGCCACGCGTAAAATGATCATCTTGGATGCATCCTCCTATTCTCGACATACTCTTGGGTTGGCATTACGAACGACGGGCCTCCTTCCCTAATGTATGTATTTTTGCGGAGCTTGGCCATTTGAAGAATACCCGCTGGACCGGGTATTATCCTTGTGTGTCCTATTGTACTTGCATTTTCCCTGGGCTGATCAATGTACAAATGTATTATACCATCAACGGAAGCACAAGCACACGTAACAAATAAAGTAACGTCGTTGTTGTCTTTAATCTCGATCGTTGTATCTGATGGGCTTAGCCTAAACGACAATCTGAGTTGCGTATTTGCATCCAACTCGAATTTGTTCACCAACATTTCTTGTAAAATTTGCCTCATCTTTATAACCTGAGCCATCATCTTCTTGTTCGTCATTTGAAGGAAATGAAAATGATGACCCCGGTTTTAATGAAGTTTGCCTCATCTTTATAATCGAGTCATCATCTTCACATTAGATTATCCGAGCTGAAACCGAATGATGACCCCGGTTTTGTGAAATTTGGTTCATCTTTATAGTTATAGTCATTGTTACGAAAATCATTGATGGGCCGATGTTTTCTTCTACCATTGGAGGGAAAAAAGTATAAAACTCTGGCACTTGCTGAGTTTGAAAATCTATTTAAGTAGAGAGAGAACTTCGCTTCAAATAACACAAACCCAAATGAGATTCAATTTTATACACCATCATAAACACAAAATAAGTTCATTACATTTTTATAACAAAATTAAATTACATTTTATAACAAAAATAAGTACAAAAAATTTATGTCAAAAATACATATACAAGCGGTCAACTAATCATATCTACATCCGCTAGTATTAAATCAACCATAGATAAAAAATGCACTATGTATTTCTAAATATTTGACAAATAAAGTTTGTTATATAAAAAATTTACAAATATTAAAAAGTGTAGGGTGGTTATGGTAAGTTTTAGTTTTCAATTTCAAAATAGTTGATATATATAATCAACTTCAATATTTTTTATAAAATTGTGCATACGTCGAAATAATACTAATATTGGGCTCGTTTTGTTCGTAATTTAGAGCTCTTCGCGA
The DNA here is from genome assembly GCA_022545495.1 of Chrysanthemum lavandulifolium. Lineage (NCBI taxonomy): Eukaryota > Viridiplantae > Streptophyta > Magnoliopsida > Asterales > Asteraceae > Chrysanthemum > Chrysanthemum lavandulifolium. The sequence goes on along the minus strand of CM040241.1, from coordinate 83,019,928 downwards.
CGGTATTTTTTTTATTAACAAATTCACTATATATTTGCTAAATATTTGACGAATGAAGTTTGTTATATAAAAAAGTTGAAAATATTATAAAGTTAAAGAGTGACTTTTGTAATTTTTATATAAAAGTAAAGAAAATCAACTTTGGTCAATTAATTGGGCATGGGTGGCGCATGATTTCACATAAAATTTTATGTGAAATGCTTTTATCTCTCGTGTCGGTCGGTGTCCTCACATAAAGTCGATTCGCCACAAAGTTTAGGTGAAATACTTTCTTTTTAATTACACGTATAATTAATGGGGTAGTGACACGTGTCAATTAAGCGTTTATCTGTGAGTTTGTAGCGAAATCTTGCGCCTTTTGATATAGGAAAAAGAGGCTCTGAGACAATGACTGTTTGGCGAGACTTTTGGAGGTATTAACTTTTGTTCACAAAATAATCTCCAAAAACTAAGTAAACCGTTTGGATCGTTAAATTACTGAAGTTTTTATTTCAAACAAATAAATTCCAAAATGAAAAGGCGATTCATGAAGCTTTTAAATGTCTGTAATTTGTTAAAACTTTAATTACTAATATACCCTCAAACATTTATTTACAATTGTAGATTTGTCCTTTTATGTCGTTTCATCTTATAATTCGTTTAACAAATTAATTCTACCAAACACTTTTATTAAAAAAAAAGATCTGAACATGTACGTTACGTATTAACATGGGTTCTGATTCTATAATTTCTGATTCTGTTTCTGACATCTGAACTACATATTGGTTTCTTAAACATCTGCGTGAAGTCTCTCAGGGCCTTCAAGTAATTTTCGCTTAATTTATTTTTATAGAAGATTCGCATATATGAAAATGAAGCAAATTATAAACTTCAAACATGGTAGTCATCTTATAGTGAAAGGTTGTTTGTCGTTTTAAAAAGATATATAACTTTATGATAAGGCATTGATAGTGTCCTTTATCTCATGTATCTCTCAAGTGTTTAATTTTGACTATAGCTCCCGATCGAACCTGGACCAGAAATTGTTGCACATGAGCAATTGTCAACATCGCTTACCAACACGAAGAATGATCCGATCCTATTGTTGGTTTAACACGTAACTTTCTCGTTGTAACATTCAACAATACTCCATGTGGATAAACAGCAAGCACATTAGCAATTTCACGTAACAAAGTGTCCGGTCAGCTTTTCTTCAGTTTTTGATTTGATAATCGAAGTTTGAATATTACGGGAACATGATTAATCACTGCATCGTGTCCGTGTTTGCAAAATGTTTACGGATTGGTTGGACTCCAGATATCTGAAGAAGATAGACTTGACACATCAATGTTACAAAATGTTATCCAAATAGCAGGCTAGTTAGGACATAAAATTGTTCTTAAACTGTACGACGGAAGAATTGGTTATGCTTGTTTCTTCTATAACCTAGCGAACGTAAACAAAGTTTAATGTTCATTTAGTATGATAACAACTTTAAACAAATTAAAAGTATTTTTCGTTTATTATCGTCTTTGAAATCATTTTGGTTTTGTTTGTCTCCTTTTACACATATCCGCTGTTTTCTGTTGAATGTTATAACTTATAAGCAACATAAAGAGTAAAGTCAAAATACGTCGCTCGGTTTCTTGTGGCTCGGTTCGTCCCTAAACTTTTTGGAATAATTACATCCCTCCGTTAGTAAAGTTGGCACAAAATCGTCCTGGGACGAATCTTTGCAAAGAAGTCCTCAGTTAAGTCCCCGTCTTTAGTCGCGTGAGGGGTATTTTGTCTATTTCTCACCCCAGCTACTCAAAAAAGTTTCTTCTTTTTTTCTTTCTCCCTCAAACCACAAACACACACTAATGGCAACCTCGAAACCCGCACATATGTTATGGATCTGCTTTTTGTCGTGTTTGATTGGAAGAAACCATCTCATTACTTCCAAAATGATCAACTTTTCCACCATTAAATCACACTCCAAAAAACTTCAAATTATCCACAAAACATTTTCATCATCTTCATCACACCAATTAAACACAGCACACAAAATCCTAAACTCAAAAACAGCAACAGAAGCCATTAACCTCCACCAAACATCAACCTCAAACATTTCCTTAAACCCCACCAAAACCTTAATCCTACATTCAGCCGCAATCCACTTCTTAACCACAAGCCGCAATTTCAATCAATCTCCAAATCAACTCAACTTTCAATCCCCACATCAAACTCGTACAAAAACCAATTCTGAGACCCTATTGGTCTCGGCTTAACCCACGGATATAATCACGAACCAAACGGACCCTATTAGTTCTTGGTGTTTCCCTCGGCTCCAACCACGTTTACAACCACCGGACCTTCTTAGTCCCGGTCAACTCCAACAACAACAACAACAACCAAAAATCAACCAAAACCTAACCCTTGTTCTTGCTTGCTCTCGGCTCAAACCCAACGAAACCAAACCGGACCAAAACAAGAAAAACGTGACTCGGAGGTCACTAAACGAGTGAGGACTCGTTTTTCTCACCTTCCTTCTTCCCAACCTATGCGTGAAATGGCGAAATAACAATAAAGGGTGGCGCGTTGGGTGGTTTGGGTGGCGGTGGTAGTGAGAAATGGCGCGTGGAGTGGGTGTAAATGGAGAGGAGGTTGAGACAAGCGTTTTAGTGGTGGTGGTGGTGTACGCGCGGCGGTGGTGGTGGTGGCGGGGTGTTGCAGCGGCGAGAGAGAAAAAGTTGGGTGTTAGGGTTTTGGTGAGAAATGGAGCAGAGGAGATTGTGAGAGAGAAAGGCGGAGGAGATTTTATTTAGGATGGTGAGAAATAGACAAAAATACCCTCACGTGACTAGCGTGAGGGACTTAACGAGGACTTCTTTGCGAGATTAGTCATAGGGATGATTTTGTGCCAACTTTACTAACGGAGGGATGTAATTGTTCCAAAAAAAAGTTTAGGGATGTAAACCGAGCCACGGGGCAAACCACAGGGATGTATTTTGGACTTTACTCCAACATAAATTATCTTTAGTAAAATACTTATGTTAGATAATGAAACATGTGGATATTATATTTTATTAATGAGATATTTATAGATTACGAAGCTTGATAAACTTTGAATCTTAACGGACTAAAGCTCACACATGGGCTCGAACTTACTAGTATAATTTATTACTACCTCCGTCCCATATTAAATGTCCAGTTTTGACTTTTGAAGTCTTTCATTTTCAACTTTGACCTTCAATATTTTTGTTTGTGTTATATAGTATTTGATCAAAATTATACCAAATGAAAATACGTTTAAAACTCAATACATCCATATATTTTGCATTAAGTATTGTTTACCGCACACAAAATTATCTAAGGTCAAAGTTGTACAAGAATGACTTTGAAAAATCAAAGTGGACATTTAATATGGGACGGAGGGAGTATCTAATACTCCTCTGCAATTCGAGCGGCGAAATCGCGAAAACTCGTATTGCATTTGAAAACTTAAAACATTAAAGCCATAATAAATTGTTGATGAATATATCCGACAACAAGCGAAAAATAAATCTTTATACAAAAGCAGTAAAAGCATAAAGTAGCAACAAAATGAAAAACATTCAAGCAAACATATTTGTTGTTGAAGATATCTGACAGAAAGCGAAGACAGATCTTCAAATTGTAGCATTGAAAACATAACAAGCAAAGAAAAAGCAAATAAGCAACAACACAATGTTTTGGGCAGCAGGTTGCGATGTCGCATAGTGGTGTGTTGGGTGGTTGACGATGGTGATTTTGGTTTGGTTTTGTGCCAAATTTAAAAACAAATAGAACGGCGCTAAATGCATCGGTTAACTTCAAATGGTATAAAAGTTATGGCCCAAACAATATGGAGTTAGGGTTTTGGCCGATATTTTGCATTTTATTTATAAATAAATAAATAATAACGGCGACCGGAAGGTTTGACGAGGCACCCTAGAGGAGGCGGCTCAAACTAGCCACTAGGGCTGAGCAATCCCGACCGACAACCGACGCCCGACTCCGACCGGCAACGACCGACACAAACCGACTTAATTCAGGTCGGGACTCGGGATAGGTTTTCAGCCTTGTTGAGACTCGGGTCGGGTCAGGAGTCGGGATTGTTTCGGGATAACACAAAGAAAATCATATTGTTTTGGGACTCGGGTCGGGATTCAGGATTACCCGAACTAGAATCGGGTCGAGATCCGGTTAAAATTTTCAACCTTGTCGGTTTCGGGATGGGTCGGGATCGGGTCGGTTTCGGCCCGATGCTCAGCCCTACTAGCCACATGAATCTGAGGATAAGACTTGTTTAGATACCATGTGAACATGAAACCATATAAATATTATGTTTTATTAATAAGATATTTTTAGATTATAAAATTTTATAAACCCCAAACCTTAACGAACAAAACCAACAAATGAGCTCGAATCTTCTAGCATAACCTATTATCTAATAAATTACACTTAAAAATAAAACGAAGAAAAAGATACAGAAAAGTTTAGAAAGACTTAAATATGTTTTGTTCGTTGTATTTGTACGTACTATTTACCGTCGTTTAACATTATGGATGAACATAAATGAGTGAACGAATTCTTTTAACAAACGAGCATGAACATATGGCTTTGTTCATTTTAATGTGCGCATTTATATCTTTGAGCGATTATAGTTTTCAATAACATGTGAAATACGATAAGCATTTGTATGTTTTATTATTGGGAGGTGATTTGCATTCTCTCTGTTACGCCCCGTGTCTGCTTAGACTGAAAACTTTGACTTTTACGCGGAAACGACCCAACTTTAACAAAACTTTTCAAGAAAACGACATAACCCAAAACTGACCTCTTGTTACTCTTTTATGAACTGACAACAATCTGATGTAAACCTACCCTTAAGCTTATTTTTAAATGAATCTAGACTCAAATACTTTTAAAACAACGGGTGCCACCTTAAAGTGCATTATGACCCGTCTTGTGCACTAAGGACCCCTAAAGTACACTATAACCCCTCTTGTTCATGGAGGACTCTAAAAGTGCCACTATAACCCCTCTTGTACACTAAGGACCCCTAAAGTGCGCTAAAGACCCTAAAGTGCACCTTTGACCAATTTTTCGAAACGACTTCTATAACATGACATAACGCCAAAATTTTCAGAAATCATTAGGACAATATAAACATTAAATTTATGCATAAACTTGGTCATAACGACCCGCGGAAATGTACGTTACAAAGTTATGGGTATTATGCCAAAATACCTGTTTTGGCCCATTTTCACAACATACAACATTTACCACTTCATTTGCCCACCAAAATTAACCAACATCTTTAATATAACATATTAAACTTATTCCATAAATAAATGACCACTTTACCACCCAAAATAGGTATATTTACACTTAATCCAAACACCCTATAATTAAAACCATAAACAAACTATTTACTTCTTTTACTCATGACTATGACATACCATTGCCATTCAAGTACTATGACAGCTGTGACATACACTTTGACACATGACGACTCATTTACAACCAATAAAAGACTCATGGGGTACAACGTGGACTTGAGCTCGGTATTCTATACTAAGCTCCTATCGCATACCAAACCTTCTACCTTCCGCATATCACATCCTTAATCCCCGCCATAGCACTTACAAATAACCTACAAAATGTTGGTTAACTATTACGTAAGCGATAACGCTTAGTAAGTAAAACGGATATAATACAACATCATAATTCATTCACACATTATGCTTATAAACCATTAAACCATCATAACATTAAATCATTAATACACATCTTATCAACTTAAAGCATCAACCTTCCTTTCCTAATCCATTCATGACTAACACATCACACTAACTTTAACTCACTTACACATAAACACATATAACAAAACCATACATTATCCTTAACATAACAAGTCACATACACACATAATGTATAGAAATCATTATAACATCATCTTATAATCGGTTTACTTACCTCGATTCCAAGCTAAGTCAAACAAAGACATCATCAATATTATCATTATCTTCCATCATCATCGTCATCATCATCATACTTCCTAAGAATCATATTCATTCTTCTTAATTCAAATCAATACCTAATAATACATTCAAGTAACATCATCAACAAGGGTTTAGATAACTCAATCAAACTTACCCATCTTCCATCATTATATCATCTTATGATCATACCTTGATCATATGATGAAACCCACTTAACTCATACACCTTAACCTCAATAATTTAGAAGAAAGGTTACTTACCTAGGAAGGTCATTACTAGAGCTTCACCCTTGATCACATCCTTGATTCTCTAGCTATTTCTCATCAAGCTCTTCTTCCTCCTTTTCTCCTTTCCAAACCGGACACACAAACACACCCTAGAGGATGATAGAAACTAGTGGAAGCTTATAGAAACTAGATATTTATCTAGGTTAGTTGGGAGTTTGGCCATTGGGAAAGATTGATCCCTCAGTCCCTTTCTTCTTATTTTAGCCACACTTAATTTTATAATACATTTTGAAACTTGACAACTCTAGTCCTTTAAGTCTATTTCCCTCATAATTGTGACACGTCATATCTTCTATAACCATTTTCATATTCTTTGACTATTAGATTGACCATTGGGTTTGACTAGCCAATCGCGTTAAACCTTAGTCAATTTCATCTAGGGTAGGGCCTATTTGTATCCGGGATACGGGTCTAACAGTTCTACCCCTTATTTAGATTTCATCCCCCAAAATCTCTTTTCTATTACCTTCCAAAACTTAGTCCTATCTTACTCCCATTCTTACCACTTTCCATTACTTAGCATTCCGTTGCAACGATCTAATCAATCTCGCAACACAAGGCACATTATAACACATTTCATACCCTTGTCTCATTCTATTTCTCGCTTAACCTTTCTAATCATGCGCTTCTACTTCATCATTATGTCATTCAAGACATAATTATTACCGATAAATTATACCATTTAACCATCTCTATGACTATTATGTGACTTTCAACTCGTTCCATTTTAACTAACCCTTCAAGGACTATATGTCACTTGAACATTACACACCATCCTTACTACTATTACCACATTACACTCTAATCATTTTACTATCCCATTAACACTTTTACTATTACGCTTCATTTATCATTACCTTTTATAATAATTTCCATTCACTTTATGACCACCACGGTCGTTTCTCACATTACAACAAGCTACAAAGAATTTATAGCATCATTTACATTTCCTTAATCATTCAAATCACACCTTAGATACCTAATCATAGGTTTCACATGACATTTCTCACATAATGTCGATATCCAACTCTTTCTTTATCCACTTATCTTAGTTCTTATGACCTCTAGCTATTACTAGACTCCCATTTCTAACCCATTACCCTACTCATGCCATGTTAGGAATGCATAAGCCCACTCATTTACACTTCTTCATTTACATGGAAAGGCGTTCCAATCGATGTAAATCAAGAAGCATAAACTCGTAGTTTGGCGATTCACAACTTCTTTATTTAAATGAAAAGGCGTCCCAATCCATTTGAATAAAGAAATCATAAACCATCTCACTCATACACTTCCGACACAACACTCGTAACTCTCCATTACACGTTTAGCTTTTAAATCTTTTCGTTCTGTTTATTCCTCACATTACCTTTTAAATTTTTTGATTTGGATCCATACCATTAGCACATTCACTTTGGGGATCTTTTTATATGCCAAGGATGTAGGCAACCCCTTGCCGATGAAGGCGATACTTTTATCCCGAAGGATCTTTAACACATCCCGAATGATTCTTTAACATTCATTACCTTGGTCATTGATAACGCTCAGATTGTGCATGTTTTTTGTAGCGTTATGTGTACTTTTATGTCTGTTATTTGGTTATATTTGCGTGATTTTAGTACTTAATCGTATCTAGAGATGTTTGTCTAGTGTTTATAACCAAGTGCGAGGAAATGGAGGAAAATGAAGAAATATCGACAAATCGAAGATTCCGTTTGATAAATCTAAATCGATATCTCAAGGACCTTTGAAGACCTTAGTGATTGAAGAACCAAGTTCTATAAGACATAGTGAAGAAAAGATCAAGTTTTGTAACTCGGAAGATCCAACCGGATCCTACACACCATGCCGGATCGGTCGAATTCGATCGAATATGTGTTTTACCATCGCCAACCGATCGGTCGCAACCCGCAACCGGATCGGTCGGTTTGTTGTTGTTGAAGACCACGAATCGGTTGGTCGTATGACCGATCCGGTTGGAGAAGCTGCGGTTGCCAAATCTTCATCACTAAGCTTCCCTTTGCATCCAAACGATTCTAGGTCCTTCTCTTGGTGTATTCTAGTCCTTCCTTACTCCTTGGAGGCCAAGTTAAGCATTTAACACCCTAGGCCTTGGAATTAGTATAAATAGAGGCTAATTGTGAGCATATGAGACACACCTCAATTACAAATCTCTACTCATCAAACCAAGCCTTAAGCTCTTAAAATTGTCCTTAGAAATCCGAGAAGTTTGGAGTTCCGAAGTTCCACATTTGGAGGCCAAAACACCAAGAAGTCCACCACGATCCTTTGGGAATCATTACTTCACCATTTGTAATCTTATTCCAAGCATTGTAAGACTTTTAATCATGTTTACTAATGATCAAAGTTATGAGTTTATGTTCATGTTTGCTATGAGTGGCTAGTTTCTTTATACACTTGCTTAAATGATGTTGATTTTCATATGATTAAGTTAGTGGTTGTGTTAACATGTTTTAATTCAATTTCAAGTTGATTCTAAGATCCAATTGTGCTAAAGTTTCATAGTGACATTTGTTAATCAAGTTTGGCTAATTGACAATAATCGTTGGGGTCGAAAGAACTTCGTGTTATTCAACTAGTCATAATCATTTTCTATGGATGATTGTTTTTACCGATTATTCTTGATTATACAAAGGAACTAAGGTGTGGTTGTAATAGAAACGCTTTTTGATTATCAAATTGGATTGGTTGGAAACATCTAAATGGTCGTAAGATTAGTTGTTGAGAATCAATTGTAGCCTTTTTCTATGATCGGTTACCTTCGTATTGACCATTTCTTAAGCAATTTGATGAACAAGTGGATGTTTTGTGTTTAAGTTTATGTATGTAGACTTATGAAACTTGAATTGATCTTGAATTGATTGGTTAAACTTAATGCTTGTTTTATGAACTAAAATCTTGTGAAGGTTTAACTTGTAAGAACAATAGATTAGTTTTCGGACTAATGATCACAACCAACATGTTAAGTAGTTAACACAATCACATTAATCTATGATATGAAACTAGTTTAAGCAAGTGTAGTTTTTAATCATCAATTTCATTATATCTATTTGTTTTGTTATATGTTTTGGATAGACTCAGTTAATTCAAACTTGTGTTTAAATTCACTCAAATCCTATGAACGATCCCGACTTACCTTCATAATCTTGCTATAACGGACGAGTATACTTGCTCGTATGTGTTATTAGTAATATTGGTAATTCACCTTTTATAAATTTAAAACTTTCACCAACCGGGCACATCAAGTTTTTAGGCGCCCGGCGGGGATTTGATTGTGTTTCAACAAGTTTTTGAATTTCCCAAAGTCGATTCAACAAAAAAATAATAATAATTTTTCTCAGAAACCTTAACCGGATCCGGTTGCTCTTCAACCGAATCGGTTACGTGTTTGCCCATCAATCAACTAATCTGACCGATCGGTCGCATCCCGCAATCGATCCGGTTACCTTCCTCGACCATAGAAGCTGTTTTCGTTGTTTGTCCGTGTGTTTAGATATTGCACGGATTCTCAGGACATTGTATGAACACTCGGCGTGAGAATAGAACCAATTACACCTCTCACCAACCCGAACGATTGATTCGAAGAAGAAGAAAACTTTTCATACCATTGGAAAATCGTGTACCAAACCCACCATTTGATAACCTCATAGAAGCCAAAGTTGTTTACAACCCTTTCACCAATTTACCTTTTCCCATGGCGACGATCAACCCATGTGGGAACCAACGAACCGTAGCACCAACACCGAAAGTGCTATTGTTGCTATTAACCTTGGTGACAACTTCACCGTGAAGGGACATCACCTTTCTATGATCAAAGATCGACAATTTGATGGCGGTGCGTGGCCGATCCGCATAAGCACATTGCGAATTCATCGAAATTTGCGGCATGTTTCGTTATGGCGACACCGATGTCAATGCCATTAAACTCAAACTTTTCCCATCATCACTCGCCGGAGATGCTAAAGTATGGTACAATGAATTAACCCAGGAATCATCAATACTTGGGAGGAGATGAGTCAAGCTTTTGTGAGCCGATTCTTTCCACCGCCATGTTTGACCGATTAATGGGAGAAATTCGTGCTTTTAACCAAAACCCAAACGAATCACTTGTCAAGCTTGGCCGAATGAAAGATTTGCCGTGGTTGTCATGGACATGCACTATCCAAAGGAACCATTATCCAAATATTTTACCATGGACTAGATGAAATCTCTCAAGGCATCCTTGATCTTTGGAGGAATTTTTCTCTATAAGACTCCCACGATGCACATCAATTACTCGAAGATCGAGTACTTCTCAAACTTGATTGGTCCAAAGATTCCAAAACCAAACCCCTCCGAAAAACCGTTGCTTTTGTCGAAAACACCGATACCTCAAAACTCATGGAGAAGATGGGCGTTAACATCAAAAATCGACTTTCATGATACAAAGATATTAAAGATGAAATGAAGGAAATGCGAGACGGATGCAACAATTGTGGAGGAAATCACCCATCGTCCGAGTGCGACGATAAACCTATGGGTGGACCGAAAGAAGGAGAAGCAAATTACGCTCAAGGAGGATACCGTGGAGGAGGATATCGTAGTAATTATTACGGTCGAAATTCTGGAAATTGGCAAGATCACCGACCAAGGAATGACAACCGTGATTCTCAACCATGAACTGATGATCTACCACCACAAAATTCCGACAAAAAGACAGAAGAAACCGAATTCGAAAAAACCATGAGAGAATTCGTGGTCGCTCAAAAATCGCAAATGATTTTATCAAAATCAATTTTTCAATCTCAAAGCCAAAGTTGAGCAAGAGACGGAAAAATCATCAAGCATCTATCTAAGATCTTGAAAACAAGCTTAGCGAGACTTTCGACCAACATTCCTCTAGACCATTTGGTTCATTGCCAAGTAACACTCAATCCAATCCTAAACCATCAAATGATAAGGCGTATCGTCCACCCCAAACAAGAAATGAACATATCAATCTTTGTTTTCACAAGAAGTGGTCTCGTCACGATCCACCACCTAATCCTAATGCTCCTGTCACCATTGATAGTGAGGATGAAAGCGAAGAACCAAACACAACTCAAACCACCAAAAGAAAGACATTCCATCCGTCAAGGCGTATACACCAAAAATTCCTTATCCTCAACGCCTAAAGAAAGAGAAGATGGAAGAGCGTTATAAAGTTTATCGAAATAATCAAAGAGGTTAGACTCAATGTTCCTCTCGTTGATGTTATAGCGGAATGCCCAATTACGGAAATTTTGAAAGAACTTCTTAATAACAAAAGCAAGCTTGAGCAAATATCGACAACTTTTCTTAACGAAGAATGCTCACTATAGTTCAAAACAAAATTCCACCAAAGCTCGGAGATCACGGGAGCTTTCTTATTCCATGTACTTTCGGAATAACGTTAAATGTGATGCTTTAGCCGATCTTGGCGCAAGTATCAATTTGATACCTTATTCGCCTATTCCAAGTTGTGCAAAACGACTGAAACCAACAAAAATGAGCATCCGATTGGCAAATCATTCCTATCAATATCCTGTGAGAATCGCTAAGAATATGCTTGTTCAAGTCGGTAAATTCATTTTTCCCGTGGATTTTGTGATCTTGGAAATGGAAGAAGATAATAAAGTTCCACTCATTCTAGGAAGACCTTTCCTAAATACCTCCGATGCAATCATCAAAGTGAAAGGAAAAGAACTCAACCTTGGAGTTGGGGATGATCGAATCACTTTTCTAATCGATAAAGCAATGCGCTACCCACATTCGGTGATGACACTTGTTTTAACATCGATATTATTGATGAAGTCACTGATGAGGAATTAGATGCATTACTGAACGAATCCGATCCATTCATGACTACTTCTGAAAAAATCAATGAAACAGATTTTGACAAAGAATTTGATGATTTCATGAAAGTAGAATTCGAAGGAGATAACTCAGAAGAAGAAGAAATGGAGGAAGAGGAAGAAAATTTTGAGGAAATCACTTTCAATGACGAGATGCGAATAAAATCCTCTATCGAAGAACCACCCACGGATCTCGAACTCAAACCTCTCCCAGATCATCTTGAATATGCTTATCTGGAGGAGAACTCACTTCTTCCAATAGTCATATCTTCATTGCTCGAGGATAATGAGAAAGAAAGCTTAGTTTCTGTCCTCAAAAATCACAAACAAGATTTTGCATGGAAAACATCCGACATTCCAGGAATTAGTCCTAATTTCTGCAAACACAAAATCAATTTTGAAGAAGGGATTAAACCTATGGTAGAACGTCAACGTCGACTCAATCCCAACATGAAAGAAGTTGAAGAAGGGATTAAACCTGGAATCATTTACCCGATTGAGGATAGCCCTTGGGTAAGCCCTGTTCACTGTGTTCCCAAGAAAGGAGGAATGACGGTTGTAACTAACGAGCGAAATAAACTAGTTCCAACTAGAACCGCCACCGGATGACGTTTGTATTGACTCGTAAGTTAAACAAAGCCACCGTGAAAGATCACTTTCCACTCCCGTTCATGGATCAAATGCTTGAAAGACTAGCAGGAATAAATTCTTTTGTTTCCTCGACGGATTTTCGTGATATTTCCAAATTCCTATCGATCCTAACGACCAATAAAAGACCACTTTCACTTGTCCTTTTGGAACCTCGCATATCGGTATGCCTTTTAGTCGTTGTAATGCACTGCGACTTTTCGTGATGTATGATCGCCATATTCCAAGACATGCTAGAAACCTCCATGGAAGTTTTCATGGATGATTTTTCAGTCTTTGGAGACTCATTTGAAGCTTGTCTTTCTAATCTCGATAAAATGCTCGAAAGATGCGAAGCTGCACATCTTGTCCTTAACTGGGAAAAATGCCATTTTATGGTGAACGAAGGAATTGTGCTTGGCCACAAAATCTCTAGTGCCGGAATGGAAGTCGACAAGGCAAAGGTCGATGTCATCTCAAAACTTCCACCACCAACCAACGTCAAAGCCGTTAGAAGTTTTTAGGACATCTTTGGTTTTACCACCCGATTCATCAAAGATTTTTCCAAAATATCTCATCCAATGACGAAACTTCTTGAGAAAGAATCTATCTTTGACTTCAATCTTGATTGCATAAAAGCTTTGAAATGCTAAAATCTCAACTCACGGTGCTCGATTATGGTCTCACCTAATTGGTCACTACCCTTCGAACTTATGTATGACGCATGCGATTTTGCTATTGGGCTGTCTTAGGTCAACGCTAAGGAAAACACTTTCGGCCTATATATTTTGCTAGAAAGACACCGAATAGTGCCCAACAAAATTATACCGTCACCGAAAAAGAATTCTTGGCCGTCGTTTTGCATTTGACAAATTCAGATCATATCTTGTGCTCTCAAAAGCGATCGTTTTTACCGATCATTCAAATACTCAAATATCTGTTCACCAAGCAAGATGCTAAACCTCGTCTTATTCGATGGATTTTGCTACTCCAAGAATTTGACATCGAAATCAAAAATAAGAAAGGAGCGAGAGAATCTTCTCACGATCACTTATCTCACCGAAAATCCCAATCTTGAGGAATTAAAGAAGAAGAAATCGATGATTATTTTCCGATGAAACTCTCATGACCATCGGCGGAAATGACGATCCTTGGTTTCTTGACTTTGCAAACTACCTCACGGAGGAATTCTCGAAAAAGGTCTAACTCATGCTCAAAGAAGCAAATTCTTTTGAACTTAAATACTACTTTTGGGAAGAACCATATCTTTTCAAAATGTGTCCCGATGGGATGATCCGAAGATGTATTTTTGGTTCGAAACTCGGAAAATTCTTGACGAATGTCACCATGGCCCAACTGGGGACATTATGGTCCTTCCACCACGCCTAAGAAAGTTTTTGATCTTTGGATTCTATTGGCCAACAATATTCAAAAGCACACACACTTGTTCAAAACGCGCTTGTCAAAGAACAACCAATCTCTCTCGAAGGGATGCAATGCCATTAACAAGCATTCAAGTGTGTGAAATATTCGATATTTGGGAATAGATTTCATGGGACCCTTCCTAAATCCCACAAATTCGAATACATTCTCGTTGCTATAGATTACGTGTCCAAATGGGCGGTGAAGCTTTACCAACAAGCGATGCTCGTGTCGTCGTTAATTTTCTCAAAAGCTTTTCGCTCGTTATGGAATTCCCAAAGCACTCATAAGCGATCGAGGAACTCATTTCGCAATCAACAAATGGAAAACCATGAAAAGATATGGAGTTCATCATCGATTTGCGATCGCTTATCATCCACAAACCGGTGGTCAAGTCGAAAATACCAGCAGAGCTCTCAAAAGAATCTTTGGAAAAAAAGAAAAGACAATCCTTCATTATGGGCAAGAAAACTTGGCGATGCTCGTGGGCATTTCGTGCGACTTATAAAACACCAATTGGCACAACTCCTTACAGACTCTTGTATGGGAAGACTTGTCATTTGCCGTTCAAGTTGAACATCGTGCTTATTGGGCGCTCGACATTGTAACACCAATCTCAAAATAGTTGGAGAGAAAAGATTTACGCAATTGCATGAACTCGATGAATTAAGACTCCAAGCTTATGAAAACTCCAAACCGTATAAAGCGTAACAAAAGCTTATCATGATAAAAGCTACGAATCCAAAAGAATTCAAAGCCGGAGATAAAGTTCGCTTTTAACATGAAATTCAAATTCAAAGCTCTAAGTTACAACCAAAATGGTTTGGACCATATGTCGTTAAACATGGATATCCATCCGGTATGTCGAACTCTATGACAAACAAGGTAGAAGTTTCATTGTTAATGGACACGAATCAAGTTATACTACGACAAGGAGCAAACGAATGAAGTTTCAGATTCTGACGATCCTGGCGATACCATGAGAATGAATTGAAACTATCACCTTTGTAGCACCATTTCTGGAAGAATCGAAACTGCTCCATGGAAACCAATCACGAGTTCGTCTGGGACGATATTGAAGCTCTTGGTGAAGAATTCATGTACATCCCGAACTTTACAAAATGTTCAAAGCTGCCCTTACGCCTAAATAAATTCGGGAAGACTCGAGTCGGTGATAACTCGATAATAAAACAAGCGCTTCTCGGAGGCAACCCGTGTGTTTCATTTGATTTTCTCGTGGTCACTCCCAAAGTTTTAATCTTTGGTTGAAATTAAGTGTGGGGGTGCCATCCTTTTAATAAAACCTTTTGGTTGTTTATAAGATTGTGTGCGGTGTGATTTCTCCATGAGACGCCAGAATGATGAAAGAATTTTAAGTCGATAAACTCGTTGACATATCTGGTTTCATCTCTATTTTCCCTATTTCTATACTTTGAAGTTCGTTTTTCATTGAGGACAATGTCTAACTTAAGTGTGGGGGGGTGAATAAGAAAAATTAGAGTTTTCATGCTTAAATTTTAAAAAATTTGTTTGCCCTTGTGATCTAGTTGTTTTCACACTTTTAGGATTATCTGTAACACCCCCAAAATCACAAAGTGACAGCGGAAGACTATTTGGGGTATTACTTAGAGGATCATAGTCACAAGTTATAGAAAACGACTCTAAAGAGACGTTTTTAAATAAGAAGTTGTTACCATTTCATAAAACGCAGTGTTTCGTAAGCACAAAAGGGAATACCACATGTTTGAAATTACATAAAAGATAGTTTTTACGAAATGATAACTTTAATTGAAATATAACACCACTTCAAGTGTCCCATGACGTCCACTCCACGCCTTCATGAAAGTCTAATTTGTACCTGAGATGAGCATGCTTAAAAAGGTCAACAAAAATGTTGAGTGATAATCATAGGTTTAAATAATTAGTTGAACACAAGTAAAAGATGATAATTGCTTTGAATACAATCACCATGGAAAACATAGATTATTATTATGCGCTAAGCTCATGACACCAAACTAACTGCATACACCTAATTCTTGGTGTAAGTAATAATATTGCCCTCGAGAGATGGAATTGCCAATTCCATAGTTAACCAATATAGTGCGCCCGGTTATTTCCGATAACCGAGTCGGGTCGTTAATTCCCATAGTACTATCCACAATATTCGCTCCACCGCAAGTGATTAATGGTTCATGATGTAAGGGACTTATGGCGGGCAACTTAGGCTATAATAATAATGATCGGTGAAGATCACGGTTTAAGAAAGACTTGTGTTCTAGTTTATAGCATGCATCTCCTCGCGGGGTTTGAAATAAATAAGTAAAGGCGAGGCTATGAACTCACCTTAGTAAAGCGAGATCCGAGTAGTAAAGAAATCAAGTAAGTGGTGCAAGAGCACCGTCACGTGACCTAAAATTTTGTACCAATACTTTAATTAATACCTTTGTATTTTGAGTTGGTAACATTCATGTATATATCAAAAGTTTAAGTTATTTATGTGTATCGTTTATTATCGAATATGATTAACTTTGGCTCATGGAAGTACTTAGACACACACAAAAAGTGTTAAAATGAGTGAGTCGTGGGCTTGTCGTAGTTGAAAGATGATGTACGGAAGATATCGCAAATAAATAGTAATGTATTTAAATTATAAGGACGTCGCTTAAAATATGGGTATATATAAGAAAAGTAATAGTTTTATTATAATGGTAAAAATAAAATAAATTCCGTTTTATATGTTATAATGGTCTTTTAGAAAGATTGGTAGGACTTATTTATATATTTAAAATGTATTTTGTGACGAAGTGTAGAAAAATTATTATTGGTTCAAACTATATTTCGTTTAATATGACCCATGAGTTTATGGTACTTCGTTAGTCGTTTATATTACATGTTTATAAAATGAGACATCGTGAAAGTAATATTGGAAGAAGTAATGTCGAAACGAGTTGAATATCTAGTTGTGAACGAGGCGTGAGAAAGAAAAGAGACAAGTAATCGTAGCACGTTTAAGATGACGATTTTCGTTATACTCAATGTTAGAACTTTATTTGTTTTACTTTCTTTGTAACACCTTATGTTTCAGTTGCAAATTTATGTACATATTTGTTTTTCGGAAATAAGTGAACATCAAGTGGGCTTTGGCCCAACTCAAAGTCAGAACTAAACGCACCCATGTGAAAAGTGGAGTACATGTTTCAAAGGTAATATGACATTAGAATTCTGTATTGAAACCGTAATATTTGACGAGTAACACAACTTTTGAATAACCTTGACCTATGAGGGAAACATTCACTAGACGTATTCAAAAGGAAAAAAAAGAAACAAAAGCAGTAACCATTCATTTGACTTGAAGGTTTAGTAAGGAAAATAATCACACGAGACTCACGCGAGTGCACTCATGGTTTTGAGCTAGGCGTGGTTTACAAACACTCTTGAGAGTTCCTTGGTACACCGAAAACAACAACAATACATTAGTCCCTTTGGGTGGCTGCGTTGCAGCAGGTGCACGCCCTTAATTGGGCTGAAAATGAACTGAAACGAACACTCCTTTTTGTGTCGTTGTTGAACCGGAGAGCAAACCAAACGCACCCTAATCGGTGCTGAAAATTCAGTAGCAACGCACCCTAATTGCTGTACCAAACGCACCCCTTTGGGTGGCTGGAAATAAGCGAAACAAACACACCCATTTGGTGCAGAAATTTGTGAACAAAAGTACCCTATTCGAGCTGGAAATCAGTTGACAAACGCACCTAATAGGGGCTGAAAGATCAGGTTTAAAACACCACTTTAACCGGGTTTCGTCACAACCAATGAAACACGAATAAGTCACGGAGATAAGCAAGATGGTACGTCGAGTACACCAACAAATAAACGAGGGGAAAGATAGTCGATTAAGGCTTCTAGTGAGTCAAATGATTGAGTCGAAAGATAAGCCAATACGAGCACTAGATATTAACACATAAGCTGGAACAAGGTCGAGGCTAAGGAAGTTAGTATGGAGACCAGAATTTAGTCGAAACAACAGAGGCCATTAGCTAGCGAACACGGACCGAAACGTTATATCCTGATTTCTTATACATCGGCTACATGTTTAAAACTCTATTCAAGGGTTCAAGATTGTTTCTCCTCGAGTGACAGTCTCGACCAAACGACAACACAAGCCAAGTTTTAACAACACACACACGTCCTACTTTTTAACCGGTGCTTATCATTTTACCACACAAAACATCCAACAACATCAATAATAAGTAGATTTCTAAACTTGATTTTTAACCCATTTGGATGGATTCATTATTTTAACAAAAGTTAGCAAATTTTGACTACTATCCACTCAAACAAGAATACGCCAAGAGTCTTTCATACTCCAAAACAGGAGTAATCCATAAAAACCTTATGATACAAATCAACCACAACAAAGAATTCATTTGCTACAAAACTTATGGTTCGAATGGGGTTCCAACTTAATTCAATATCATGTTTTAAATCAAACAACAACAATACAGGTAACAAGATAAAAAAAAGAAAGCTAAGCTAAGGAAGAAACCTTATAAACACGAGTCGAGACGGAAGATGAAACAACAAAGTGGAGTAAACCCGTCAAGCCGAATCCACAGGAACTAGTGAAATACTCAAGCACTCTTCTAGTTTTTCTTTGGTTTGAAAGTTGTGGTATCAACTGTGGATTGGTGAGGGTATTTAAAGGAGTAAAAAGAGTAGTTTGACTTGGTCAATCGAATGTGGGGATGAAGTAAGACCTCTCTTGGGTAATGATACTAGGCCTTCACGTGGCTCTTCTTTGTCTTGCCTTTAACCGAATCTCCTAGGGACAAGGAACCAAATGGGGGACCTCATCTTGTCGATTTGCTTCCATGGGATAAGCCAAGGGTTAGCTATTCTTGGATTGAAGTTGTTTAAGATGTTGGGAAGAAGTTTGGAGGTTATCTTCTTTTGGAGAGGTGCAATGATGCAGGGGTTAAGAGGGAAGGAAAGAGGCGACATAAGTGGGTTGCGGGTTTTTCGAGGAGAAGAGGGAAGGTGGGGGGGTGGGGTTTGAGATAAGAGTGAGTACGGTTTGTTTTATTTATTTATTTTTTTAAATGTAATTAGTTAATAGATATTGTAAGTGTGTATTATTTTAGGTATTAGATGTATTTTGGCACCGTTGTCAATTCGAAATGATATAATTCGAATGGTGAAAATACACTGCCTATATTTTCGGACACGCTTTAATTAAACCGACGCGATAATGAAATTTTAGATTTTTATTGGTTCGCTTTTATTTCCTCGCGTTTTCTTTTATTTTAGTTTGGTGCGCGTGCGGACCCATAAGACAAGAAGGTCTTTCTTGTGAGACTGATTTAAAATCGAAAGATCGTGCATAATTAAATAAGACTACTCGGATAGGCATAAATTTTATGCAATAAAAGATGAAATGTACATGCTAAAATGCTCAATTTAGATCAAATAAATTTGATAAACAGTCTAGTTCATAAATATGAAGATTTAAAAATAGCGAAATTTTCCAGGTGACTACAGTACCAACCCCTTAAGAGAATTCCGTCCCGGAATTTTAGTTTATGGTGGTTGTCGGAGTTGGATTAGCAAACAGATGTGGGTACTTAACACGCATGGTGTCTTCGCGCTCCCACGTGTACTCCGGTCCTCTTTTGGAGTTCCATCTAACCTTGACGATAGGGATGCGGCTTTGTTTAAGTCGCTTGACTTCCCTATCCATGATTTCAATTGGTTCTTCGACAAAGTTGAGCTTGTCATCGAGCTTAATCTCTTTTAGTGAAACGACAAGAGATTCATCCGACAAGCATTTCTTCAGATTTGAGACGTGAAAGGTAGGGTGAACTCTACTAAGTTCGTCCGGGAGATCAAGTTTGTAAGCAACCGCCAATTCTTTGAGAATCTTAAAAGGGCCAATGTATCGAGGATGTAGCTTTCCTCGTTTTCCGAATCGAACCTTTCCTTTCCAAGGTGATACTTTTAACATAACTCGATCACCAATTTGAAATTCCATGGGTTTCCTTCAACATCTACAGAACTCTTTTGTCGATCTCTAGCGGCTTGAAGTCGTTGGAATTTGCACAATCTTCTCGGTTGTTTCTTGGACAAGTTCAGTCCGATGAGTTGGGCATCTCCAACTTCACCAACAAACGGGTGATCGACACTTTCACCATAAAGTGCCTCGAATGGGCCGCCTTGATGCTCGCGTGGTAACTATTGTTGTAGGAGAATTCGCCAACGGTAAGTGTTTATCCCAACCTTTCCAAAGTCGACACGCAAGCTCAAGCATGTCTTCCAAGGTTTGGATAGTCCTTTCACTTTGGCCATCGGTTTGAGGATGATATGCGGTACTCATATCCAAACAGTACTAAGGCCTTTTGAAGAGATTTCGAAGTGTGAAGTAAAGCGATCGTCACGATCATAAATGATGGAAATTGGTAATCCATGACGAGATACAATTTCCTTCAGGTATAGTTGAGCAAGGGTTTCCATTTCATCATTTTCCTTGATGGGTAGGAAATGAGCGGATTTGGTAAGACGATCAATGATGACCCAAATAGTATCGTAGCCCCTAGCAGTCTTTGGTAGTTTGGTTATGAAGTCCATAGTGATCCTCTCCCATTTCCAAACGGGGAGTTCAGGTTGAGTTAACAATCCGGAAGGTTTTTGACATTCGGCTTTGACTCGAGAACAAGTGAGACATTTCCCAACGTACGTTGCAATTTCAGCTTTCATGTTCGGCCACCAATAAAGCTTTTTGAGATCTTGGTACATTTTGTCGGATCCCGGGTGAATGGAATATTTAGACTTGTGAGACTCATGCATGATGAGTTCCCGTATTCCTCCACAAAGCGGTATCCAACTTCTATCGCCAAAACATAAGGTTCCATCCGATCTTTGCGCAAAGCCGTTCTCGTTTTCCGGCATTCCAAAGATTCTTTCGTTGGGACGGTTTTCAGGTTTGAGAGCTTCGACTTGAGCTTCAAGGATTTTTGATGGAAGGGGTGACTTAATTGTCATTCCCAAGGATCTTACTCGAAGGGTTTAGGTCGATCCTTTCGACTAAGAGCATCGCCACGACATTTGCTTTTCCCGGTGATAACGGATTTCAACATCGTAATCACTAAGCAATTCTAGCCATCGGCGTTGTCGCATGTTTAACTCCTTTTGATCGAGAATGTGTTGGAGACTTTTATGGTCAGAAACACCGTACACTTGGTTCCATATAGGTAGTGTCTCCATATCTTGAGAGCGAAACCACGGCTCCCAATTCCAAGTCATGGGTAGTGTAGTTCTTTTGTGAGTTTTGAGTTGTCGTGAAGCATAGCGATCACCTTGTTTCTTTGCATCGATCAGCACCTAACCCTAGGTGTGATGCATCACATGAGACCATAAAATCTTCCACTCCATTGGGTAAGGCTAAAATGGGGCTTCACAAAGCTTTTGTTTCAAGAGTTGAAAGGCTAACTCTTGTTTCTCTCCCCACCAAAGTTCTTCTTTTCCGGGTTAGTCTCTTAGAGGTTTAGCGATTTTCGAAAATCCTTCGATAAATCTTCGATAATAACCCGCAAGACCCAAGAATTGACGTATCTCGGTAGGGGTAGTAGGGATGACCAATCTTTGATGACTTCGATTTTGAAGGATCGACATGAAGACCATTACTATCTATCACGTGACCAAGGAATTGAACTTTTTGAATCCAGAAGTCGCACTTGGAAAATTTAGCATACAATTCTTCTTTCTTGAGCAGCTCTAGGATGGCTTTCAAGTGTTCCGCATGCTCTTCCTTGTTGCGGGAATAGATGAGAATGTCGTCAATGAACACAATCACAAATTTGTCCAAGTAAGGTTTACACACTCGGTTCATCAAGTCCATAAATACCGTCGGTGCATTTGTCAAACCAAATGGCATCACTTGGAACTCATAGTGGCCGTATCGTGTTCGGAAAGCAGTTTTCGGAATATCCTCCTCCCTAACTCTTAGTTGATGATAACCGACCTCGATCAATCTTTGAGTAGACGCTTGACCCTTGCGCTGGTCAAACGGATCGTCAATCCTAGGCAATGGATAGCGATTTTTCACCGTTAGTTTGTTCAACTCTCGGTAATCAATACACATACGGAAGATCCGTCCTTCTTTTTGACAAATAAGACCGAGCTCCCAAGGCGAAGAACTCGGTCAAATGAATCCTTTTCTGGACGGTTCTTGAAGTTGGTCGACAGCTCTTGTAGTTCGGAAGGTGCCAATCTATAGGGTGCTCGTGCCACGGTGCCGCTCCCAAGACTAGCTCGATTTGGAATTCTACTTGCGAATAGGAGGAAGGCCGTGCAAGTCTTCGTGAAATACTTGGAAAGTCCCTAGCCACGGGACGTCTTTTAGTTGTTTCTCGTCCGCTTCCTTCTTCTCCGTTACTTGTGCTAGAAAAATGTGGCATCCTTTTTCTATGTACTTCGCCGCCTTAACGCACGAGATGATGTTCAATCGGGTCTTACTACTACTACCCGAATGATTAGAGTTTCGCCATCGAGAGGAATGTGAACGACTTTCTCGTCACGATGATTCTCGACGATTCTTGGATAGCCAATCCATGCCAATGACAAGATCGAAGCTACCAAGTTGAATAGGCATAAGGTCTATATCGAACGGGTGATTTGATAAAGATAGGTTGCAACCTCAAGGATAGTGTTTGTTCCTACTATTTTTCCATCGGCCAGCTCTACTTCATAAGTGGTATCTAGGGTAGTTGGGGTGACTTTTAACAAAGGTGCAAACTTAGAAGACACAAGGCTTTTGTCGGCTCCAATCAAATAACACTTTAGCTAAATGATGGTTGAGTGAAACGCACCTGCAATAACGACATTCGGGTTCTCTTGTGCATCTCCATCTC
This sequence comes from Chrysanthemum lavandulifolium, assembly GCA_022545495.1. Taxonomy (NCBI): domain Eukaryota; kingdom Viridiplantae; phylum Streptophyta; class Magnoliopsida; order Asterales; family Asteraceae; genus Chrysanthemum; species Chrysanthemum lavandulifolium. The sequence continues at coordinate 82,996,829 of CM040241.1, read as the reverse complement.
CTAGCACATAAGCTCTTGCTCTAGCAGGTTGTTGTTGTTATTGTTGTTGTTGTTCCGTCTGACTTTGGGCATCTACTCTTGACATGTCCGGCTTCTCCACATCCAAAGCAAGTTATCCCAACGGGTTGAAGGTTACCTCCAAGAGTGTGGCTTCGGCAATCCTTGTGGTATGGCCCACCTTGTTACACTTTCCACACTTAATGGTGCAACGTCCCACATGATGTAGGTTGCATCGAGTGCACAAAGGTGTGGTCCAAGATAGCCTCTTCCAAAGGGGGGGTAGCGGCATAAGCCCTCGCAACTTCTTGTCTGGTTTTGTTGATTGTGGTGGTCGTTTCGGTTTTGGTGGTATGAGTTGGGATTGTTGTTGCGGTGTTGATTGTGATTGTTATGCCTTGGTTGTTGTTGTTACTGTTATTGTTGTGATTGAAAGAGTTGTTGTGATGGAAGTTGTTTGAAGTGTTGCCTCGGCGGTCATCAAATTTCCTTTTGTTGTCATTGTTGCCTTGCGGATCCATGTTTCAAGACTTGATCCATGAGTTGATAGGAAATCGTGATCACTTCTTCCACGGTCTTGGGCTTTGATGCGAGAATATTGCCCTCAATGTTTCGGGTAATCCCCAATGAGATTCTCCAAAGAACTTAACCTCATCGAAACCATGGAAGGGCATAGAGCTTTCAATTCTTGGAAACGCTTGAAGTAGGTTTTGAGATCGGTTCTTAGTAGTCGATGGTAGAACTCATCTTCAAGTTTCTTGATCTCGGTCCTTGGACAATATTGCTTCATCATCAATTGCTTTAGTTCGGTCCAAGTGGTTTTGTAGGCTTCTTCCATGCCAATAGGTTGGGCATGAGCCTTCCACCAAGACAATGCATCTTCCAAGAGGGTACCGTAGCAAACTTCACCTTGCAATCTTCCGAGCAATCACTTAGAAGAAACACGCTTCGAGATCTTTCAAACCAATGGATAAGGCCAACAGCGCCTTCTTAGCCCTTTGAAGAAAGTAGGTTTGCAATTCATGAATTCTTTGTATCCACATTTGCGATTCACCATGCCTTGATTCGGTTGGCTTGATTTGGGGCTTCATTTGTTCGAGCTGCCCAAAGCAGTCTTGCAAAGAAAAGCAAGACCAATTTCATTTGTAACTAGCCTCCGAATTGCTTCCGGTCATCTCGGGAGTTTGAGTAGAGTAGAGGTAGTTCTTGTTCTTGCCATTTTTCTAAAACATACACTCGATTTCGTAATCATTCAACATAATTGTGAATTATTATAAAAATGGTTTCATAATAGTTAAGATCTTCACATTACATCAATAGAGTATAATCATCATAAGAAAGAATCACAATATGTTAGAACCACATAAGAGAATATATAAAAATGATCACTTCGATTCACATAAACCGATAAATAGGAAGATCATCATACATGATAATATCAAGAAACAACAACCATAATGCCATAGGTTTACCATCCATACATGGTGATACAATACCATACAATGTCACATAATTAGCTTGTTCGATAGTTTACAAAACATGCGAATACAAAGCCTACATTAGTGCCACACGGCAAAAGGTACTAGAAAACTAAATAGGTGAATCACTAAACTAGAGGTCGCCGGTGTGCCCCTCAATCGGCCAGAGGTCACGGACTAGCTCGCCACCATCCACCTCTATCTCGTGCCTCCAATCTCGCCCAAGCAAGAGTACGAGTCTCCATGATAATCATCCTCTCGATCGCCGCCGCACAACTCCCTCCAATATCTCACTGGTCCGTAAGTCCTAACTGCTGACTCCATCCTCCTCTCTAACACTGTAACTGCTCCGCTAGCTCTCTCACCCTGGGCACCAATCCTATCAAGTGCTCTCTCCGTCGTGGCCCTCCCGTTAAGGAGCTCTCCAACCTCATCCTCGATGTTCTCGATACGTACCAACGGAACCTCATCAACAAATGCTACAACATCCTCAAGCTGATCCTCAGCTCGCAACACTCAGGGCAAACAACGGAATGGTATGATGAAGGGTTCTCCGTGACGGGAGAGTCTCAAGAAGCAAAAGAAGTGTGCTCTCCAAGCTCCACAAGTGCTAGGTGCGCCTCCTCCGACCTCCACCGACTAACGAGTGGCATCATGTAAGACCGGTCTAGCATCGACCTCCCACGGGCTCTCGGCTCGAGGTAGCAAACATAGCCCTGGTAATATGGGTCCGAAGGTGCGGGTGAGATGGACTCTCTCCCAAGAGATGTCATCGGCTCAGCAAGCATCACCGAGAGGATGATGCACGGGTGATGATGGAACCGACAAAGTGGTAGTCTCGATAAATGAATGTGGTAGGTGGTGGTAGTGGTGCAATGGTATGAGTGGTGGTGCAGTGCGGTGATGGTGGAAAAGAGGATGATGGTATGTCGATGGTGGAATGAAAGTGATAGGTGCCCTCGCCGTTTCCGAGCGGTATGCATGAAAGTAGCACCATCCTCGCGGTAGCGGAATGGTCGACCAATGGCGCGGGCTCGTGGGGTTTGAGAACCCTAGCTCGCCCGCCTTGGCGAATAAGCGATGGTGATGGGCAAGAAATGTAAGACACTAAGCGGTGGATGAGTGTGTGCGGGACATAACATCGTAGGTGATAGCCACTGCGACTCTAAATATCTGTCATAAGTGAGGGACCAAAGACAGCGGTGCTCGGGTGTGGTCAAAGGTGTGGTGTGACAACGACTTCACCCTCCTGAGGTTCGATCTCGAAGACATAGGTGTGATGAGAGCCGGTACCAGGGGTAGGCGAGAGGACATAGTATCCTCCATCTCACCGCCGGAGGTCAAGTCGATGGGGTGAGTAGCGGTCGACATGGTGTCAGAACAACCCAAAAGAAAATGTGCACTTATAAGTAAATAAAGTCATGCAAGAATAAGTTTTAGTTAGTCGCGCATAATCGCCACGCAAATCTAAATGCCTAACTAAATGAAAGCTAGCATTTATAAGTTTTTATCATGCAAGTTTTAGTAGTTATGTACTATCCGCTACAAATCTCATACATGCAATCGAACGGTAGGCGCGGAGGACATGAAGTGGTGGTGTAAAACGGTCCATTTGAAAACGTGGTTATAGTCCAATTTGTTTTGAAAATACAAGTTGGTTCTCTATAACCTAGGCTCTTGATACCAATCAGTAACACCCCAAAATCACAAAGTGACAAAGAAGACTATTTGGGGTATTACTTAGAGGATCATAGTCACAGTTATAGAAAACGACTCTAAAGAGACGTTTTAAATAAGAAGTTGTTACCATTTCATAAAACGCAGTGTTTTCGTAAGCACAAAAGGAATACCACATGTTTGAAATTACATAAAAGATAGTTTTTACGAAATGATAACTTTAATTGAAATATAACACCACTTCAAGTGTCCCATGACGCCCACTCCACGCCTTCATGAAAGTCTAATTTGTACCGAGATGAGCATGCTTAAAAGGTCAACAAAATGTTGAGTGATAATCATAGGTTTAAATAATTAGTTGAACACAAGTAAAAGATGATAATTGCTTTGAATACAATCACCATGGAAAACATAGATTATTATTATGCGCTAAGCTCATGATACCAAACTAATCGCATACACCTAATTCTCGTGTAAGTAATAATATTGCCCTCGAGATGGAATTGCCAATTCCATAGTTAACCAAATAGAGTGCGCCCGGTTATTTCCGATAACCGAGTCGGGTCGTTAATTCCCATAGTACTATCCACAATATTCGCTCCACCGCAAGTGATTAATGGTTCATGATGTAAGGGACTTATGGCGTGCAACTTAGGCTATAATAATAATGATCAGCAAAGACTGTTTAAGAAAGACTTGTGTTCTAGTTTATAGCATGCATCTCCTCATGGGTTTGAAATAAATAAGTAAAGGCGAGGCTATGAACTCACCTTAGTAAAGCAATATCCGAGTAGTAAAGAAATCAAGTAAGTGGTGCACCGAGTACCGTCACGTGACCTAAAATTTTGTACCAATACTTTAATTAATACCTTTGTATTTTGAGTTGGTAACATTCATGTATATATCAAAAGTTTAAGTTATTTATGTGTATCGTTTATTATCGAATATGATTAACTTTGGCTCATGGAAGTACTTAGACACACACAAAAAGTGTTAAAATGAGTGAGTCGTGGGCTTGTCGTAGTTGAAAGATGATGTACGGAAGATATCGCAAATAAATAGTAACGTATTTAAATTATAAGGACGTCGCTTAAAATATGGGTATATATAAGAAAAGTAATAGTTTTAGTATAATGGTAAAATAAAATAAATTCCGTTTTATATGTTATAATGGTCTTTAGAAAGATTGGTAGGACTTATTTATATATTTAAAATGTATTTTGTGACTAAGTGTAGAAAATTATTATTGGTTCAAACTATATTTCGCTTAATATGACCCATGAGTTTATGGTACTGTTAGTCATTTATATTACATGTTTAAAAAATGAGACATCGTGAAAGTAATATTGGAAGAAGTAATGTCGAAACGAGTTGAATATCTAGTTGTGAACGAGGCGTGAGAAAGAAAAGAGACAAGTAATCGTAGCACGTTTAAGATGACGATTTTCGTTATACTCAATGTTAGAACTTTATTTGTTTGACTCACTTTGTAACACCTTATGTTTCAGTTGCAAATTTATGTACATATTTGTTTTTCGGAAATAAGTGAACATCAAGTGGGCTTTGGCCCAACTCAAAGTCAGAACTAAACGCACCCATGTGAAAAGTGGAGTACATGTTTCAAAGGTAATATGACATTAGAATTCTGTATTGAAACCGTAATATTTGACGAGTAACACAACTTTTGAATAACCTTGACCTATGAGGGAAACATTCACTAGACGATTCAAAAGGAAAAAAAGAAACAAAAGCAAGAACCATTCATTTGACTTGAAGGTTTAGTAAGGAAAATAATCACACGAGACTCACGCGAGTGCACTCATGGTTTTGAGCTAGGCGTGGTTTACAAACACTCTTGAGAGTTCCTTGGTACACCGAAAACAACAACAATACATTAGTCCTTTGGGTGGTGCGTTGCGGCGTGCACACCCTTAATTGGGAAAAAATGGTAAACGAACACTCCTTTTTGTGTCGTTGTTGAACCGGAGAGCAAACCAAACGCACCCTAATCGGTGCTGAAAATTCAGTAGCAACGCACCCTAATTGCTGTACCAAACGCACCCCTTTGGGTGGCTGAAAATAAGCGAAACAAACACCCCATTGGGGGCTGAATTGCAGCAAACAAACATACCCATTTGGTGCAGAAATTTGTGAACAAAAGTACCCTATTCGAGCTGGAAATCAGTTGACAAACGCACCTAATAGGGGTTGAAAGATCAGGTTTAAAACACCACTTTAACCGGGTTTCGTCACAACCAATGAAACACGAATAAGTCACGGAGATAAGCAAGATGGTACGTCGAGTACACCAACAAATAAACGAGGGGAAAGATAGTCGATTAAGGCTTCTAGTGAGTCAAATGATTGAGTCGAAAGATAAGCCAATACGAGCACTAGATATTAACACATAAGCTGGAACAAGGTCGAGGCTAAGGAAGTTAGTATGGAGACCAGAATTTAATCGAAACAACAGAGGCCATTAGCTAGCGAACACGGACCGAAACGTTATATCCTGATTTCTTATACATCGGCTACATGTTTAAAACTCTATTCAAGGGTTCAAGATTGTTTCTCCTCGAGTGACAGTCTCGACCAAACGACAACACAAGCCAAGTTTTAACAACACACACACGTCCTACTTTTTAACCGGTGCTTATCATTTTACCACACAAAACATCCAACAACATCAATAATAAGTAGATTTCTAAACTTGATTTTTAACCCATTTGGATGGATTCATTATTTTAACAAAAGTTAGCAAATTTTTGACTACTATCCACTCGAAACAGTAACACGCCAAGAGTCTTTCATACTCCAAAAACAGGAGTAATCCATAAAAACCTTATGATACAAATCAACCACAACAAAGAATTCATTTGCTACAAAACTTATGGTTCGAATGGGGTTCCAACTTAATTCAATATCATGTTTTAAATCAAACAACAACAATACAGGTAACAAGATAAAAAAAAGAAAGCTAAGCTAAGGAAGAAACCTTATAAACACGAGTCGAGACGGAAGATGAAACAACAAAGTGGATTAAACCCGTCAAGCCGAATCCACAGGAACTAGTGAAATACTCCAAGCACTCTTCTAGTTTTTCTTTGGTTTGAAAGTTGTGGTATCAACTGTGGATTGGTGAGGGTATTTAAAGGAGTAAAAAGAGTAGTTTGACTTGGTCAATCGAATGTGGGGATGAAGTAAGACCTCTCTTGGGTAATGATACTAGGCCTTCACGTGGCTCTTCTTTGTCTTGCCTTTAACCGAATCTCCTAGGGACAAGGAACCAAATGGGGGACCTCATCTTGTCGATTTGCTTCCATGGATAAGCCAAGGGTTAGCTATTCTTGGATTGAAGTTGTTTAAGATGTTGGGAAGAAGTTTGGAGGTTATCTTCTTTTGGAGAGGTGCAGCGGATGCAGGGGGTTAAGAGGGAAGGGAAAGAGGCGACATAAGTGGGTTGCAGGTTTTTCAGAGGGAGAAGAGGGAAGGTGGGGGGGGGGGGCGTGGGGTTTGAGATAAGAGTGAGGTACGGTTTGTTTTATTATTTATTTTTTTTAAATGTAATTAGTTAATAGATATTGTAAGTGTGTATTATTTTAGGTATTAGATGTATTTTGGCACTTCGTTGTCAATTCGAAATGATATAATTCGTAACGGTGAAAATACACTGTCTATATTTTCGGACACGTTTTAATTAAACTGACGCGATAATGAAATTTTAGATTTTTATTGGTTCGCTTTTATTTCCTCGCGTTTTCTTTTATTTTAGTTTGGTACGCGTGCGGACCCATAAGACAAGAAGGTCTTTCTTGTGAGACTGATTTAAAAATCAGTAAAGATCAGGCATAATTAAATAAGACTACTCGGATAGGCATAAATTTTATGCAATAAAAGATGAAATGTACATGCTAAAATGCTCAATTTAGATCAAATAAATTTGATAAACAGTCTAGTTCATAAATATGAAGATTTAAAAATAGCGAAATTTTCCAGGTGACTACATTATCTATTAGAATAACTGGATCATTCCACTGGTGAAATTGGTAATATTTGAAATTTCGATATGTGTTCCGATTACTATTGCAATCCATTCTGGGATCGATAAACATTTGCTAACACATATTATACCCTTTCCACTAAATTGTGAGGATTTGAGCCTATTTCTTATTAGCATACATCTTTTATGCTTGGATCTTTTGCTATGAGTGTGCTTGGGTGATTTTATTTATTCTAGAACTTGTGCTTGTAAATCATTACTGCATCAGAGTGAGATTGCATTCGCGATATAAGTGAATTCGTGTGATAAAGAGGCACCTTAGGATTTAACCCAAATGCCTTCTATTTTACATCTAATGATATATTAGCTAGCCACATTGGTTAGTTAACCACCCACATGGACCCATTTGTAGTGCTCATTTTTAGCACTAGATACCCCTAGTTACACCTTCCGAGCCATCCCTTTCATTTTTGCTTCACCCAGAAAATACAAAAATATTTTACACTTTAAACCTTAGCCTATCCCGTATCAATGTCTATCGGTTGGTTGCTAGTCACCTGGAAAGTGAAGATTGTTCAAATGATTATGAGTACCACATACTATGTGATTGATTGAGCCATGCGTTATGTTATGTTCAAAAAAAAAGTATGAGAAAATAATAGCCAATGGGCTATGATCGAAGAATAATTGTCATGGCAAAGCAAAAAGCTGTGGAAAGTGAAAAGAAGAAAGCAAAGCTATAATCATTTACTTGGTTCGTGGAATGTTTGGTAGCTAGCAACATGGGTATTAGACTTGATTTTATTTTTACACCAATTTCATAAACATTCCCATGCCTTATCCATACCCTTAACCCTTAGCCATATCATTATAACCCGAATAAAAGCCCTCTTTAGATGTTTTTACTTGGTGCTCACGCCACGTTGGTGGAGTTTTGTTTCTTGTACAAGCTTATGGTAATAATCAAATCATGACTGAGCAATGAGTGTGATTTATCTTGTTACTCCACTAAAAATGAGTGATTGAGTGAATTATATTCCGTTATTTTTCGTGAGGTGTTTTGAAATGTTAATCATGCAAAAATCATTGGATATTGTCAAACATCTCGATTTTTCACCTTTATAAAGCATAATTGATGAATCCTCTCGTATTTATACTTGGTTGATTTGCATCACATTTTTATAATCACGATCTTGTACCAAGAGATGTTTGTTTTCCTAGATTTGCTTGAGGGCAAGCAAAGTTTAAGTGTGGGGAATTTGATAACGCCGGATTGTGCATGTTTTTAGTAGCGTTATGTGTACTTTTATGTCATTATTTGGTTATATTTGCGTGATTTTAGTACTTAATCGTATCTAAAGATGTTTGTCTAGTGTTTATAACCAAGTGCGTGGAAATGGAGGAAAATGAAGAAATATGCGACAAATCGAAGATTCCGTTTGATAAATCTAAATCAAGATCTCAAGGACCTTTGAAGACCTTAGTGATTGAAGAACCAAGTTCTACAAGACATAGTGAAGAAAAAGATCAAGTTTTGTAACTCAAAAGATCCAACCAGATCCGGTTACACCCGCAACCGGATCGGTTGGAATTCGGTCAGAATATGTGTTTTTACCATCGCCAACCGATCGGTCGCAACCCGCAACCAGATCGGTCGGCTTGTTGTTATTGAAGACCAGCCGAATAGGTTGGTCGTATGACCGGTCCGGTTGGAGAAGCTGCAGTTGCCAAATCTTCATCACTAAGCTTCCCCTTTGCATCCAAACGATTATAGGTCCTTCTCTTGGTGTATTCTAGTCCCTTCCTTACTCCTTGGAGGCCAAGTTAAGCATTTAACACCCTAGGCCTTGGAATTAGTATAAATAGAGGCTAATTGTGAGCATATGAGACACACCTCAATTACAAATCTCTCTACTCATCAAACCAAGCCTTAAGCTCTTAAAATTCGTCCTTAGAAATCCGTAGAAGTTTGGAGTTCCGAAGTTCCACATTTGGAGGCCAAAACACCAAGAAGTCCACCACGATCCTTTGGGAATCATTACTTCACCATTTGTAATCTTATTCCAAGCATTGTAAGACTTTTAATCATGTTTTCTAATGATCAAAGTTATGAGTTTATGTTCATGTTTGCTATGAGTGGCTAGTTTCTTTATACACTTGCTTAAATGATGTTGATTATCATATGATTAAGTTAGTGGTTGTGTTAACATGTTTTAATTCAATTTCAAGTTGATTCTAAGATCCAATTGTGCTAAAGTTTCACAGTGACATTTGTTAATCAAGTTTGGCTAATTGACAATAATCGTTGGGGTCGAAAGAACTTCGTGTTATTCAACTAGTCATAATCATTTTGTCTATGGATGATTGTTATTACCCATTATTCTTGATTATACAAAGGAACTAAGGTGTGGTTGTAATAGAAACGCTTTTTGATTATCAAATTGGATTGGTTGGAAACATCTAAATGGTCGTAAGATTAGTTGTTGAGAATCAATTGTAGCCTTTTGTCTATGATCGGTTACCTTCGTATTGACCATTTCTTAAGCAATTTGATGAACAAGTGGATGTTTTTGTGTTTAAGTTTATGTATGTAGACTTATGAAACTTGAATTGATCTTGAATTGATTGGTTAAACTTAATGCTTGTTTTATGAACTAAAATCTTGACGAAGGTTTAACTTGTAAGAACAATAGATTAGTTTTCGGACTAATGATCACAACCAACATGTTAAGTAGTTAACACAATCACATTAATCTATGATATGAAACTAGTTTAAGCAAGTGTAGTTTTTAATCATCTGAATTGCATTATATCTATTTGTTTTGTTATATGTTTTGGATAGACTCGTTAATTCAAACTTGTGTTTAGATTCACTCAAATCCTCGCGAACGATCCCGACTTGCCTTCATAATCTTGCTATAGCGGACGGTATACTTGCTCGTATGTGTTATTGGTAATATTGGTAATTCACCTTTTATAAATTTAAAACTTGCACCAACCGGGCACATCGGTCATCCCAAAGGATACTTTCATGCATCATCATTAACTCGGCCATCCCGAAGGATGCCATCTTTAACCTTTCACATTTCAATCTCGGATCCAAGTCATTAACATTTTATCGCACGCATTATTCCATCCATTTTATTTAGTTAAAGCAAGCGTCATAGGGCATATGAAACCTGCTTATCATATTTACACATTTTCTAAGTGTTTATACTTCTCACTACAACTTACATTCTTTAACCCACGTTAATCATGTCCACATTTTTACATTACACTTTAGTCTACTCAATTATTTTACATATAGACCCTTACACAGGTCGTCAACTGTAATACCATCCTTACACATTTTAAACATGTTTTATTATTCAACATTTTCATTATAATAATCACCGCTAATGGGGCACATTAGCCGTGATATAATAATTTCAGGACAACACCTTAACCTCATACATACTCATCTCATTCTCTCTTACATTCTTAACTCATCGCATTCTTATTCTCATAACTTAAATCATCTCATTTTAGCTATTTATGCACTTAAGCAATATCGTTATATTTCATCATTTACGTACCATCATACTTCAATCCCATTCTATACTTTCACTATTATTAAATATTTAACAATCAAAGTATCAAATGCAATAATTCCATTACCACATACTATAACACACTTATCATCATTACGCAGTCGCACTTAAGCATCACACAATTTAACTCATTAATAGCCCATCTCTAATACCATCTACCATTTATATTCACACTCCATTACCGCTACTCTAACACACGTTCATATAATCACAATACGATCACCGGCACTAACCGAGGTGCACGCCGGTCTAAACACTTAAACACCTCAAGTCCTCCACAGACTTATACTCACATACACGTTAACACTATAAAACACATTCATCATTTATCAACTTAAATACACATAACCTGTCACGTAATTTGCTTCAGAACTTAAGCGTTTACTTTCCAGCATTAACTACTCTTACATCCAACGCATCTAATAGTGGTTTAAGTCTAGAAAACCTAAAATGGAAACCTAATTCACTTAAACCGAAGCTCTGATACCGATTTGTTACGCCTTTTGCCCGCTTAAACCAAAAACTTTGACTTTTACGCGGAAAAGACCCAACTTTAACGAAACTTTTCACGGAAACGACATAAACCAAAACTGACCTCTTATTACTCTTTTATGAACTGACAACAATCTGATGGAAACCGACCCTTAATACTATTTTTAAATGAATCTAGACTCAAATACTTTTAATACGGCGGGTGGCACCCTAAGGTGCACTATGACCCGTCCTATGCACTAAGGACCCTTAAAGTGCACTATAACCCCTCTAGTATACTAAAGACCCCTAAAGTGCACTAAGAACCTCTAAAGTGCGCTAAAGACTCTTAAAGTGCACTTTTGACCATTTTTCAGAAAACGACTCCTATAAAATGACATAACGCCAAAATTTCCAGAAATCATTAGGACAATATAAACATTAAATATATGCATAAACTTGGTCATAATGACCAACGAAAACGTACATTACAAAGTGATAGGAATACCCGATTTGGCCCATTTTCACGACATACAACCTTTACCACTTTATTTGCCCACCAAAATTAACCAACATCATTAATATAACATATTAAACTTATTCCATAAATAAATGACCAGTTTACCACCCAAATGGGTATATTTACACTTAATCCAAACACCCTTTTATTTATAACCATAAACATACTATTTACTTCTTTTACTCATGACTATGACATACCATTTCCATTCAAGTATTATGACGACCGTAACATACACTTTGACACATGATGACTCATTTACAACCAATAAAAGACACACGGGGTTACAACGTGGACTTGAGCTCGGTAGTCTATACAAAAATCCTATCACATACCAAACCTTCTACAATTCTACCTTTCGCATATCACATCCTTAATCCCCACCATAGCACTTCCAAATAACCTACAAAATGTTGGTTGTAAGTAAAACGGATATAATAAAACATCATAATTCATTCACATATTACGCTTATAAACCATTAAAGCATCATAATATTAAATCAGTAATACATACCTTATCAACTTAAAGCATCAACCGTCCTTTCCTAATCCATTCATGACTAACACAACACACTAACCTTACACTCACTTACACATAAATACATATAGCCAAACCATACATTATCCTTAGCATAACAAGTCACATAAACACATAATGTATAGAAATCATTATAACATCATCTTATAACCGGTTTACCTACCTCGATTCCTAGCTAAGCCAAACAAAGACATCATCAATATTATCATTATCTTCCATCATCATACTTCCTAACAATCATCTTCAATCTTCTTAATTAAAATTAATACCTAATATTACATTCAAGTAACATCATCAACAAGGGTTTACATAACCCAATCAAACTTACCCATCTTCCATCATTATCTTATAATATGATCATACCTTGATCATATGATGAAACCCACTTAACTCATACTCCTTAACCTCATTAATTAAGAAGAAAGGTTACTTACCTAGGAAGATAATTACTAGAGCTTCACCCTTGGTCACATCTTTGATTCTCTAGTTATTTCTCATCAAGCTCATCTTCCTTTTCTTTTCTCCTTTCCAAAATCGGGCACACAAACACACCCTAGAGGATGATAGAAACTAGTGGAAGCTTATAGAAACTATAGATTTATCTAGGTTAGTTGGGAGTTTGGCCATTGGGCAAGATTGGCCCATCAATTCCCTTTCTTCCTATTTTAGCCTCACTTCATCTTATAATACATTTTCCACTTAACAACTCAAAAGTCCTGTAAGTCTATTTACCTCATAATTGTGACACGTCATATCTTTTATAACCATTTACATATTCGTTGACTATTAGATTGACCATCGGGTTTGACTAGCCAATCACGTTAAACCTTAGTCAATTTCTTTTAGAGTGGGGCCTATTTGTATCCGGGATACGTGTCTAACACTCTCATTTCTTATTTGTTCACTCTAATATAATGGTGGCTTTCATTCATCAACAAGTAATATGGTAAATAATGGTATTTGGGTGAGATAATAAAAGTTGTGGACTGCATTGAGGCCATCGATCCAACTCATAGAAATTCCTTCAGCTTAAAAGTCTCAAACGGTTCTAATATTTTTCTTGGAAAGATCCTTGATGTGTAAATGGTGCTAGACTCATGGACTTATTCCCAAGACTTTATTCTCTCGATTTAGACCAAGACTGTAAAATTATTAATCGTTGATGGTGTTTGGGGTGGAAAATGAGACTGGAGATATACCCCTCGCTGTAAGGAGTTAACTGATATTTCGAATTTTCTTTCTCTGATCGGTTCCCTGACCCTCTACACATATTTTATTGATAAACGGATATGGTCTCATGATGCCTCGGGGATATTCAAGGTTAGTTCTCTCTTGAATATCATTCAGTCTATATCTCTCGCGAACTGTTATCTCGGTGAACACCACTCTTGGAATTCGTGGACCCCCGAAGGTAAATATATGTGTTTGGAGAGCCTCGTTAAATAGACTCCCCACTCGGATTAACCTTGTTTCTAAAGGCGTGCCTTTAGATTCTACTCTTTGTCCTTTTTGCAATCAGGTGGTGGAAGACATTGAACACTGCCTAATTGGATGTCCTCAGGTGTTGCCGATATGGAGAAAAATACGAAGTTGGTGGAATTTGACTCCCCCCACTTCATTCCTTGTGTTCTCCATCAAAGATATTGCTTTAGGAAATTTTGATTCCAAAGGTTGTTCTCGCTTCAAAGCACGTTGTGGGGAATATGGAAATGGAGGAATAAGATTATCAACTCTTCTCTACACTCTATCGCTAGTATTAAGTAGGAGGACATATTTACTTCTATCCAGAAATTGTCAAAGACGTGGATTTCGACTCGTTATCCTCCAAAGACAACAAATTGGAACCTTTTGTTTCTAGGCCGTTTGATTTGTTTGTGCAACAGTTCTTTTCTTTTTTTCTTTGTGGTTTTGAGCCTTAAGTTCGCTCGTGGTTCTTTTAATATATAGCATTTTTGGAGTTGTTTTTAATAAAATCTTAGCTTTTCAAAAAAAGAATATGTATATTCAGTAATTGTAAATTTATTATATATTGTTTATCAGTTTGTATATTTAAATGTATAAATGAAAAATAAAAGTGTGTCAATCAATTTTTTTTATTGACCTATTTTAGTCACTAATTTTTGTGTTACAATGTGTTAAACTTGATGGTTCTTTATTTTTAATTTCTAAAATCAAAGATCATTGTAGAAATGGACAAGTGCATGTCATTGATAGGCGATCGTGACTAAACAAAGCAATAGTATGATGGTGTGGACCGATATGTGACGTAGTGAATAACTAGCAGGGTTGCCCGCGCGTTGCTGCGGGAGTGCTTTGTTAATGGTGTTGGATTCTTTCTATGTTCATCGGTTATTACTGTTCTATGCAAAGGCGGTGGTTTTATCTTGTGTAACAATACTAATTTTGAAGGTTCCATTCGAGACTAATCCATATTTGTTTTTGGGAATGATTTAAGTTATTTTTCTGAGTCAATTGGCATATAAGAGGAGATAAAATTAAAAAATTTATAAGTTGTAACAAACAGTTATTAAACAAAATGTATGTTGGGATCCAAAAAGGAAAATAAAAATGGCATTGCAGTTGTGACTTTGAAGTTGTAACCTAGACCAAGCCCTATATAATGAGGTTACAGCTTCTTTATGTCCCGACGACAATAAAAAAATGTCAAAGACATGAAAAAAATTGATAAACAAAACCAATGTCTAATCATCTATAACGTGAATGTTAATCAACCCTGTATCATCACTTCCTATACCGCAAACTTCCTGCATCTCAAAAGAATATTGTCAGCGTCATACCGTATAAAAACATAGTTTAACATTCAAAATTGAAATACAATCAACACATACCTGTTATATCTAAGGGAAAATGCAAATTCATAGAAAAAGGTCGAGACATAATTTTTTGAGGCTTCACACAACCCACCCGGTGGATGCAGATATTAAAGACACTCAATAAGTTACTGACTTGCTCAACTAACCCATTAAACATACTGGCTAATCTACTCACTCAAGCTACTCATGAACACACATGCTGAAGAAACACATACATTCGGAAAATACAGATGGTGGATAAAAGTGTGATGCTCTTAGGCTCAGAATTGCAAGTGCGGAACCATATAGACATGTGCCTCATCCGTCATGGCTGCAAACACGAAGCCGTGGTGCCCCGCCAAGATACGGATAAGTTTCAACGACCATGGTTCGGAAGCTTATTATAGCTGAAAAATCATATACGCACAAAAGCAATATCATCATCATCGCCATCTGTCTGTTGTGATGTTGTCGTTGGGGAAAAAAAGAAAGTGCGACAAATGGTACAGTAAAAAATAGACTCGTTACAGATCTTCACTTCCGTTACTCCACTAACGGTATTCTGCAACATTAATTATCTTCTCGCCCGCAAATTCCAGAACATTGTCACAAATTCCACACCAACAAATTATACCATATACTAAAAGTGGATAGAAAGTTAGTACCGTTTGTTCACGTACCTATAGAATGTCAGTAAACTCGATCCCTGAACAGTCCACATGAACAGACATGCTGATCCCATATCCTCTTTATTAACCTGCTGCAACTAAAGGTTTGAAGTGTGGTGCTCTTAGGCTCAGAACTGCGAGTGCCGAACCGTAGAGATAGGTATCTGATCTGGCATGGCTGCAAACACGAAGTCGTGCTGCCCCGCCAAGATACGGACCAGTTTGACCCATCACGGTTCAACAACTTATTCGAGCAATATGATCATTATCGCCGTATGCCTGATGTGGCTGCAACGCAACCAAGTTAGCCATACCATTTGCAAACTCAGTAAAGGCAGTCTGCAATTGCAGATGTATCCAACCCGCCCACCCCAATATTAAAAAAAGCAATACTATCAATTTTCCAAACCAACAGTGAGAAACAGTTTGATCTGCGAGTGTCGAACAAAGTGTCAATCCTCTCCTATCCCACAAATTCCAGAACATTGTGACAAAGTCCACACCGACAAATATGAACCATAATCTGATCACACCAATTAAAGCTACAGTACGTCGCTGAACTCAACCATTAGCAGGCAACACGAACACACACACTTATCACATGCTTCGCTCCATGAATCTTGTGCAACCAAAGGTTCGAAGTGTGGCACTCTTAGGCTCAGAATTGCGGGACCGGAACCATATAGACGGGTATCTGATCCGCCATGGCTGCAAACACGAAGCCGTGCTGCCCCGCCAAGATACGGACCAGTTTGACCCATCATGGTTCAGCAGTTTATTCAAGAAATATAATCATCATCGCCGTATGCTTGCCAGGGCTGCAATGCACCGAAGTTTCCCATACCATCTGCAAACTCAGTAAAGGTTCCGTGCAATTGCAGATGTATCCAACCCGTGCATCCCAATTTAAAAAAAAAAAGCAACATCATCAATTTTCCAAACAGACAATGACATTCAGTTTGATCTGCGAGTGCGGAACCGTAGAGACGTGTGTCTGGTCCGTCATGGCTGCAAACACGAAGCTGTGCTGCCCCGCCAACATACGGGTCAGTTTCACCCATTACGGGTCGGAAGCCTATTATAGCTGGAAAATCATATCCGCACAAAAGCAATAGTATCATCATTATCATTTCCCTGTTGTGATGTTCTCACTGGTTAAAAAAAGAGTGTCAATTCTCGTGTCCCATAAATTCCAAAACACTGTCACAACTTCCACATGCACAAATACCAACCATAATCTGATCACACCAGCTAAAACTACACAATGGCATCGAACTCAACCACGAACAGGCTACACGAAGACACACACTGATCGCACGTTGCAAAAAAAGGTTCGAAATTTGGTAGTATTAGAATCAGAATTGCTAGTACAGAACCACATAGACGGGTATCTGATCCGTTATGTCTACAAATATGAACCCGTGTTGGCCCGCTGCACAATTTTTCCAACATCCTCTACATCTTTGTCCATACGTTGGTTGATTGCTACAAAGTAAAAAACATTTAACCATGGATTAAATATAGACCAAGTAATGAATCTGGTATTTTTATACGTAGAAACTTTTAAGATTGTGTAGCTAACAATTCTAAGAACACATGTATCTGAAGTTAACATTATTGATTAAATGGCTGCAGGCAGAAATTATTTTAATTAAACTTAAAACTGGCAAAACGGGTCAAAAATTTGCCGAGTGAAAAAAAATGTGTTATGACTTAACGGTTTCAACCAAATCTTAAAAAAAAAGTATAAAAAATACCTCGGATTACTTCTTACCAAAACCCGCCAAGATCCGGCCAGTTTGACCCATCACGGTTCAGCAGCTTATTCAAATAATATAACCATCATTGTCGTATGCCTGACGTGGGTGCAACGTCACCAAGTAAACCACAAAACCAATACAATAAATCATTAGGGTCAGAATTGAAACTGGAAAATGGTCGAAAGGATCAGAATTCCACCATGGCTGCAAATAATCGCGATTGCACAATAGCAAGTATGCTATCACGCCATCCGTTAATTGCCCCGCCAAGTTACGGTTCAAACTTCCTTAGACCAATATCATTTCATTCGGAGAACAATAGCTCATCATCATAGCCCATTACTATAGTGGAACAAGCAAGGCAAAAAAGGCGCAGGAAAAGCGAAGGGATATGCCAACACGGACGGCTTTTAGGTTAGTACCATGCTCCATCAATTCACTTCTCACCCAAACAGAAGAAAAAGCGGCAACCGTTAGTTTACTTGCTACCAAACAATAGCTTGAATTACCGCTTGTTCTACATCCATCTTCCATACTATTGGTACCACATTTCGATATTGGTGAAAATGAATCCTCCATGGTGTCATAATCATCATCGATGAACCCCATCTTCGTGAGTCATTCGGTCTTTGACCACATGAGTAATTACTCGACTGTGACTCGCTTAATAGTTACTGCCAGAACCCCCGAGTAATCACTTGGCAGAGAACCCCGAGTAATCGGTTGGCCTATAATTAATGAGTAATCACTGGTCTATAACTCGCAGAGTAGTCACTCGACCTATAATTTGAGTAATCACTCGGTCTACGACCGCAGGACTAAAAGCCATTTTGGTCTATGACTCGAGGAACATACCACTTGGTTTTGACCAAACATGGCTCGCTCACATACATTGTATCGCGGTCAAGACGTGGTTCGCTTTCATTTCTTGGTACTTGAAAAGACCGGTCATTTCTTCAGTATACTAACCGCTTATCTCAAAAAAAATTAAGTAATAAATTACTTATCCGTTAATCTGCTATAAAAATAAGAAGATAAGCACTTGAATATCAATCACAAATACCCTCTAAACATCACATAATTAATACAATTGGTTCCAAAGCGATTATACATCGAAACTCATTATAATGCAGAGTTATGTCAACAATCGGAGCAGGATTGTTTAAGCATATCCAAACACTATTTCCCAAAGCACCTTATTTTCAAATGACTCATAACTACTTATCTTTAAAAAGAAGCATAATCGAAAAAAATAAGCAATTCAAACCCCCCTTATTAATATTAATCCATTATCTTTTGTGTTCAACCCAGTTTAATTAATCAATAAAGTCGTGCATATCTTGTGTTCAAAATCTGTACAAATTTATAAGATATCATATCCAATATCAATAAATTTCAATTGAATAAACTAATTCTAATCCCTAATTTCAAACCCTAATTTGAATCAATAAGTGTACAATTAGGTGTAATCATAAATTGATCTTTGTCGCCATGATGAATTGATTGATGATAATCTCGAACTTCATTCGTAATAATGGGTTACAAAAAACCTCGGACTTCATCGGCGGTTTTGTACCGTGGGTTGTGGGAGATGAGGTTGATGTTGGCGAGTGGCAGTTTGTTGTGGGTGAAAGAGTTAATGTTTGGAACTTGCTTTTGTTTGGCTGATTTGTTGAAACTATGGAGGTCTCGGAAGATCTGGAAGGATCAGGAGGATATTTTTTCCCCCTATAAACAACTAAACAATGATATACAGGAGTATTAGGAAGTCATTACACGAAACGGAGTGTGAATAGGAAAACTACCAACACACTTCAACCAATGGAAGCATGCCATTTAGTCCACCAAGATACTGTTTTAGTGTACTGCACAACTTTAATTAGAAAGACAGCCAATCACATGCCATATTAAAAGAAAACGGACCCCTTAAAAATTCCATTTTGGCCCGTTCCACAACACCAAATAGTATATATATATAATATCCAATTCCAGGCGTGGACGTGGCTTGACTTGGAGCTTCATGATCCACATTTAGTGCTATTTCAACTTTGTTTTTATTTTTCTTTTTCTATTTCATTAACGCTAAATATAAAAAAAGAAATTACAAAATTATATTAACACAGTGATTAGTTAACTAAATGTAAAAGATAAGGAAAAAAAGATTATAATGTAATATGGCCGGACTACAACATTTAACAAGTAATTGTGCAGATATCATTTTGTAAACTATTTGTTAATGTTGTATTTGTCTTTTTAATTAGAGGAGTGATACATTCATATAAAATCACTCATAAAAAAATTCACACGCTAAGGTGAAAGTGGATGATTGGTTTTTTATAGGATCCACTCTAAAAACAGAACCAATCATCTGTTTTCACCTCAGTGTATAAATTTTTTTTATGAATAATTTTATGTGATTGTAGAAAATTTCTTTTAATTAACGCGTCGTCATTTATGTGTTGATCCCAATGGACCCTCAGAATCTAAATAAAATAATGATTTAGCCCCAACAATTAACAGCTTACCGAATTTGACCCATACCATCCCACCAATTTTGGTAAATATCTAGGCATAATTGGGGCTAAACTTATATTTAAATCATAGCTAATTGGAATACTGGTCAGACACCTGATATTTTTTACAAGACGCTTAACATTCAAACTTTACTAAGTACATATTGTTGAAATTTGAGTGTGTATGAGAGGTAATAAAAACAATCTCAATATATTTTTTGAATTATGTAAAGATCACTTTCAGATTAAATTATTTCGATCATATATACTTTGGTATCACGAAACCTCAATTAATTGGTTCATTCAAAGAATTGCACCTTGTTTCCAAGTCAATTAGTCGTAATATATATCAAGATTTACAAAGTTTTAAGGTTTTAAATGTGTAGAATGTTCGAAAACTAAAAAGATTTTATGCAATGCTTTATACTTTTAACGCACTATTTCTTTTGTATGAATTACCAAGTGTTGATAAAAATCTAAGTATGGTAGGCGCCTGTAAAAGGAAAGCTTTTGGGGTGGTCAAATGTCAAATGCTTTTCTTTTTTCTTTAAGTCGGCATAGACCATAGTTGACGTCTTTTTAACTAATTATATGTTGATTATTTTTTATTTAGTGTCAACACATCTTTATATAGTTATATGTTGCTAACTTATCCTAATAAATACCTGTAAAGATCAACACATTCACACTTAACAATAGCCATCAGATTATGGATCTAGTGAGAATAGAAATCGAAATGAGAATAATGAAAAAAAATATTAGCCACACATTTCAAATGAGGGAAAGAAATATATGAGACGATCTATATTTTCAGTTTGCATCTGACATGTGCGGTTATGATTTCTTCTCACTCTTCTCATTTTAATTTTATTTCTCATCTGATCCTTACTCATAGCCATCATATATACATTTACACTTAACAATAGCCATCATATATTTATACGAAGTGATTTGCCCACTTAATTTATTGATTGTGATACTTACAGTACAAATAAAGCACAATGTGAATTATGTACAACTAAGAGCATCCCCATTGTTAACGGGGTAACGCCCGTTAACGAGCAAATAACGCCGTTAGCGGCGTTACACCCTTGGAAGTGTGTTTATTTAACGTCGTTGGTCCATTTGCGTCGTGAAGGCGCAGAAAAAAAAGTCAAAAATTTTTCATTTCTAGTCCCTCTAACGGCTACTAGCCGTTAAGTTTTAAAAAAAAATTCAAAAAACACCCCTAACGGCTAGAATTTAAAAAAAATCAAAACCTTTTTACCACTATAAATACACAATTAAAACACCATTTTTCACACTTCCACTACTAAATCCTCTCAATACTCTCAATCTTTCAACTTCAATTACCGCAAAAAAACAATGTCGGGAGGCAACGACGATACTTTCTTCAATCTTCCGTTGATGGGTGGAATCCTCAAACCCGGGTTCATCATCTAACCCGAACGCGGTTCATCTTCAAACCCCAACACACTAGGCTTCTCGACCAAGAAATGTATCAACAACAACAAAACACTTTTTGGCAACAACAAAACCAACAAAATACCCAATTAAACTCCAACTTTCAAAATCTACAATTCACACAACAAATACAACAATCACAAACCGAAACACAAGATGTTCCTAACACACCCACGCTCCTCCAAAAAGGAAAAGGTCGATTAGCGAAAATCAAAGAAATCCAAAGACCCCGAGCCCGAACCAATTGATTCGATGAAGAGGAGGTTGTCGTTCTTCGCGCTTGGAATTCGGAGAGGAAGCATTACTTGCAGGTGTTACATAGCCGTTTTGAGGATCCGAAGTTGGAAAGTGCCAACCCGTAGATACGCTTTGGTATCGGGTCGAAATGAGTTCAATAAAACAACTTTCAACGGCGCACCAAGGACATGATGTCAAGCAAATGGAAAACGTTGAACGCCATATGCACAAAGTTCAACGCTTGTTACTTACGTGCGCAACGGAACAACGAAGCGGGAAAGTGAGGTGGATGTGATGAACGAGCAAAGCAATGGTATCGTGAGGAATCCAAAGGAGCACCGTTTGTCCGGAGGACGCTGGGAGGTTTTGCGTCATTATAAGAAATGGGACGCGCAAGACCGTTGATTTAACCGGTGATGTGCCAAGCCAAACAAACGAGGCTTTGTTTGGTAATGATGAACAACCACGCCCATGGGAAAGAAACGTGCTACCAAGAAAGCAAGATCCGAGACTACAACAAGCACTGGGGAACAAGCACTTTGGAGGAACGAGCTCGTCGACTTATTTCACGTAAACTATGGCAAACGAGTTTCAGATGAAACGAGAAGTCTCCGGCGGCGATCGGGCCCAGCAGAAAGAGATCTCACATTAACAAGGTTGGAAGAGATAAAGTTTTGATGACGCCATCGAGGGCAAGATCCAATGGTCGTGCAAGTGGATCAATGACGAAAAAGATCGAATCATCGTAAAATATAACTTGAAACCTCGTCGGTAGATCGTATTCTCGCCATTTCCTTTAATTTGTTGTAACGCTTTTATTTGCGGTGTTTTTTTTTTTTTGTATTTTTATTTTAATCTCGTATTGTAATATGTTTTTAGTTTTGATGAAATGTTTGTTTTAGTTTAATAAAGAGTAAATTACACCGTTCGTCCTTATGGTTTGCGTTGACCGCAGGGTTTCGTCCTTTGACCAAAAAAGTTGCACCGTTCGTCCTTAAGTGTGAAACGTTATGCGCCGTTCGTCCCTTGACCAAACGACGTTAAATTTGACTGTTAAACTCGGGTAAAAATACTAAAATACCCTCACTATCTTCTTCTCTTAAGTCACTTTCTTGTCTATCCTCACCATCTCTCTCATTTATACCCTAACCCTAAACCTAATTCATCTCTTTCTCTCTCACCTCATCACCGGCCGCCACCCTTCCACCACTGGCCACCTCACGCCTCGTCGCCACCACGTAACCACCATCACCCACAATCATTTCATCTCGAATTTTTAAGACCCGAATGTTTTGGAGTTGTTTGAAGAGTTATTGTCCGTGTGTTTGTACGCGACTCGTCACCATCATCATTTCCTTTCGCCTTTTCCGTTTGGTAAGTTTGTTAAACGAGTTGGTGTAAAAGGTTTTGTTAAAATAACAATTCACACTTATTTGTGTGAATTGGTTGTGATAAAAGGATTTGTGAATCGGTCTTAGTGAAAACAAGTTTAAAACACACCACCATGGCACCCACCTCTCACCGCCTACTCCAAAAGAATCCCCACCACTCCCTCTTTTTGATCTACTACATCACGCGCCCCAAAAACCACTCCCTCTTATTGTCGTTATTATTCGTGTTTGTTTTGGTTTCGGATGAACTCATGGTGTCGGAGGTTTGATTGATAGTCTTGATGTTGAAAATGGTTTGGTTATTGTTGTTGTCGAAAGGGAAAGACCCTCGTGTTGGGTCGTTGGTGTTGCGTAGGCGAGGGGAAAGGCTAGGCCGAGACCCATATGGTCTCGGCAAGACATTTGGAGGTTTTGGATTGTTGGGTGTTTGATTGAGGTGGTCGGAATTTGGAGGTTTTGGAGGTTTTGACTGAACGCTTGCGATTCTTGTGAACCCAAGTGTTCATAGATGGCGTAAGTGTAGAAACCAGAGCAACCACGAAGCAAAATGAACCTATAAAAGATGTCAATTAGCATTCAAAAATGGTTTGGATATGATTGGATAAAATAGAGAGGGGAAGAAACCAACAAACCTTTTGTCTGAACAATGGCTATATCCATTTTTGTTTGAACAATGGCTAACAGATCCAGTACATATACCGTACCTTATTCTAGTTAGTATTTGAGACCTAAGTCAATTCATTGATGCTAATAACTAGAGTAAACTACATCGTTCGTCCTTGCATCGTTCGTCCTTATAGTGTTGAAATGACGAATTTACCCTCATGTTCAAGTCACATGATGGGTTTTTAACGGTCAAACTTAACGTCATTTGGTCAAGGGACGAACGGCGCATAACGTTTCACACTTAAGGACGAACGGTGCAACTTTTTTGGTCAAAGGACGAAACCCTGCGGTCAACGCAAACCACAAGGACGAACGGTGTAATTTACTCTTTAATAAATGAAGTGTTTGTTTTAGTTTAGGGGTTGAAATTGAAAATATGAAATATTATTGGTGTTATTGATGTTATTGGGATGTTATGGTTGTGGGTGTTTTTTGGGGATGTTAATGTTAAATGTTAAAGATGATGTGGCGCTGACGTGGACGGTGTTATTGGTGTTATGAATGGGGATGCTCTAATTGAATCATAAAAAAGAGTGTCCTAATAATTATTAGGAGTGTGCAAATTGCTTTCCTATATTTATAGGTAAGACCGGATATAGCAGTGACCATATATTTATAGGTAAGACTGAATATAGTAGTGACCATCAAAAGACCGATACTTCCACTGTGACATTAACTTTTTTTTTTTTTTTTTTTTTTTAGAGTAACTTCATGTCCAACTTAATGTAATAAGAAGACCGACACTAGAACCAAAAGTGGATTTGGCCACACCGAATATGTGTGACGATATACATATAGTCACACATGTTTTTTCGTGTGACTAAAGGTCGCGCGACCATAGGTACCCTATGGTCACGTGTTTGACTTTTTTTTAGTCACTATTGCAAAAGAGTAACCAAAACCGTAACATGTGTGACTAATTAGGTACAAATTTTGTTGGATTAATCCGTATTAGTGACCATAAACACTGTATAGTCACACAAAGCATGTTTGTTTTGGGTATTTAGTCACATATAATTAAGCATAAAGTGGCAAAAAGTGTTAATAAGTGTGACCATATATTGTTTAAAGTGAAGAAATATGTCTTTTGTGTGACTATTGATCATCCAATGGCCAGTTGAATTTTATGTTTGTGTGGCCTTTTCTAACATTTAGTCACACAAAGCATGTTTGTTTTGGGCATTTAGTCACATACAATTAATCATAAAGTGGCTAAAAGTGTTAATAAGTGTGACCATATGGTGTTTCAAGTGAATAAAGGTGTCTTTTGTGTGACTATTGATCATCCAATGGCCACATGAATTTTACGTTTGTGTGGCCTTTTCTAACATTTAGTCACACAAATCATGTTTGTTTTGGGTATTTAGTCACATACAATTAACCATAAAGTGGCTAAAAGTGTTAATAAGTGTGACCATATTTTAAGTGAAGAAATGTGTGTTTTGTGTGACTATTGATCATCCAATGGCCACTTGAATTTTATGTTTGTGTGGCCTTTTCTAACATTTAATCACACAAAGCACGCTTTTTTGGGTATTTAGTCACATCCAATTAATCATAAAGTGGCCAAAAGTGTTAATAAGTGTGACCATATGGTGTTTTAAGTGAAGAAATGTGTGTTTTGTGTGACTATTGCTCATCCAATGGCCACATGAATTTTATGTTTGTGTGGCCTTTTCTAACATTTAGTCACACAAAGCATGTTTCTTTTGGGTATTTAGTCACATGCAATTAACCATAAAGTGGCTAAAAGTGTTAATAAGTATGACCATATGGTGTTTTAAGTGAAGAAATGTGTGTTTTGTGTGACTATTGATCATCCAATGGCCAATTGAATTTTATGTTTGTGTGGCCTTTTCTAACAGTTAGTCACACAAAGCATGTTTCTTTTGGGTATTTAGTCACATACAATTAATCATAAAGTGGCCAAAAGTGTTAATAAGTGTGACCATATGGTGTTTCAAGTGAAGAAATGTGTGTTTTGTGTGACTATTGCTCATCCAATGGCCACATGAATTTTATGTTTGTGTGGCCTTTTCTAACATTTAGTCACACAAAGCACGTTTCTTTTGGGTATTTAGTCACATTCAATTAATCATAAAGTGGCCAAAATTGTTAATAAGTGTGACCATATGGTGTTTTAAGTGAAGAAATGTGTGTTTTGTGTGACTATTGCTCATCCAATGGCCACATGAATTTTATGTTTGTGTGGCCTTTTCTAACATTTAGTCACACAAAGCATGTTTTTTTTGGGTATTTAGTCACATGCAATTAACCATAAAGTGGCTAAAAGTGTTAATAAGTGTGACCATATGGTGATTTAAGTGAAGAAATGTGTGTTTTGTGTGACTATTGATCATCCAATGGCCACGTGAATTTTATCTTTGTGTGGCATTTTCTAACATTTAGTCACACATGTTTCTTTTGGGTATTTAGTCACATACAAATTAAGCATAAAGTGGCCAAAAGTGTTAATAAGTGTGACCATATTGTGTTTTAAGTGAAGAAATGTGTGTTTTGTGTGACTATTGCTCATCCAATGGCCACATTAATTTTATGTTTGTGTGGCGCTTTCTAACATTTAGTCACGCATCGAATTAAGCAAACTGTGACAAAAAAGTGTTAATAATTGTGACTATATGAATCTTTTAGTCACATATAAGAAATCAATATATATCAAAACAAATTCTAATATATAAAAATATATTCAAAATATATTCAAATACAATAAAATTGGAATGTATATAAAATTGTAATGTCGTAAATAATAAAATTCTCAATAATTTAACGACTTGACTCTTGATCTTCTTAGCTTCCTTTGCATGGTATGACTAGAGACGTAGTGCTTCAGATGTAATTTAGGTGAAGTTCATTCTCACCAATCGGTTTATGGTACTTGGTGGTGTTACATGAGGAAACAAAAGCCGGGTATCAAACATCGAATTAAATATGAAGAATGAAATATGTAGGTTTATAAAACACATGCATCTATGTACCTTTTCATCGAAACCACTTGATCCTTTGCCATGCATAAAACCACCTCTTTGCATCCTTAATTGTTTTGAGACCGTTACATTTCCTACATCCGGTATGCACGCCGCATCCACTAAAGATTTTCAATAGACACTCTGTAGCAATCATTTGGGAATGGTTTGTTATGAAGCATTTGTTTTCCATCGCTTTGTACACTGTACCTTCGCAATTATAGTTGATTTCTTTAAGCCACAATGCGCACTTAATTACCTAAAAAGATAATTTGTTGCATGTATATATGTATCGAGAATTAATTAAACTAAAGAACATATGAAAATGTTTAAATACATACTTGTGGTAGTACGGTTAATGGAGACTCTGTTCTTGTGATCCGAAAGTTGACGTGAAGAATCCTTTCGTTTTGATGTAGTCGATTTCTTAGATGCATGATTTAATAGCTTTCCTATATGTATAATACACGGTAAATAATACATGTATGTAGAATTCAAAATCCTGGGGGGTGATTTAGTACTTACACTTATTTGAATTTCCTTTTCCAAAGTTGCAAGTCCATTAGACTTCTCAATGCTCGCAACTTTCTCACGTCCGAAGAACACGTGTTCCAAGATCCTCATCAAGACTTTGCTATTTAAAAGATTAATGTTCACCGGAGACACCAAAATATAAATTGTTTAAGAAGACCGCAGCAGATTTAAAAGGGTAAAAAAGATGGAATGTTACTTTCTTATGTCTTACTTCCGTTTCATCAATGGAGTTGAAGTTGATCAAGAATCGCCTTTGCAGCGACCAATTGTTTCATCAAATCTGTATTACCACCTTTTTCTTGACATTGGCGCCTTTCATTATCAAGTTCACTTTGAAGTAACACCACTCTTTCATCGGATGCTTGTCGATTCGAGGCGATCAAAATACCTCTTGTAGGTTACTCCACCTCCCACCTCCGCATATCCTCCCTTTTCCTTACCTAATACAAGCTGTCATGGCATCGATGCCATGATCAAGCTTCAAGATTCCTTGTTTGATCTTGTCGTCCGCTTTCTTCTCGCACACACAATATGGAAAATAGGTTATTTAATTCTACCAAGATTAACTTGTAACTAAAAGTATTAACTAAAACACTACCGTATTAACTTATAACTAACGGTTTTAAGTAATACAATGAGCGATATTAACTAAAAGTATTAACTAAAACACTACCAGTATTAACTTATAACTAACGGTTTTAAGTAATACAAAGATGCAGATTAACTTATAACTAAACAAACATAATAATAAAATTTGCAACAAACTTACAAATTTTTCTCCCACCGATCCGATATCATCATCGTGATATTCTCCGCCTTTTTTCACCCTTCCTTTCAACCACGGTACACCACGCGGTGGTTCTTCATCTGTTCAATTTCTTTACTCGATCTTATAAACATCAAATACATACAAATGTAAGATAAACGAATATAAACGAAACTATGATGCTATTAAATGCAAATGTGCAAATGTTTATCGTTACCATTTTTTCTATCACACAAGCGTATCCATCTCGTCCCATTGTATGATCATAAATGACTTGGAACGCGACACTTTAGCTTTTGGCCGATCTCACCTTGCAACACAAAATCATACGGCGTTTAGATGTAGTAATGCTGATAGTATACAACTAATACATATGGAAACATATGAAAAGGTGAAAGATATTTGAACTTGAATAAAATGAATAATTAACACCTTGTATTCCTCGTTGGTGTGTAGTTTACAAAATTAACCCAATCTTCGCTTTTATAATTGCACTATACTTTGCGGGACTTCATTTAGTTTTGAAAGGGTATTTTGGTTGGGCAATATGTAGTTTTGTATCAATTTCATTCGAAATTCCTTAGAAGTTGACCAAGACGATTCATTATCGCTTTCGACCGTCAAGTCAACATCAAAATATCATGCAAAGATTAACAAATTATTGTTAATTAGTTGCACATACCGTAATGCAGAGATAAACTTATTAACACCTTGTATCTCTGAAAGCCAAGCCACTACTAGTTAAAAAGTATGTGTACCGTGATTTCGTCCCACATTTTATCTCTTGCTTCGAATCAACCTTCCTCCGTGTTAGAATCCACGACACCTATATGCTCACGAACCAAATCACACAAAAACTCGAAAACAATGCTCTGCTTTTTCCGATAACCTATCCAAAGGCATCGAAGGTTACACCGACCTTTATTCCGTCTGTTTTCCATATTCCTGCGAAACTTAGCTAACCTAGTTATGCCCTCTTAACAACATTCGCATTTGAATGGTTGTTTCCAAGATCCTCACCCTCATCCGAATACGCCTCGATTCATATTCTAAAGTGTTTTCAATTTCACGATCGTAATAAACCAAATCATCCGGATAATTGATTTGCGTTGACATGATTCGTCGAAGTAATGTGTTCAAGAAAATTAGTAAACTTAATTGGTAAATAATGGTGTAAAATTGAAGTTCGTTGTTTTGCTTGAAGCCCGATTTATTGGAGTAAAATAAGGCTAATGATGGGCGATTTTTCAATTAAGGAAACCATAATTTCCAAAGTAATTTTAAAAATTTTGGCTAAAATTTGGCTCCAAATTTGATAATTTTAAATGTGGCTCCAAATCAAACAATTTTTGAAACCAAAACACCGACAGAAATGGTGGTTACCCACATCCCAAACACTCATATTACTTCAAACCACCGTGTCAAAGACATATATAATCTGAGATACACTAAAATCACCACATGGCGATACAAATGAACAATCAAAAGCTAAAATGGACTTAAAGCAACTAATTAAGCAACTATAACTAATAAGGCCCAGATAAACAATTAAGCAAAAAAATAGGCAATCAAACCAAGAATCTGGCGATACATCAAACGACCTAAGACCTTATTACTTTAAGGCTATAAATAAGCTATTTATAAGCAATTAGATAAGCTCTAACATCCTCAAGTAGTCAAAAAAAATCAAGAAAACATGTAAATGCAATTAATTTAAAGCAAAACAACAACAAAACACCCTAAATATAGTGGTTCAATCAAAAATAATTGTCATGAACAAACGCCCAGCTCTAATCTTCATAATCACCATAAAAAATTGACAACAATCTAAAATTGAACATCCTAATCCTACAATAATACATTATACTAGTGCGAATATGAACTTAAACGCCACAACCAATTCCTAAATTCAAAACAACATGAAAAAAAAGATGAAACAAACTAGCGAACACATTACTTATATTAACAAACATAATTAGCATTCGTATGGATAAACCATCAAAAGATCCATACATATTCCATTGTTAATATATCTACATACCATCCCATAAACCAAGACATTAGACATTAGACATTAGACATAAACAAATGACACTAGAGCAAAGAAAACATCCCATTCCATAGCGAGAAACCCTTCAACCATTCATCGCTTGAATTTGTTCTTCCTTGGTATCGATTTCCTCCTAAGATTGAGTAATGAGATCATTCAACCCCGCACTTAGACCTCGCACCTCCCTATCATCCTAAGATCCACCAATCTCTAAGGACCTAATGTTTAAAATGGCAAACTAAGTCCTCCTTCTTTAAACTATGACTATAAATTAGGGTGTTGATCCGCTTCGGTTATCGGGTTTTGTTTCGTTAAATCGGTTATATTTTTATTTTTGTCAACACGAAACCGAAACGAACCGAACTATAATTAAACCAAAGCGAACCGAAAACCGATTATGAATTAAGTTCGCTTCGGGTTGACACGAAATTAAGCTTGATTCTTGGGTTGACACATATGGTTTTAAACCAAAATGGATAATTAAGTTCGCTTCTTGAGTTGACACAAAATTATTTAGATTTTAAGCCATGGCTTCCATAATTAGCAACCTACAAACATAATGTTTGAGTAAATGGACGAAACGCAAAACAAATTGGAAATGGCGAATGTGTGTTAAAAGTTATACAAACGGACTAAAAGATGAAAACCAGCTAAACGCAAACATGGACGAAAACACGTAAACAAAACGGAACGATAAAACCGATTAAAAGGGACAAAGACGTGAAAACGGACCAAAACGTATTAAAAGCGAAGAAAACGTGTATAAATGTACGAATGTAAAGTGTAAGAAAACCTTTGAAAACGGTTGAAAAATTCTTAAAACATACGAAATGGGTAAAAGCGATGAAAACGGGTAATCGGACGAAAACATATGTAAAACATATGAAAATGTAAACGTTTGAAAATGTACGTTAGTATGTAAAACAGACTAAAACTTATTCAAACGGACGAAAACATGAAAAACTAGCCAAACGTAAACACGGACGAAAAACTGTAAACAAAATCTAAACGATAAAAGCAGTTAAAGGGGACAAAGACGTGCGAAACGTATTAAAGCAGATAAAAGCGTGTATAAACGCATTAATGTGTGTATAAACGTGTATACCAGGCGAAAAAGTATTCAAAAAGTAAATAACCCTAACTCATATAGTATGGCTAAACATATGTGTCAAGATCCTATTGTGTCGACAATTTACGTAATATTGTATGCAAGTAGTTACATGTAAGGTATTGCAATTGATGTTATCATATGTGTCAAGATCCTATTGTGTCACAATTCTTGTTGCGAATGTTGTTGTAACCTTGTCTCGGTAATGTTTACGTAGGTTTTGTTATGCAAATTTGCATGGTTCGCAAATTAATAACCACCGAATTCATTGTTTGCCAAAGTTGTAGTGTCTATAAAGCAAGATTAGTCTTCTTCAGCCCATCTGTAGATATGACTACATAGTAATGATGACTAACTTTGATTTTTGTCAATGTGCTACATTGTAAATATGACTAACTTTGATTTTGGTCGATGTATTGCGCTTGACATAAATTTTAAGAAGTTGAGCAAATCGATAACCGCTAAAACCGATAAATCAAGAAACTGAAATCGAGAAAACCCGAACCGAAAACCCGCTTATCACGGTTCATAATGCATTTTACTTATCTAATTTGATCATTTACTAACGTCCATGGATTACATATGATTAATGTGATCGTAATCTATAAACGCCAAATAATTAGTATTAGTTATTTTGTTAGATATGGTAATTTGAATGTTGCTATTGCGACACAACAACATTACTATTATTCTAATATCTTTAGTGTTACTTAATTTTACTAAAATGACATATTACGCTCTAATTTATGTTATTGTTCGCCGATTCGATTCGATTAATTTTTTGAATGGTTAACAGGACTCGAACCGCGGGTAACCGCCATTTCGATACCCGCATGTCCGGTTACCCGCCTAGTACGGTTCGGTTTTGGATAGTAGAATGAACTACCCACCCGTGATGGATAGTTAAAATTCTAACCGAACCGAGCCGAACCGCCGTGAACACCCCTAGCATATAAATTGGTTTAGATCCAATGAAAAATGAAGGGTTTAAATTGCAATATTAGATATCTTCCTAAATACTCCTCCCGCATATCACTTTTTCTTTTTTTTTTGAACTATTGCATATCACATTTATGCATGGAAGAATATGAAGGGCTACATGAACACCCAAAATAAATTTTCCGATGCCTCTTAAGTGTTTTTGTGATTATTTGTGTAAATTGTGAGGTACATTGTAATTATGTATACTTATCTAACCATAAAATCAACACAAAAGTATCAATCATTTTAACCCTAAACACACAACTATCAATAATTTTACCCTAAATACACAAAATGTCTTCCACACCTAATATCGATGAAATGAAAGCCGCCATCGAATCGCAAGCTCGGCGATGCTTTCGTGTTGTTGATATTGCAAGACATAGCAGAGGGAGAAAAGTTGATCGAGCGGATGGGAGAAGAGAGCAAGATTCGAGGGAAATCATGCAAAAAAGAATGTATAATCGATGAGGTCGGTAGATTGTTTACTCGTTTAATGTCAAGCAAAGAATCGGTGAGTATGCCTTCGTGAGATACGATTGAAGGATCGAAGGAAGATTGATTCTTGGCTCGCTTTTGGTGCTATGTCGTCGGAGTCTGTCGGAGAAGGAGGAGTTCTTGGAAGATTTGGATGAAGTTGATGAGTCTGAAGTTGGAGCATAGGAAGCTTTGGAAGTTTGATGATGTATAGTTGATGGTTGTATGGATGCTTGCTATTAACTGCTACATTGTTTATATAAGTAATTATATGTAAATGATCAATGATCAATGATCAGTACAATGGTTAATTTTAGGTTTTAATGCTTTATTAACTTGAAGAAATAAGTTAGTTTTATTTATTTATTTACTTTTATTAGAAAATGGTCAAGTAGTGTGTGTTTGACTTTCAAGATTTCACACATTTATCTCTCTTACACTTGGTCAAAACACACAGTTAGATTCTAATTAATAGCGATTTAGGGTTTTCAATCAAACGCAAAATCAATGAAAATAAATGTTAGTCAATGAAATACTCTTGAGGGCTATTATAAAGGGCTTGATTCTCTTCCTATCGAGCCTAATATCTCGTATTAATGTTATAATTTATGCTAGTTTATTAGTTTAGGATGTTTATTGATTTATAGATGATATTATGTTATGTTAGTTTAGGATGTTAGTCGTGGTATTAGTCATTTGCATAGAAAAGTAGATGTTTGATGATTTATGGATCATTAGTCGAGGTAATAACAATTACGTGTTATACATGCAAGATGGGTACGTGAAGAATGAGACGCGAAGAATGAGATTAGTAGACACGAAGAATGAGATTTGGGTAGTGGTGCTAGGTTGGCTTTTAGGTGTCCCTTTTGCCTCCTTGCGTGTTTTGTTTTGCCGTAGTCTTAGGCCCGTGTGTGGTTTATGCGTTGTTCGTTGTTGCTCCATTAGGTTTGCCCGCTTTGTCTTGCTCCCTCGCTTTGGTCTTTTGGTGCTTCGTATTTTTGCCTTTAGCTTTATGCCTCGTGCTACTTTGATTTGCTCGTGTTTCCCTTGTTGGCCTCGCTTTTGGTGTGCACGGCTTTTTGGTTTTATGTCCATTGCGCTTTGCTATTGGCGTATTTACTACCTACTTGTCGTGTTTCTTTTCCCGTATGCCTGCTTGCTTGTTTGCTTGCTTTCTTTTTACTACGCTATTGCCTTTTGGTTTTGTCGATGCTTTCTATCCTTTCGCACCACGCTATTGCCTTTTGTTTGTTTGTTGTTGTTGTTGTTGTTGATCGCATAATAGTCAATAAGGTATGCGCTTAGTAAATATAAAATCATAGTTAAATGTTAATGTATGGGGACCCGTAAGGGTTAACTATGCTTCTTTTTAGGAAAACACTTTTTATGATCTTAAATACACAATCAAACCCTTTCGAGTTCCATACTGCTCCTTTTGTTTTTCAACAATCTAGCAATTTTCCGGTGCGTGAAATTGCACAAAGGAGTTGAAATGACAAAAAGGACCGAGAGGGATCTCGTAGTGGTTTGATTGTGTTTTTTTTATGAGGTGTGTTGATTGCGATAATGATATAGTGTGTATTGTTCATGGCGGGCCACACTCCTTCATTATCCCATTCAACACATACACTTTCGTAGAATCGATAATTATTTACACTTGGTACTTTGAGCTTCTAAAACCCATTCCTATGTCACCGCTATAGCAACAGTTTGGTGCAAATCTGCGCCCATTTCGTAGACATGGCAATGGGATTTCGAGTGGACGCTCAAAGTACTAAGTCGCCTCCACTTGCTTGCTTATAACATATTGACATTTAACTTTTTGACCATTTCCTTTGCATGTATAAACTCTATTTTGTTCATAAGTGTCTTACTTTGATAAAGGCGTGATGATATATCTTAATAAATCAATCGATGATGTGATAGAGGTATGTTCAACTTCCTTTTGAATCCAACTATATCATATTGTTCCTTAACTTTTTTTAACAATCTAGCAAAACTATAATTATGATTTCAAAAACATAATTAACCCTTCTCGCCCATACGCTCCTTTTGTTTTTCAACAATCTAGCAAATCGCTTTGTGCGTGCCTTTGCTCAAAGGAGTTGGTTTATTTTGGGCACATGTGTTTATTTGTGATATGCAAGAGGTCAGTGATGACGATTATCTTATTTGATATGCAAATGATGTGATTTAACGATGTTGGCATGGCAATTTTATTACATTATTTTGCGACCATGGCGGTTATATCCTCGATGTTCCGTGTTTATCCAACCTTTACGGATCCGAGCCTTGCTAATGCATATCACACCGCACACCCGCTTGGAAGTTTATATGAGTATGATATACTTGTTATAGATTTTTGTTAGATTGTTAAAAAGTTAAGGATCAATATGATATAGTTGCGATTCAAAGGGAAGTTGAGCGACTAAGGTGGCCACGTTACTTTGTAGATGAGTAGGAATTTCAAGATAGTTACCCATTCTAAATTCCCAAACGGTGCCTTTGTTTTTCAACAATCTAGCAAATCGCTGTGCGCCTTTGCTCAAAGCGGAGTTGAAACGACAAAAGGTACCGTAGGGGATCGTAAGGGTTCACTAAGTTGAAATTCCATACACATCTACAAAGTAACGCGCCACATTGGTATGTTCAACTTCCGCTTGAACTGCAACTATATCATATTGTTCCTTAACTTTTTTAACAATCTAGCAAAACTATAATTATGAGGTGTCAGTGTGTATGAGGCGTGATGACAAGTATCTTATTAAATCATGCAAATGATGTGATACTCCGTGTCTTGGCGTGGCAATTCTATATTTTATACTATTGCGCCCATGGCGGTTATATCCTGATGTTTTGAAACTATTGATTTATATGATCTGAGCCTCTATTATGTGCAAAAAATGAGTCAAAATTTTTGATCGTATGGTAGATGGGTTGCTGATACAAGATCTTATTCCCTAGTTTCAACATTAAAATTTTAACCATTGCACTTAAAAGTCTTTTCAACCGGATAGGCTTTTGTCTTTTCATCTCTCGTAAAATTAACTTTTGTAGAATCGATAATTATTTATTCTAAGACACTTTTGGTACTTTGAGCTTCCCCAAAACCCATTCCTATGTCACCGCTATTGCAATAGGTTTGGTGGAAAACTTTGCGTACCATTTCATAGACATGGCAATGGGATTTCGAGTGGACGCCAAAGTACTAAGTCGCTCCACTTGCTTGCTTATAACATAGGTGTCTTACTTTGATAGAGGTTGTGTTGCTTACCATGACCATCAACGCTTTGATCAATTATGACGGGTAGTTTTAAACTTGAGATCGCCCATATCTTGACCGGTTTATAGCAATGTATAGACTATTATGTCGCATGTTTGTGACCGCTTTATTTTATATGCATAATATTATCACAACCTTGTACTTTAATGAAGTTGGTAAATTTCTTCAGTCAATCATGTTTCATTGTGGTCAACGTCCGTTGGCGTCACGTATATATAGTTTCGTTAGAAGCTATATATAATCATTGGTCCCTATCATACACCCGTCCCAACGAATCATGATTGGCTCAAGATGTTAAGCATCCGTGTATATAGTCGTAGTAGAATGGGTGGAATTTGACATCGAATAAGAATGGGCGGAAGAAGTTAATATCGGCGAAGCTAAGTTAATCCGGTAGTGCTAAGTTATTGAATAGTATGTTTTATTTAAAAAGTACCTACAATTATATACTTTATTACAACGTATAACTTTTTTGTTACTTGGATTCTATGGTTTTTATCATCACAAAGGAACGTGATATTCAAGGACGGAAACATCGTATAAAAACATTGCAAACGTTGATGCACCGGCAAAGGATTCAATAGCTACATTCTATATTCGATTAACCAATATTGTATTCGATATATGTATTTATTTTGCGAAGTTACGATATCGCGTATGTTAATGTAATATTATTTATTCGTATGTTAAGGTACTTAATTTTAAGGTGATTCTACCAAATATTTTGTATGTATTTAATCAAGGGTTTAGGTCATAAAATAGTTACAGACTTTCTTAAATGTACCGCTTTGATACGTAATTGTTGTGTAAAATTTACATATTTGCATATATACCCAAAACATGCTTAAGTTGTATTGTACATCATGCATTAAAAACTTGTATTATGGAGAAATATGAAACTTTTGAGTTTTAGTGGGATATATGCAATGCTCCCATAATACAAGCTAAAAAATAAAACAAAAATCCTTCCCTTAATTAATAGTAATCATTGCGCTTTGAGAACCGTGATATATTACGGCTACACTTAATCACATAGTCAAAGCAAAATATTCAAGTCTATCTTCTTCAACACAACAACCGTGATCATCGTAATGTTACACATTGTTTTTTTTTTTTTTTTTTTTTTTTTTTTTTTTAACCATGAACCTGCAAATGTAAAGTGATTGATATGCATGTTTCGATATGTTGATGGATACAAATGCATGTTTGGTAATTTTCAAGAATGTTTAACATATCCTAAAGAATATAGTATCCTTTGATCATAATGTAACAAACCGCTTTATTAGAACAATATGCGATTTGATTCTTTAGAATATTGTGTGACATGTAAATATAGGATGATTTGAATAAAAAATCATGGATATATGTGATTGTGGAAAACGTAGCGCCTATTTGTTAAATAGCTAATTAGACAACTTGTACACATATGTTTAATCTAGGTTAGTATAGCTTTATATGATTTGGTAAAGCACTACACCTTATGTAATTAATTATCCGAGCTTAGGTTTAAACATTGGATGAAGCAATGGCAGTATGGTATGTTGGGTAGATTATGGATTTCTTACTAGATTTTAACAAACGATGGGGTAAGATGAATAAACGAAAAATATGATTTTTACTCTAAAAGGACTATATGATTATTGGTTTTGAAACATAGTTAAATATGTAGTAGTACATCTTCAATCATATTTTGTTTGACACCTTAATGATAAAGATGTATCGATCATCTAAGACTTGTATTAGTTGAATGTTATGCATATGTGATAACCTTATTGACCATTAAGACGATTGTGGTTTTAAAATAGAATGAGCATCCAATTGTTGGTGGAGGCAAACCGCACAAAATTAGGACATTGCGGGTAAGTTGTACTTAAAATGCTTACTTAAGGTTATAAATTTATCAATGTAACCATCAAATTGATATACGTGCTTACTTTTTAAATTTAAGATGCTTCCGCTTTGTTTATCAAACACCTGTACCCCAAGAAGCGCCGGATATACCTAATCCACAATAGGGGAACCAAACATAAGGTTTATTGGAAATTGGTTCGTGGTCGCATTACTTTGCAAGGGTCCGAAAGCAAGCTTTTATTGATCAAAGCCAATACATCAATGTGGCCACATTCCATTTCATTCGTCAGAAGAAGATCATTATTATGTAACAGTAGCACAACGATGTGCCACGAATGCCTGTGATACGATCCGGCTCTTCTAGGTCACGCATAACGAGGTGCTCGTTACGCTGGATGAATATCCCGCACAACCTCCGTAAGAAAAAATGTTAATCAATACATTGTATAAGTTTGTTGAAAATGGGATTATTTTAATTGTTTGACCCGCTAATGTTTTCTTTAAACTAAATCACACGTAGATCATTCCTTGCAATTTTGGGACAATATCGACAATAACCAATTTGACGTTTTGTTCTTTGGCGTGCCGTAGCGCCTATCACTCACCGTCAAATTGAAATACTGGAGGAAAACAGACGCTGCATGAGTTTGGTGGGCACGGATGGAATGTATTGGTTCACGATGAAAACATGTTTGCTTGCACAAGATTTGTTTTCACAAATCTCC
Organism: Chrysanthemum lavandulifolium; assembly: GCA_022545495.1. Classification (NCBI taxonomy): domain Eukaryota; kingdom Viridiplantae; phylum Streptophyta; class Magnoliopsida; order Asterales; family Asteraceae; genus Chrysanthemum; species Chrysanthemum lavandulifolium. The sequence goes on along the minus strand of CM040241.1, from coordinate 82,958,284 downwards.
TAAACAATACTCTTTCTATGATGCCATTTCTTTAAAATGGATTGATGATGCTGCTCGAACTTGTGCAACGTATGGAGTCGAATCGTACAAGACCGCTCATGAGAAACCCGTAGATGAAGGTATGTTAATCAAAGTGTAGACATAATCTATGATTTTATTTTTAAAATAAACCTTTCCATATAATAGCTTTTAAATTATTAATTACCATTTTATTAAATTCCAATTGCGATGAGCGATGAAACACATATGTGCACGGAACGAATGTACGAGCATGAAAGTGAAAGGATTGTTTTACGCCCATCCTTGCATATGTCACGGACAGGAGAGTCGCTTGGTAAGTAATGATACCAATCGACCATTTCACCATTATCGCTCGCAAAACTAATATATGCTTCAACACATGGACATACTTTTGATTAGCATACTACATTGTTCTTTTAATGCGTAACATACCACATAAGTTTACGAATCGAAATCACATGTGGAAGTACCATAACGCATTGTCGAGATAACGGAAGACATGGAGTTTTATGTGAACGTGAATCTGCAACACCACAAATGATAGGCCTGAAGCAAGAACCACGCTACCATAAACGCCATATGGAGAGATTGTTGAGGAGTGTCGGTGGGAACGAAACAAAATGGTCGATTCAATATTGTTGACTTTGTCATCGACGACCAAGCTTCGTGTCTTCCCGTAATCCGCTTATAGTTCCAGATTTAGCATGTGCTAAACGTAATTCCGTGCGTTATCGCTGTTATTGGTAGACACATTTATAAATGATTTTAGGATTTTGTAGATTTGGTCGGCTTCATTTAGTAGGTGTGTGTTCCCAAGTAGTTGAAGCCATTCATGAGATGGAATGTAAACTACTTGGTATAGCCCCTAACCGGAAGTGTATGGTTCATATTGGTTCATTAAAAGGTGTTCTTTGTGATGGTTTTGTGATGGTTGTCATCATTCATGGTTGTATGATACGGGCGCTTTGTTTTTGTTATCGACTTATAAGAATGCTTATATCGATATATGAATAGAGTTGCTTATTATGCAACTTGATATGGGACTTGTCCATATCGATGTGTGTTGATTTTTTCATTTTACAAAGTTTCCTTGATTAATACAAGTTCATCTTTGCACCAAAAAATATATATATATTGTGTTGTGGTCTACTTATAAACGAGAAAACTTTAATGGTTAAAGATGCCAAGACAAAGTTAAGTTTGGTAGGTTAGTTTTAGTGGTTAAGGCTGCCAAGAGAAGGTTAAGTCGAAAGCACATAAGATAAGTCTGCTTAGTATTCGTAGTTAGTTGCTTATGAAAACATAATAGTTTTTGTGCGACTATTGATAATCCATAAACCAATGGCCACATCAAATTTCTTTTGGTGGCCATTTCTAACATTTAGTCACACAAAGCATGTTTCTTTTGGTTATTTAGTCACATACAATTAAGCATAAAGTGGCAAAAGTGTTAATAAGTGTGACCATATGTTGTTTAAGGTGAATAAATATGTCTTTTGTGTGACTATTGATCATCCAATAGCCACTTGAATTTTATGTTTGTGTGGCCTTTTCTAACATTTAGTCACACAAAGCATGTTTGTTTTGGGTATTTAGTCACATACAATTAATCATAAAGTGGCTAAAAGTGTTAATAAGTGTGACCATATGGTGTTTCAAGTGAAGAAAGGTGTCTTTTGTGTGACTATTGATCATCCAATGGCCACATGAATTTTATGTTTGTGTGGCCTTTTCTAACATTTAGTCACACAAAGCATGTTTGTTTTGGGTATTTAGTCACATACAATTAACCATAAAGTGGCTAAACGTGTTAATAAGTGTGACCATATGGTGTTTCAAGTGACTAAACGTATTTTGAGTGACTATTCATCATCCAATGGCCACATATTAAGTTACGTGACCATATGTATCGGATTTTGGCTACACTTAAATAATATGTGTGACAAACGCTTTAGCGTGACCATATATGGCATTTGGTCACGGTGTTAGTAGCAAATGTGACTTTATAGATTAGCTTCGCAAGCTAACACAAACTAAACTTTAAACACACATATTAACTTACGTGAACATATGTATTGGATTTTGGCTACACTTAACTAATGTGTGACAAAACATTTAGTGTAACCATATATGGCTTTTGGTCACAAAGTGTTCAAGTGTGTGACATATATTTGTCACTGCTTATATGTATATCGTGACTAATGCTTCAACCTTACTTTTCATTTGTCACTTGTTTCAATTTCGGATGTGGCTAAAGAGTTGGCAAAACATATCACCACCCTTAAATAATGTGACAAAACTTTACTCTATGATTTAAACACACAAAAATTACTTCATGTGACTAACGATCAAGGTTACTTGTATTTGTCACGCGCTCCAAATTCATATGTGGCTAAACGATCCGAAACAAAATCACCAGATACCTTTAGCCACACAACGCTCAATTGTGTGGCGACATAGTTTAATGGTCACACAATCAAAATTTTCATGTGTGACTAATTAGTACATGTTGTCAATTTTCGTACCTTCACCACACAAATATGCGAATGTGTGGTCGTCCATTTCGACCATGCGTGACCAAATCCCGTTTTTGTACTAGTGCGAAGACACCACAAAATAATACTAAAAAAAATATTTAAAAAACTACAAACACATAAATATACAACACAAGCCGATCGGAAAAGCGACCTACTTTCCATTTTGTTCATATGGGACGCATTCCTTATGGGGTGGTGTAATAGCTAGGACTAGTCTAGATCGAGTGAGGGACTAATCTAAAACCTTTTATTACACCTAGCCTTAGGCTAGATGTAACAGTGACCATCAAGAGACGAAGACACCACTGTCACATCGCTTTTCTTTCTCCAATACAACTTCATTACCAACTTAGGGGGCGTTTCTTTTTCACTGCCCTTCAAGTAAGAGAATTGGTCCCACCGAATTATATTTTGTCGTTTCATTTTCATATTTTTCCTTTAAATCGTCTGACTAGAGAGAGGGATAATTTTTCACTCTTCCCCAACCAGCGCAAACAAGAAAAAAGGGCCCACTCCACTTAATTGTTTAAAAATAATAATAATAAAAAGGCCTTAATGTAATAAAGACACCAAAGACACCACGAAAAAAAATAACTCACAAAAATCAATTAAATAAACACACACGCACAAACATTCTCAGACATGTCGGTCGATCGGCTTCTTTTTTTTGGGTTTAGACGTGTCCCCAAGGGGTGTGTAATGGTTGGAACTGAGTTGGAATGCGTGATTTTAGAGGGTCGACCGATTGAGAGACCGACCATTACACATGGTTTTAATGCATGTTTTGAGAGATACTTTGTATAATTCGGTGTTAGGATTACATAACTAGACATGATAATTCTATTTTTTCAGATATTGATTATACAGGTTTATTTTGTTTGAGGTTGCATATATGACATTAAACGGCATTTAGTGTTTATTATATTCTAATCATTTAATGAAGTACAAATATTCAAAACACAAGATTCGTAATTCTAAAATTAGATACTGAGAAAATGATTTGTGCGACTTTAATATTTAAAATGATTTACTAACAACAACCTTATAACTTTTGTTTAAGGATCTGTTAATTAACAATGTCTTCAAATAATTAATCATTTTCATAAATACATCATTTCAACATATATAATTGAAGTAATAACCCGCACTGTAGCTACAGTACCGACGTAATTTTCATGTTAGACCCTGAGGTTAGTGATCAATTGCAAAGTTAGTCTTTAACATCCGTTACCTAACAGTCGACCAGTCGTGGATTAAATTTGCAACGGAGCAATAACTTCAGGGGCTATTTCTGTCCAAATATTAAGCAGAAACAGCCCCTGAGGTTAACTTTTATTTTCGGCGTTAGTCCCTAAGGACTAACTTTGCAACGAACCGCCACTTTCGTGGACTAAAAAGAAAATAGTGTTACATACTGACAAACAAAGGCAAAAAAGTGATGCTACGGTGGGGAATAGTGCATGTACTGTTCCTAAGCAATTTGGGAAAATGATCCTCGGCTTAGATGTAAATTGCAACTGTTAGTCTCCTCATTATCAATCTTTTGCAAATTTAGTCCTTAAAAAATTGCGAATTTAATTCAAGAATAAAATAATAGAGTAGCCAACGACTCGTTGCCAACGCTGGTTAACCCGTCAGTATCTATCCATATCAAATCAAATGCTCATTATTTTAAAATATTTTTAAATAAAGTAAGTTTAAACAAAACCAGGTTTTTTTTTTGTATTTTTTATATCGGTTTTGTTAACTACAACTTTATAAGTTATGCTTAAGTTTTCCTCAATTGAAATAATCAACACTTAATTAACATAAAATATTTCATATTTAACAACACCTTTAATAATTATAATCATTAAATAGGTATAAATATGAAAATAATAAATTTATTAAATGCTATTTTACTTGAATTATGAGGCTTAAAATATCTATCCGTATCAAATCAATTGTGTTCATATTTAAAATACTTTTAAATAAAGTAAGCGATCCACTATCATTGTTTATCAAAGGTTTATAGAAAGCATGAAGAGGCCTAAAATCTGAAACCATAAACAGCATCCATTTTAAACTTACGTGGCGTGAATAGTGCCCAAGATGTTGAACATTTTCATAATTTAATCTTGTGTTAAGTAAGATGTTTATAAAGCTTTAAGAGGTTTTTACATAGTGGAATTAGGTTTATAACAAAAAGGTTTATAAATTAATGGTATTACACAACTATAGACCTTTTAAAGGTTCTGTAGTGGATGGCTACCAAGTTTAAACATAATCCGTTTTTCTTTTTATTTTTTTATTATACCTCATGTTTAAACACTAACACAAGATTAATCACAAAGTTAAGACATAATCTTTTGGATACACCTAACCGCCACTAGCCTTTGTATTACGGTATTACCTGCCAAATCTTCATTAACCAATTACATTTCACCACCTCATCTGGAAACGAAAGAAACATGCATCCTTCTGGTTTTCCATAAAGTTGATCATCCACTATGTTAACTATAATCATTGTTATTAAATTAACAAGTTTAACACATTATAGTGAATTATGACGTAAATTATTCACAATCTATGTTGGATACATTTTCAAGTTCTGGCATATGCCTTCGATATGCTTCCATTATGTTAAAACATGATTTAGTTATTGTTATCGTAGTCGAGATCATGCTCTTACTTTTATTTTCGATATGCTTCCATTGTGGTAAAACATGATATAGTTATCGATATTGCAGTCGAGATCATGCTCTTACTTTTATATGGATTAAGAATCGGAGTAAATTCGTTAATGCAACTTCAATAGACTGATATTGTTCTAAAAAACAGGTTGTCTCAAGTTGTAATACTCAACTGTGATCGCTGTCCACGATATTGGTTTGTTGGCTCATGGGTTTTTAACATGGGCGGAGCTATGTAGGAACCAAAAGAGGTTGTGGAATTCTCACAATTTTTTTCTCTTAATTAGCGTACTTTTGTAATTTTTCATTAGCTAAGTAAAATATTACACTTCGGCTCTCTTATATTATTAGAATTACACGCGTGGCCCTCCTACAAACTCTTATCAATCTCCGTCACCTTTGCGATTTCCGCTCGAGGAGCCTTCTCAAGCATGACCGGTTTAGACAACGTAGTCTGAGGCTCTCCATTGTCGAACCATGACACGAAGACTTTATAAAAATTCACCTTTAAAAAAAAAAGTTAAAAACAACACGAGTTCTGATGGATTCTAAATGGCTTAGTTACTTTGTTGACATCAACAATTTTGAATTCTGGGAATGACAAATTTAAATATTACACTAACAATATTATGTATCCTACATATAGAGAGAAACTTATTTAAAACTTAAAAGCATGTGTTATCCATAAAATATCTTTTCAAAGCTTATGTCTAATGTTACATTTATAGTAGCATTTATAAGACAACTAGCATTTAATAATTACATTTATCTATATTTATAGTTTTATACAACATATAATATAATGCATTTAGTATCATCTTTTTTAAATTTTTTAAGATATTATTAATGTGTTTTTAAGCATTAGAATTTTTAATACATAATGTACATACTATATAACTTTTACTAATTTATTTTTTATAACATTTTAATACATCATTTATTATTTCTTTTTGAATTAGTATAGTTTTTAATAAAAAAAAAGCACCATACTAGACTACAAAGTTCTAAAAGTATTATTAAACTGTAAGTGGTCCAAAAATCAATCAAAATAACTTTTGGAATTTTTTTTTTGATAAAATTAATTACTACGTACAAAAGTAAAAAAGCGGTCTTTTTAGAAATCGTGACACTTTTTTGAAGGCAAATGATGCAAATGTGCTAAGTGCTAATTCAATGATTACTTGCAGGATACCCACGTGTTATGATAGCGGGTACCATGCAATTAAAATTTTCAGCGAGAAATGCTTTCAGTTCTATTTTCTCGATACAATAACATTACAAATAATGACAATTTTAGTTTTGAATAATTTTAAGCAATAACAAGTTAACTCATATAAAAGCTCTTGATTACCAACTTGATGTTGTGCCAATACAAATGCGATAGCCGGTATATCATTTACATCATGTTAATAAAAATTATTTCTGTAAAAATACACCTTATAAGTTTTTTTGAGTACTTGTATGAATTATTAACAATGTTTATTATATTTATCCCACATAGGTAGAAGATACAAGTAAGCAAATATTTATTAAGATAAAGAAAACCTAAATGTTCAAGAAATTATGTAGAGTAACTTTGAAGAGTATAATTATTATTATATAAATATATGTAATAAATATAAAATCATATAAGTTAACACTTAACATTTTGCACATTTGCATCATTTGCTTTGAAAAAATCATACAATTCTATAAAACACAGTTTTATTTATGGTAAGTTCTATCAAAAAAATATGAAAGTTGTATATCTTGATTTTCGAGACACTCTTACGATTTAATCATATTTTTTGAACATTGTAATTTAGGATATATATTTTTGAAAGTCTATTGATTTAATAATAACTTTACATTGAAAATGAGAATATGTTTCGTGTTATATCGGTTTGTATAATAAGCTTAATAACTTGCATGTTTCATGTAGGGGTGTTTTAATAATGTAATCAATTACATATTGACCAGTCAAGTTTTAATATGTGTTGGTGTATTATTTGCTTGCACCCAATGCTTAATGATTTGTAAATGCTTAAAAATTATTTAAGAAAATCTTAACAAAAATAGGAAAGAATGTCTAAAATTCTTTAGATGTTGTATATATATACTAAATTATTATACGTTTTGTAGATAACTCCACATGATTGCTTGAACATATAAGTATTCTTTACATTATAAGCACTCTTTTATTTATGTCTTCTATCAATGTGGGAAAAGTGTAAAACATGTTTATTAATAATACAAAAATGTTTATAAATATATATTTTACAAGATGTATATATGTAAACCTATTTTTTCTTAACATAATAAAATTCTTTTTAAAGCTTTTTAAAAAATATATTATTTACTTATTAGGAGGTGTAGATTATTATGTATATATTTAAAAAAATTATGTTTCTACCTACTTGCGACTACGAGTCACTATCAACTAATTTCACCATAACCCCATAGCATTATCGACTACCGCCTCTTTATGGATGCAACATCACCCCACTATTCTCTAGTTTTTATAAGAATTAGTTTGATATTGTTCATCACGTTTTTTAACATTACTCAACCATATATATTCTTGCTATTGGTAAAGTTTTTGTAAGAGTAAATATAAATTTAAAAACATTTTTTTGCCAAAAATTTTATTAGTTGATACCGTCGCCGCAACGCGCTGATACCATACTATTTTGAATTCAATATATAATTTACCTACTCTAAATATATGTAACACAATTATTTCAATCACCCACCATTTACAAAACAAGATTAAAAACAATTGCGGTAGAAGATGAATAACATGAATGCTTCATATAATGTTGATAACGTTGTTGCACAATCTATTTGCCAAGATGGTGTTAATGTAAGGTTGGTAGTATTTTGATTATTGCGTTTTTTAGTTTTACCAATAGCTTATTAATTTATTTTTATATTTTATATTTTAGATTCATCTTAATTTAAATCTTAGTCTCAATTCCTATTTTAATACCAATTTGTTAAATTGGAAATGGGATGCCGTTATTTTACGTTGCATGCATATCAAGTATGAAACATTTAACCATAATATCGCAACTATAATTATGTTTCGTTATAAAATTCTATCGCCACGCACGAGTACTCGTCAAGTTTACATTATTTTTCAAGAAGAATTTCTCAACCCATGTCATAACGATTATGTTTAACGTGTTAAGAAAATGTCTTAAGTATTGTAGTTTGATAATAACCGTAACCACCCATGATAGTAAATTACCATATTTACGCAGACAATATTCAATAAAGCATCCATGACGGTGAGCCTCACCATAGTAGCTCTATCGGCATGGGGTCAACATTCTATCGTTGATCACCTTCTTGCTTTTCTTTTTTGTTAGTAAAAGTATGTGAAAATAATATATTTTGGTTACTAAAAGTATGTAGAATCGTTGAGGGTGTAAATACGGTCTTTTCGATTAATTTAAAGTTTAACAACTTTTAGTCTCAAAGAGTCGATATGCATAACAACAATCACAACCATAATATAAAGAGAATAGAAAGAGAGATAGACAACATGATATATATATTGGTTCGGGATGGGGGGTTTATACCATCTGTATGTTCAGTTGCGAATCTACGACACCGATACTATTAACTAAGTATAATCCTTATGGTGGATTACAAACCGTTACAACTTCACTCCATCGATTTGCATAAACATTGAGTCTCACTAAGAAAAGCTACTCAAATGGTATCCCGCCCTTAGAAACCACCCACAAGAATCTCGTGATTTGACTTAATAACTAAGGCATTTGGTTCGCTGGAATTCAATGTAATATATTGTTATTGTAATCAGAATTACATTACAATCCTCTTTGGTTGGCAGTATGGATGCAATTGTAATTCAAATTACATTACATTATTTGTTTAATTTGCAAGGAAATGTAACTGATTACAACCAATTACATCCAGTGATATAATTCAGATTACATAGCAAACTTGATGGAATGTGTTGAATTACGTAGGAATTCAGATTTTTACAAGTTAAATATTAGTATTTATCTTTTATCATAATTTATTATTAATATATTTTTAATTTACAAAAATAAATAATAATTATAATAATTAGTATAATATTATTACTATATATTATATATAAATATCTAAAAATACAATTAATTTTTAATAATTATTTTTATATTAAATTTATTATTTTATTTATTATTATATTGAAAACTTATTATTATTATTATTATTATTATTATTATTATTATTATTATTATTATTATTATTATTATTATTATTATTATTATTATTATTATTATTATTATTATTATTATTATTTATTTATTTATTTATTTTTAAACAACACTTTTATTAAAACTCATAGGATTACAAAAATTGGTGGGGAGCCCTCGAAACCAACCGAGCCCCCACACCTCTAAAGAATGGCAAAACCAATCATATTAAAAATATGAACCGATCACGCACGATGTCACGAGTCATGGGGAATCGTCGAATACGCTTAAGTAAGTAATCGCATCTTCTCAAGTTCTCCAAAGAAGAAAAAGAGAGGGAGAAACCCATATCCAATATCCGTACATTTAGCATCGTATTTGACACGTTTACGCATCGGCAACATCACCGATTGCACGCCCGGTATAAAATCAATCAACCCGGATTGCGTCGAAAGCGACGAACCCGTAAGATCAACACATCGTCACGTCCACTATCCCAAGAGTAGAGTAATATGTCGGTGGTCGCAAGTATCCGTCCCCATCTCCAAAAGCCCAATATCCACCTCCTTACGAGCGAAAATCCTCGGCCGAGCATATATCAACAAGAGCATCACGCAGCGAGGTTATGCCGATGTTTAATGCCAACAATACCAAGATCGAAACAACGTGATCCGTAAATATCTCCGGAAAAACCTTAGAGCAAGCGAACCACGGTGCACGAGCGGTGAAAGAGGAACACCCAAACGATAGCACGATGCACAACGATAAGCCCGGCATTCATAGTTTGTCCCAATCCGGATATCAGAGCCACTCTAAGCCAATCAAGTATGATCCTCCTTTAGAGAACTCCATAACGCCATCCGTCGAGGGAAATACGGAAAGTAGATTCAACAGTTTGGGAAACCCGATCAAGTATATATATGCCAATTTCTTCATAAGTTTGGGGCGGCGACATCGCTAGGGTTACTCAAAAGGTCAATATCCATATTCACATTGAAAGTACATAGAGCATCATCAAAGAGGACCAGCGGTAATAATACGGAACCATGAAGAAGCTTAGTCAGAAGCCGGTGATTGAAGTCTAAAGCAAGGAAGGCATAGTTCAAGACATCACCGCGAATATAAACGAAGGCCCCAAAAGCAAAAGGTAAGGTGGCGAGTCTCCACCGCCGGTCGCCAAAACCAGAGTCGAGCGGTGACAATGCGCTCCAAGAGAAGAGCGTCCGCATCAAAAGAAACGAGCACACTCAAAGACCCGAGGAGAACATGTGCGCATAGAAAAATAGAGCTTAGAAATACCAGACACATATGCGGAGTAACAAAACTCGCATTGAGGGTCATTAAGTTTGGCAACTTCTCCATAAGTTCAATAGTTTTAGCAACCCTTTTAGGGACGACTTACTACCAAACTCAAAATCCACACTAACAGGTCCACCCAATAATTTAACACCATGTGAGGCGAGAAATATTGGGGAAAAACACCATCATACACGCTTACGGGGTCCTCTTGTGGCAAAAAACTTCAGTTTATCAACATTGAGGTGTAGCCACGACAAGGTCCGTCTCGCCATGATCAACTCTAAAACCTTACCCACAACCAAGGTATCACCAATAATAGTGCCATCATCCAAATACCAAGCTTGAAAAGAAAGGTAAAAGAATTTCTAATCTTACATGCCAAGGATGTAAAACTAAAGCGAAAAGAAGAGGCGGATCATCTTGTTGCATACCTTGATGAGACCAAAGAGTATGCTCACCATAATATAATCTAGCAGGACTAGAGTAACAAAATTCCACCCATTGTGAAATAGCCGAAATGCAACCGAACCTCACGTAACATAACAGCGGTCCACCATGTTGAAAGCGTTTTAAAATCAACCAACAACATGGATGGACCAACATCACACCCACGGTCCTCGACCAAACGGTTCCTGACATGAAGAATGGCTTCCTCCCCCCCCGACCCGACCCCAACACCAAGTTGTAAATCATCAAAATAAGCGTCTCAAGAGTGGCCAATCATAGAAGCGCAAACCTTGGAAACTAAACCTCCAAATAGTCCCAACAATAGGACGGATACCCTCCTGGTTTGACTAAGGGTGTGAGAGGAGCACTAGCAATATACTCACCCAACGCCTCGGACGATTACCGGCAAGAAAAGGTTCACCACTTGGGTAATAGAAGCGATTAACTCATCGAAATAGCCACATCTGCACCACTCAAACAATCCGTAAGGTGTTGGGCACGCAACCCATCTCGCCCATAAGAAGTACCACGAGGAAACTCTTGATCATGTCAAGAACAATAGAAGAGGATGCGGTAAGGTGATGATGATCAATAGGTATATCGAAAGAGAGAGCGGTGAAAGGGATGCTTAGCTTTTAAGTCTTCAAGAGTAGAAACATCATAGGTGCAATACCGGAAGGCGAAAGAATTCTCAACATGACAGTATAATGACCATCACAAATCTTCCTCTTACATTGCTTGACATTACGATCACCCAAATCCAAGCTATCATCATCAATAGTAAACCATGACGGAGGAGGTTCGGCTAAAACCTCACGCACAACCTGCAAACTACCACCAGGAGAGCCCCATGCATGAATCGCATTAGCAATATACTCTTCCTGGCGTTGTCGCTTAGTGGCCGACCTACTCTCTTGACTACTCCTCGGGTAAAAGGTTTTAAGTAGACAAAGCGGCATAACAAATAAACTAACCCAACCAGAAATGTCATCGGGCGTGCAGATCACCTTATCAAGAGTTCTTTTCAAAGCACGAGAGAACTCCAATCGACATTTGGGAGGGATAGATTTGACAGTCCGCAACCCTTTAGAGAATAACATATCAAGAAGAGGTAAATCAAAGCCACTAAGCTCGTCCAAAACCGAAACCTCAACAAGGGCAACATGGGATGGAACCTGCGGTTTGGTGAGATCATGTAACACGAACCGAACAACACCATCACCACAATCAGGAGGAGACACAAAATCCGACCCCGTACCATGACGACACTTAGTGCGGAAAGTATGCGTTTTGAAACAACCACCACACAACCACAACCCCATACACTTAAGAGTAACCTCGACCGCAAAAAATAGCCAACCAGGCAAAAGAGGCGCCTAGTGATAGCGAGAGCCTCAACGTTAAAATGCCGGTCCCGAAAATGTGTGATCAAAGAAGTTTTAGTAAGCCCATTTCCACCACCGTCCCGACATCCACTAAGACCCACAAAGGGACAATGAAATCGAACAGCCGGCATAGCAACAAAGCAACACAACCCCTTATAACCAGAACCTCAAGTAAGGAAATAACAAAAAGGAAGACCAAAAAATACCAAAAGTGACAACCATGCAAGTGAAAGCACGCAAAGCAATCCAACAGTAACAACCAAACCTTAGATAACTGTCCAAGAAGATCGTACCAAATCCTTGTGAAAAACCGTCCAAGACCAAAGCCAAGTGTGGAAGAAGCTCGTACCAAATCCTTGTGAAAAACTGCCCAAGACCAAAGCCAAATGTGGAACCCGAATCACCACGCAGCCAAACATCAGGCAATACGAAAAACTGCCCAAGACCTGAATCACAACGCAACCAATACACCAGGCAATACGAAACCCAAACAGTACCCTACAACTGAAACAATATCTCGAGTAGAAACCCTAAAAAATCGTACCAGTGAAGCTTGGAAGAATTGAAAGGAAACCAACGTCCAAATCAAATGCAGGAGACCACAAAACAAATCAAGGTTTCAAAAAGAAACCCTAGCAGAAAACGATATAAGAAAGAAACCCTAAGGAGAATATACAAACCCTATCACGAAATATGATGAGATCATAAGGAAGAAACACAACAATTCAACAAAGGAAGTTGAAAGGGCACGATCTGTAGTCCCATGGAAGATCAAGAAGATCTGTAGGGATCGCCATAATCGCACCTAGAGCGTTTCATATTATTATTATTATTATTATTATTATTATTATTATTATTATTATTATTATTATTATTATTATTATTATTATTATTATTATTATTTATCATTAATATTATAAATAATGAAATGTATAATTAATTTATATTAAATTTCAGTTATTTAATAATACAAGTTAAATTAAATATTGGTATATATATATATATATATATATATATATATATATATATATATATATATATATATATATATATATATATATAAATAATACATAAATAATTTTTGTATCTAAAATTTTATTTTTATTGTATTTAAATAATTTATAATTATTATTAATTATTAAATTTAAAATACTAATAATAATAATAACAATTATTATTATTATTATTATTATTATCATTGTTACACTAGTACAAAAGCAGGTTTGGTCACGCATGGTCGAAATGGAGCAACCGCACATTCGCATATTTGTGTGGTGAAGGTCTGAAATTGACAACATGTACTAATTAGTCACATGAAAATTTTAATTGTGTGACCATTAGAACTATGTCGCCACACAATTGAGCGTTGTGTGGCTAAAGGTATCTGGTGATTTTGTTTGGATCATTTAGCCACATATGAATTTGGAGCAGCGTGACAAATACAAGTAACCTTGATCGTTAGTCACATGAAGTAATTTTTGTGTGTCTAAATCATAGAGTCAAGTTTTGTCACACATTATGTAAGGGTGGTGATATGTTTTGCCAACTCTTTAGCCACATCGAAATTGGAACAAGTGACAAATGAAAAGTAAGGTTGAAGCATTAGTCGCGATATACATATAAGCGGTGACAAATATATGTCACACTTGAACACTTGTGACCAAAAGCCATATATAGTCACACTAAATGTTTTGTCACACATTCGTTAAGTGTAGCCAAAATCCAGTACATATGTTCGCGTAAGTTAATATGTGTGTTTAAAGTTTAGTTTGTGTTAGCTTGCGAAAGGTAATCTATAAAGTCACATATGCTACTAACACGTGACCAAATGCCATATATGGTCACACTAAGCGTTTTGTCACACATATTATTCAAGTGTAGCCAAAATCCGATACATATGGTCACGTAACTTAATATGTGGCCATTGGATGATGAATAGTCACTCAAAATACGTTTCCTCACTTTAAACACCATATGGTCACACTTATTAACACTTTTAGCCACTTTATGGTTAATTGTATGTGACTAAATACCCAAAACAAACATGCTTTGTGTGACTAAATGTTAGAAAAGGCCACACAAACATAAAATTCATGTGGCCATTGGATGATCAATAGTCGCACAAAATACACCTTTCTTCACGAAACACCATATGGTCGCACTTATTAACACTTTTAGCCACTTTATGAGTAATTGTATGTGACTAAATACCCAAAACAAACATGCTTTGTGTGACTAAATGTTACAAAGGCCACACAAACATAAAATTCAAGTGGCCATTGGATGATCAATAGTCGCACAAAACACACATTTCTTCACTTGAAACACCATATGGTCACACTTATTAACACTTTTGGCCACTTTATGATAAATTGTATGTGACTAAATACCCAAAACAAACATTCTTTGTGCGACTAAATGTTAGAAAAGGCCACATGACATAAATTTGATGTGGCCATTGGATAATCAATAGTCACAAAAATACACGTTCTTCACTTTAAACACCATATGGTCAAGTTTGTTGCATTTATTGTCTTTGTTAATGAAAATGTGGGTTTGTAGGTGATGGCTTTTATAGTCGCATTGATATGCACACACATTAACACTTGTGCAACACCACAATATACTAAACTTGGATAAATCCAAACTAATTATATATATGAAGAACTCTTTAACAACGAGTACTTGATTGTTAATCGGAATCTTAACAACAAGCAAGAAGAACACAAATACTATTTCACTAATAAACTTATTTTATTAATATTTCTATTAGTCTAAGTACAAGTTCATTTCACTATACTTTAGGGTTCCTTTATACACTTAGGAAAACCTAGTATACAAAGCGTGTAGAAGGATATAGATATCTCTTCCTAAGATATCTCTGGCGTACATATGCCTTCCTAAACTCTAATAAACTATTATGTTTTTCATAAGCAGAACTAACTACTGAATACTACCGACTTAAGCATTATCTTGCCGGTATTATTCTTTGTTGAGCTTTTGATTGAATTAACCTCAGGCGATAGCATGCATCATCCTTTCTTTCACCAAAAGCTTCTTCTCGAGCATAGCCACGAAAATCTTGTTTGGAAGTGGATACTCCATACGTAAGCATATAAAAATTGGGTTTCTAATTCCAAGCAGTGCACGACAAGTGTGGAAATATCTCCATCGATCACTTTTGTTGTGAGCCCGACTTCCACATTTCATCATCGACATCGGTGTGTCAAACATGGTCTTGAAGTCACCCCAAAGGACTCTTTCATATTCCTCTTGGTCTCTCATCACCATGCTTCTCCATCATCAATTTGGTACATGGTCTTGAAATCATCCACAGACAAATCACTCGATAAACCGGGAAAGTTCACATATATAGTGTCGTGTGATTTTCCCTTACTATCGAGTAAACTACCTTTTCCCATGTTTGATGATCGAACCTTTGCAATCTTAGCGAGGAAGTCTTGAACACAGTAGGAATGGAGCCCATGGTAAACTCTTGATGACGGTTCATCAACCTTATCCTTCATGTACTCTTCCACTTCATGCTTAACATTTGTCTTATCCTTTTCACTCCTTTCTTTCCGATTGGTTTCTTCCTTGTCATATTCAAAGCGGTTGCTTAACCTCATCTTCCTCCTCTTTCTTTCTGGTTTTGGCTTATCACCAAGTTTTTCGACAACAACCTTTTGATCTCTGCAATCTTGTGCTTCTTAGCATCCTTTGGTTGAAGATTGTAACCCTTCCTTTTAAGCGTTGAAGCTTCAACTCGAATCCATTGGAATAAAATTTTATTTTGGTACATTACTTTTCAAATTACGCTTTTAGTTCATCATTCTTCAATTTCCTTAAGCGGCTCAACTTCGGTAGGATTCCCTTGACTTTTGACATAGTGGATCATATAATCCCTTTGCTCGACTTTGGTCGTGGATGCATTCATCCTTTCTCTTTGTCTACGCTCTGCGAAAGCCTCTTCTTCGCATTAACAATCTCGACCAATTTACTTGCATAGTCTTCTCCGTTAATATCGGGAAGGATATCTCTGTTTACTAATAATCTTGCATTTATAGTATCCCATTCTTCATCGATGTAGAATTTGGCGATTCGAACTTGACTTTCCTTTTCATTTGTTCTTGATTAATTGTGGTTCCTCCTGCGAGTTTTTGCAATCGACTCATCATCCCTTGTTTGTTACTTGCGTTTAGCTTCTTGACCGCATCCTCTGCTTGAATCCTAGCAATCTCGGCAAAGCTAGCTTCCTCTTCGCGAGTTGCTTTTGGTCTTCAGCGGCTCGAGAAGATTCTTGCACTATTCCTTTGCCTTCCCATGTCATGAACTCCTCACGGTACTACGGATCACTACCGGGATTAATATGTTCGATGCTTGTATTAACTTGACATCAAAGCCGATATTAAAATCTTCATCAAAGCGATTTAATTTCGGCACCACCGGACTTATCGTTAGTAAAGTCACGGACTTATCCACTCCACTAGAACTTGCGACTTCTTTATCCGATCTCTTCTTAAAGTTTCTTGTGATTTAAATTCTTAAACAAGATTTGTTGCTTCGATCCTTGAGGACTAATTTGAGTTTCCTCGGAGGATTCCTCACCTTCTGTCTGTAATGTCTATCCCGTCTGTTTGAATTTCCCTCAATTTCTTAACTCTTTTGCGAGTAGTCCCAGGTGACTTCTTGGTCTTCTTCATTTTTTCTCCAACTCATCAACCATTGAAATCGGTTGTGGAACCGGTTGAAGTAGATCTTCCATAGATAAGGCGGGTTCTGCTGTAGTAGTGGGTGTTGGAGGTTGTGGTTGAGAATCACCGGTGGTTCTTCCTTATGGTGAAGGTGAAGGTGGTGGGGTGTTGGTGTCCTCTGTTGAAACTCTGTTTTTCGAGTTCGGATGTAGGTTGAGCTGAGCTTGATGTAGCGATGGGAGATGGAGCAGATGTAGATGTACCTTGGTCGGTAACAGAGAAGGCAACATAGCGAGACAAAAGTGGCTTGTGTGCCCTTGAAACCCACTTTTCATATTACCAAATATCTTTTTAGTGAAAGGAGAGCAATGTAAGGATGTTTGCTTCTTTGTTTCAACATTTAAGATCATTTGCAAAAATCTTGGGTACATCAAAAACTTTTCTTATTCTTGGAATTAGCAACCATGGCATCAAAATCATTTTGAAAAATTGAAGAGTGCGCGGTGGAGAGCAGACCAATGCGAAGCAATATTGCTTCAAATTGATCCCGTCCACCACTTTTAGAACTCATACAATGTAAAATATGATGCACAAGGAAGCGCCATTGTGGCGTAAAATGACTCTTCAAAAAGTGAATGTTCCATCGGTTGGATATCAATCTTTTCCAATCCACGAAAGAGGTCATGATTTGCCAACATTGAAATCCACGAGGCATCGACCAATTGAAGCTTGCTTCGGTGATTCCTCGGTGATTGAATCTCTAACGTATCAATAGTTGCATTTAACTCTAGTGTCCCATCGAAATAGTTCTAGCGATGGCGATCTGCGAGCTGTTTGACTAGGGAATCATAGATAGTTGGATTATGAGTAAGGGCATACGATATGACTACCCTTTAGAAAGTCCACTATCTGCTTTCGAGCTGTGCTTTCGGCGGGCTTTTGAGAAATCCCACTTGATTGTGCTTGTCTACAAACTTTAATTGTGCCATCTTTTATGTTAATTGAATTCTTGGTAGTGCGGGGCAATTAGGGTTTAGTCTTTGGTGAGGAGACTTAATCGAAATAAAATAATTAAACTTTTAAAGATTAGGATAAAGTAATTAAAGGATAAATATGATTTCTAAAATAAAAATTATCCATATAAATACTTGACCATCTAAAATTAGGTAGCGGTACTATTTAAGCAGTAAAAATCGTTTTTATTTTTGCACTACCGGACTAAAGAATGGTCAAACAGACTTAAAAATGACATCACGAATTAACTACGTACTATAGCACATCAACTAGCACGACTTCCATACATCTCAATCTGTGAGAATTCTTTCTTTTCAACATATCCTTAAACAAAAAATATACCTATGATTTAACTAATATTAAGTCTTGTATTATAAACATAAATTCTTAAAAAGTACAAAAATCGAATCTATATGCTTTGAAAGAGTGAAATATGATAAAGGTAGAGTGTGACAACTTGACCATAACATGGTTCACTTGGACTTTATATAACAACACCTCCACGATCGGTTCGATAGTAGTCGGTTCGTGATTCGTTACCCAGTCGCGTCGATCCACACGTGGCAATATGTTATCATTGTCTTTGGTGAATAGCGGTACTAAATTCCTCATCGGCCGTCATACTTATCTTTGTAATTCTTGGGAGGTGTCTTAAACACAATAGACAATTTTTATCTACGGTCTTTCACATAAAACACTTGTCGTGCTTGTGCGGCTAATATGAACGGATCAACCTTGTGGCCTAAACTATTCGGTCAACCAATGTATACCCAGTAGTATCGCGTTTCACACCACCGACTTTGTGATTAACCCGATCACATTTGAAAAGAGAATTTGCATGAAGCGGTAATCTAGTTCCCATATCTCTGTAAAACCCCATAATAATATGCTTTTCTTGTGGTTGCAACTTCTTTAGATATGTGGATATCTAATGCCTCAACACTAACCCCATTATTACGGTAAACTTTGCCTTCATGATCTTTCGTGCGAAAAGTATACCCATTGATGTGATATGCATCGTATTTCACTACGGTGGCGCGTGGTCCATAGGATATCCACCTTACGGTTTACGATACACTTTCTTTGTCGATTTGTAACTCTCTCGACTGAATTTCATTAGAAGTATATATTAGCTCAAAACAATAAGTACACCAATTTTGATTAAAATGAGTGAGAAATAAGGTTTAGAAAGGGTATGTTGAGTAACATAAGATTAATTACTTCTTTGCGTAACCAATTGGCAAAAGATTTCTTTGTGCTCATTCTCCGAAATGCTATTCGTTTACGGGTTTTACGCTTTCAAAACTTGCTTGTGTCGCTTGAAACAACGTGTTTGATTATTATATTTGATACATCATTTAATTTTCGATATGAAATAGACATGTGTTAGTAAGACTTACGCGATATCACGGTACAATTTCATCGTATTATTTATTACATACAAATGTGCTTTACGAAAGAGTTCATGAAACTTGAGTTGATTTCTTGGGCCGACAATGGCTTTCCTTCCTCATTTTCATCATTTCATGTTTATCGGTGGGATACCAGCAGTTTTCATGGATTTATGATATTAGCTAAAAACTCTATTGTTTCTTCATGATAGTCTCTCGACAATGCATCCTTACGGTCTATTTACATTCGCGCATGTCCTTTAATAACCTTCATACATCTTTCGAATGGATACATCCACGAAAGCATATGGGACCATATAATTTTACCTCCTAGTTAGGTGCAGGTCAAATGTATCATAATATCAAAGAATGATGGAGGAAAGAACTTCTCGAGTAGGCACGGTGTCACTACCGATTACGCTTGCATATTATCTAGTTCTTGCAATATTATTTCTTTGCAACATATTGATTTAAAGAAAAAGCAAAACACGATAATAGCATATCGTGTGGGTGGGTGCATGATTGAGCGTGTTGCAATTGGCGAAACTCTTGCATTAGCATGTGATAGTCATGCGATTTTAGGCCAATGAGCTTCCTATCCTTTAGGGCGACCAAGAAGAAATTTGAACAATATCCTTGTGGTACCACGATGTTGTGTAAAGTTTCACAAAAATATCTTTTCGACATTCGTTAATGTGTAACTTTCTTTGGAGGTAGTGTTGTTTTGTCTTGTTCTTGCATAGCAAACAACTCTTCTTTTACCCAACTCGGCCGGATCAATCGAGCATTGATCCATCTTTCGTCTTTCACGGAACATGTAGCAAAGTTCCGCGAGACTCTCGACAACATTCTTTTCTACATGCATAAAATCAATACAATGTGGAGCAATTATGCCTCCAATACCTAAGTTTTCGATACCAAATGTTGAATTTCTTCCAATACGCACCGTTTTGTCCGTTTACTTGGCTTGAACTACCTCTACTTACATTACGTTTCTTTTACGCTTTTGAATCTTCCCACTCTACCTCTCGTATCTTCTTGGTTTCGATGCATTATTGTTTGTTCGTTTTCCTTTTCCCACTTATTTTCAATATGTTGTACCTCGTTGTATATTTGTTCCCGGTCATTGGGTTTGGGCCGGGAGAAATTCTTGTTGTCCATTAAATGCCTTCCTTTGCCTTACGAGCGGATGGTCATATGGTAGATATAAATCTGTGACCAACATAACTTTGCTTGGATGAGGCGAAAGTCTAACACGGTTTGTATCTTTCCCACATACTACACAACCTTTGAATCCATTATGCAGGCGACCACATAATGTACCAAGTGCGGGGTAATCATTTATTGTCCATAACACAGCGGCACGTAGATTAAAGTTATCTTTTGTGGATGCATCATATGTATCAACCCACATGTCGAATAAGGTTTGCGGATCATCAACAAGCGGTTCTAAAAAACATCGATATCATTTCCGGGTATCCGATATTATCTGAAAGCATGATAAACTTTCTTTTCATACACAACCATGGAGGAAGGTTGTATATGACCGTTAAAAGCGGCCATACAACTGTGATGCCTATTTCACGAGTTGGCGTCAACCCCATCGGTAGATATTCCTAGCGTAGATTTCTTGGATCTTGACAATTTGAAATTTTTCATCTATAGTGCGCCATGCCTTTGAATCTGCGGGGTGGCGTAACACACCATCGGTTATCCTCGGTGTCGCGTGCCATCTTAAATCCTCACGAAATACTTTCTAGCTTAAATAGTCGTTGCGGTCTTGGTATAATTGGAAAGTACCACATTACCTTTCTTTGGAATGTTTTCGTACACTTTCTTAGTCTTATTATCCACCTTCCATCTTGATATCCCACAAGTTCGACCACGATCAAATCCTTGTCATCCTTCCGGTAAAGAAGGCGGTTGTTGATACATACATGTATCTTTTGTATCTGATCCCATCAATTTCAAATATTTTTGGCTTGATAAGTTTTTCCACCATTTCGTTACCGGTGACATCTTCTTTAACAATCCTAGTAATTCGATAAAGAACTTATCGAACATCCGTACTTACCCTTGAGTTGAGTAGTTTAACTATTGCGGACATCTTTGTGAAGTCGGGACATCCTGCGTAAAGAGGCTTCTGCGTCTAATAATAATTGTTGAAACTTGACAAGATCATCCTCATCAAAATTATCTTTTGTAGCATTAACCATTTCTCTTGTTCTTTGGGGCATCTGTTGGAATATCTGAAGCAAAATCCGTGTCGTCAACAAACTACATTGTAGCGTTAACGGTGTTTGGTACTTATTGATGACTCATCCTTCTCTCCATGTTTAGTCCGGTTTAGGTAGCTTAGATCAAACCCATTCTTTGAATAAATGGGCGCACTTTCTCCACTTGATGCTCTATGTGGTTTAAACAATCTGTACGGACATGGCATTGAAAGATCATTTTCTTAACTCGTGGGTCGATGTTCCCCATCTTCCATAAGTTGTGTCTTGCATAATCAATAAGCGCTTGCTACTCCATCAACATAAGATTTGTTGGTCCTATTAGTTCCTATCCAAGACTTGTCCATGTTTATAAATGTGTCCCACTTATCCGGCGACAATGTTTATAAATGTAGTCCCTGCGGGCATGTTAAAAGGCAGGTCAAGTTATTGAAGATTATACAAGACAAACATCAAACTTCAATTGATGATCTTAAAAGTTAAAAAGACATTCAAGTAATGAGGATAGCTCAAAGATTGAATGTCGTATTGAATTATGCTAAGAATTGAATAAAGTCTAATAAACAGTTCCTAAAGGGATGTTTGGGTCAAGGAAAAATAAGAAATTAACTAGCTAAATTATGGTTCCATGTTCATGTAGTAACGAGCTTAACGAGGTTTCTTAAATTTTTAACCAATTAACTATCTAAATTTAACAAAAGCTGACATAATTTACAAGAGGATATCTCGAAACAAATGTTCAATTATAATAAACTTAACGAGGGTTATTTTATGTGTTAGAGATGTGTACAAAGGAAGATAACAATACTTACCGGTGGTGGCGGAGATGGTGGGTCTATATTGGGAGAGTTGTGGTGGTGGCCAGGTTTGTAGTGAGATGAGAGGGAGGTGTGGCGGTGCAGGAGGGAGGAGGAGGAGGAGTTAATTTTGCAATTAGTTTGAAATGCCTTGATGCAAACTTTGGGGAATAAATTTAATTTGTGGGGAATTTTAAATTTGCTTAAATTTTGAAAATTTTCATATTAGTTTAAAAATGTTTTTCTCTTATGATTTAATGATTTTATTCATTTAATTAGTTTAAAAGGTTTTTATTCATAATAAATAAAATAAAATTGAGAAAAGTATAATTTTGTTAGTTGAATTATTTGCTTATTTAGTTGTTTTAGTTTAAAAATAAAAAAATAAACTAACTCCCGATCTGTCTTCCACGGGTTATGGGTCCCAATATCGTCTTCCACGGTGTATGTGGTAGGTTGAGGCGTGAGCGACCTTACCCCTACCTAAGGTAGAGGCGCTTCGGTTCTACCAAGGTTGAAAAGGACCTCCGGCCTTGCAAGGGTGAGGATCGAACCGCGAGAGGCTGCTTTCTTTCTACCAAGGTGAAAAGAACCTCCGACCTTGCAAGGGGTAAGGATCGAACCCTTGAGGGCTGCTTTCTTTTCTACCAGCGGTGAAAATAACCTCCGACCTTGCAAGGGTGGGATCGAACCCTTGAGGCTGCTTTCTTTTCTACCAAGGTGAAAAGAACCTCCGACCTTGTAAGGGGTAAGGATCGAACCTTGACCTCTTTCTCCGGAGGCAAGAGTGTTAACCACTTGATCTAACCTTGCTCTTTTTTGTTTTTAGTGTATGTTTCATCAATTTATTCACGAAATCAAATATCTTTCATTATTATTTATCACCCGATCCACGAACCGAACACAATTTCCAAAACCGTAACATGTGTGACTATAATTTTATATATACTATTGATTGAATGTTTGAATTTCCTAAACCGAGCGAATTTCCAAAACCGTAACATGTTTGAATTTCCAAAACCGTAACATGGTTTCGGATATAATTTATATATACTATTGATTGAATCATGTCGTAAAATGAAACTCTAAGCAACTATAACCCAATGATTTTGACCCATATTATAGTGTGAATGTTATATGAATTGTATTAAAGTTATTAAAGGTGGGCACGTTAATTTTGACATTTCGGGATGACATAAAATCATTAACTCATGTGTCTTACTCAAAACATTGTGTGAAAGCTGTGTTTAGGGTTGCGTTATATCGTTAGACGCGGTAACACAACCGCTTGTGCGTTTTCGTGCGTTTTAGTCCATCTATATGTTTTCGTCCGTGTTCATACGTTTTCTTAGTTTTGTACATGTTTTCTTCCGATTTTATGCGTTTTACGTTTTCGTCTCTTTTCACATGTTTTCGTCCGTTTTATGCGTTTTACACTTTTACACATTTTCATACGTTTTACGTTTGCGTCATTTTCATACTTTTCCACCGTTTTAAATCGACTTTGTCCTTTTAATAAGTTTTTATCGTTTTGTTTTTGTTTACGTTTGCGTCTGTTTCATACTTTTCCACCGTTTTAAATACGACTTTGTCCTTTTAATAAGTTTTATCGTTTTGTTTTGTTTACACATTTTCGTCCGTGTTTAAACTTTGTATTTGGTTTTCATCTTTTAGTCCGTTTGTATAAGTTTTGACCGTTTTGGTCCGTTTCTAGCCGTTTTCATCTATTTTAGACATCTTCGTCCGTTTTCATACACTTTAATATGTTTTACATATTAATGTACATTTTCTTAAGTTCCATACGTTTTCTTACGTTCTTACGTTTCCGTCTGCGTTAGTCCGTTTCTTTCCGTTTTATCCGTTTTAAGACTTTTGGGTCAACCCAAGCGAAGTGAATTCATATTCGGTTTCGGCTCCGCCGGTTTAATTCTAGTTCGGTTCGGTTCGGTTTTCGTGTTGAGCGAATAAAAGATACCGATTTAACAAAACCAAACAACCCGATAACCAAGCGGATAAACATCCTAATTAATTTATAGTGATAGTTTGAATTCATAAGGAGTTACAAGTATCTTCTCTGTCACACTATCCCATGACTCTTCTTGACCTTTCTTTGCAATCTTTCAATAATATCATATTTTACCCAATTTCATTATCAATGGCGGCACCATCACCACAAAACCATTTGGCTAAGCGTGTTATTGATGACCTAATTGAGTTTAGCGGGGAGACATCATTGATGGTTACATGAGTTTCTTGAGGCTCGACAAATTTCCGGTCTCCGTGGCTTTATAAGCCGGATCTTGAAGAGGCCACCACGGTAAAGAATGAGATTGCGCATTTAATGCTTTAATTCTTTGAGATGGTAGCTATTGGAGATGGGGATGAATATTTTGACACATTGATGGATCTTAGGCATGACATGGAGCTACGAGGACTAAGGCTGCGGGGTTGAATGATCTCATTACTCGGTGAGGAGGATATCGAGACCAAGGAAGAACAAATTAAGTCGATGAATGGTTGAAGGGTTGCTCGCTATGTAAAGGGATGGTTTCTTTTGCTATAATGTCTAATGTCTTGGTTTAATATTATGGTTTGTAGATATATTAACGATGAAACATGTATGGATCTTTTGATGGTTTATCAATGGAATGGAATGGGTTGCGCTCGCTAGTTTGTTTCATCTTTTTTAATGTTGTTTTGCATTTAGGAATTGGTTGTGGTGTTTAAGTTCATATCGGTAGAATGTATTATTGTAGGTTTGAGGTTGATCGAACTACATTCAATGTTGAGCCATGGATATCACGGTTCATAAGTGCTTTACTTAGGTTGTTAATTTTTAGGTTGTTGTCAATTTTAGGGTGTTTTTGTTGTTGTTTTGCTTTAAGTTAATTGCATTTACATGATTTCTTGATTTTTTCTTGTTGGAGGATGTTAGAGCTTATTTAAGTGCTTATAAATAGGTTATTTATAGGCTTAAAGTAAGTGTCGAGCGGTTTGTTGTGTCGTGATCCTTGGTTGGATTTGATTATTTTGTGCTTACTTGTTTATATGGGATTGCTTATTAGTTATAGTTGTAATTAGTTGCTTTAATTCCATTTTTTATTTTGTTTCTTCATTTGTATGCGCCATGTGGTGAGATTTTAGTGTAAATTGCGGATTATATGTGCTTTGATCTGGTTTGGTTTGAAGTTATATGGGTGTTTGGGATGTGGGTAAGAACCATTTACATCATGGGTGTGTTGGTTTCAAAATCGACCAAAAATGAAATATTTAAATTCTATATTATCAATTTGGAGCCACATTTTAAAATTATGAAATTTGGAGCCAAATTTATTAAAATTTTAAAAGTACTTAGGAATTTATGGTTTCCTTATTTGAAAAGCGCCCATAATGAGCCCTAATTTTACTCCAATAAATCGAGTTCAAGCAAAACAACGAACTTCAATTTTACACCATTATTTACCAATTAAGTTTACTAATTTTCTTTAACACATTACTTGACGAATCATGGCAACTCGAACCAATTGTCGGGATGATTTGGTTTATTCGATCGTGAAAATGATAGCAATTTGAATATGAATCGGGCGTATTCGGATGAGGGTGAGGATCTTGAAAACAACCATTCAAATCGAATGTTGTTAAGAGGGCATAACTAGGTTAGCTAAGTTTCGCGGGATTATGGAAAAACCGGCGGAATAAAGGTCGATGTAACCTTGATGCCTTGAATAGGATATCGAGGAAAAAGCAGGGCATTGTTTTCGAGTTTTTGGGTGATTTGGTTCGTGAGCATATAGGTGTCGAGATTCTATCACGGAGGAAGGTTGATTCGAAGCAAGAGATAAAATGTGGGGCGAGATCACGGTACACATATACTTTTTAACTAGTAGCGGCTTGGTATCGTGGGTACAAGGTGTTAATAAGTTTATCTCTGCATTTACATTATGTGCAACTAATTAACAACATTGTGTTAATCTTTGCGGCGATATTTTGATGTTGGCTTGTTGTCCGAAAGGCGATAATGAATCGTCTTGGTCAACTTCTAAGGAATTTTCGAAGGAAATTGACCGAAAACTACATATTGCCCAACAAAATACCCTTTCAAAACTTAATGAAGTCCGTGATATAGTGCAATTATAAAAGGCGAAGATTGGGTAAATTTTGTAAACTACGACGACCAGGGAATACAAGGTGTTAATTATTCATTTTATTCAAGTTCAAATATCATCACATTTGATGTTTCCATATATATTAGTTGTATACTATCGACATTACTACATCTAAACACCTTTTTATTTTGTGTTGCAAGGTGAAATCATTTGCATCTAAAGTGGCGCGTTCAAGTACATTTATCGGCATAGAATGGGACGAGGTGGATACGCCGTGTGATGGATAAAATGGTAACATTAAACATTAAACATTTGCATTTAATAGCATCATACTTTCGTTTATATTGGTTTATCTTACAAGTGTATGTATTTGATGTTTATAAGATCGAGAATAAAGAAATTCAACGGATGAAGAACCACCGCGTGATGCTGCTGTGGTTGAAAGGAAGGGTGAATAAAGGCGGAGAATTTCACGATGATGATATCGAGCAGTTGAACAAAAATTGTAAGTTTGACTCATTTTATGATTATGTTTATTGTTAGTTATAAGTTAATCTTGATAGTGTATTAGTTAAAGCGATAGTGTATTAGTTAAAGCGTTAGTTATTAATTAATTACATTGGTTATAAGTTAATCTTGTTATTTATAATTTGATCTTGGTAGAATTAAATAACCTATTTCCCATATTGTGTGTGCGAGAAAGAGGCGGAGGAGAAGATCAAACAAGGAACCTTGAAGCTTGATCATGGCGATGCCATGACATTTGTATTAGGTAAGGAAAAGGGAGGATATCGAGAGGTGGGAGGTGGAGTAACCTACAAGAGGTATTTTGATGCGCCTCGAATCGAACAAGCATCGATGAAAGAGTGGTGTTACTTCAAAGTGAACTTGATGATGAGGCGTAGCGTCAAGAAAAAGAGGCGTGTCTGAGTTTGATGAAACAATTGGGCTGCACAAAGGGGGCGATTCGCGATCAACTTCAACTCCATTGACGAAGCGGAGTAAGACATAAAAAGTAACATTCCATCTTTTTTACCCTTTTAAATCTGCTGCGGTCTTCTTAAACAATTTATATTTGGTGTCTCCGGTGAACATTAATCTTTTAAATAGCGGTCTTGATGAGGATCTTGGAACACGTGTTCTTTGGGCGTGAGAAAGTTGCGAGCATTAAGAGTCTAATGGACTTGCAACTTTGGAAAAGGAAATTCAAATAAGTGTAAGTAATAAATCACCCCCACAGGATTTTGAATTCTACATACATTATTTATTTACCGTGTATTATACATATAGGAAGCTGTTAAATCATCGCACCTAAGAAATCGACTAGATCAAAGGAAAGGATTCTTCACGTCAACTTTTGGATCACAAGAGCGAGTCTCCATTAACGATTACTACCACAAGTATGTATGTAAACATTTTCATATGTTCTTTAGTTTAATTAAAATTAATTCTTGATACATATATACATGCAACAAATTATCTTTTAGGTAATTAAGTGCGGTGTGGCATAAAGAAATCAACTATTATTGCGGAGGTGCAGTGTACAAAGCGATGGAAAACAAATGCTTCATAACAGACCACTCCCGAAGGATTGCTCTGAGTATCTATTGAAAAATCTTTAGTGGATGCGGCGTGCATACGGATGTAGGAAATGTGGTCTCAAAGCAGTTAAGGATGCGATGGGTGGTTTTATGCATGGCGAAGGATCAAGTGGTTTCGATGAAAAGGTACATAGATGCATGTGTTTTATAAACCTACATATATCATTCTTCATATTTAATTCGGTGTTTGATACCCGGCTTTTGTTTCCTCGGTAACACCACCAAGTACCATAAAGCGATTGGTGAGAACAGGCGCACCTAAATTAAATCTGACGCTACATCTCTAGTCATACCATGCAAAGGAAGCTAAGAAGATCAAGAGTCGAAGTCGTTAAATTATTGAGAATATTATTATATACGACATTACAATTTTATATACATTCCAATTTTATTGTATTTGAATATATTTTGAATATATTTTATATATTAAATTTGTTTTGATATATATTGATTTCTTATATGTGACTAAAAGATTCATATAGTCACAATTATTAACACTTTTAGTCACACAAAACACACATTTCTTCACTTAAACCACCATATGGTCACACTTATTAACACTTTTGGCCACTTTATGCTTAATTTGTATGTGACTAAATACCCAAAAGAAACATGCTTTGTGTGACTAAATGTTAGAAAAGGCCACACAAACATAAAATTCATGTGGCCATTGGATGATCAATAGTCACACAAAACACGCATTTCTTCACTTAAAACACCATATGGTCACACTTATTAACACTTTTAGCCACTTTATGGTTAATTGCATGTGACTAAATACCCAAAGAAACATGCTTTGTGTGACTAAATGTTAGAAAAGGCCACACAAACATAAATTTCATGTGGCCATTGGATGAGCAATAGTCGCACAAAACACACATTTCTTCACTTAAAACACCATATGGTCACACTTATTAACACTTTTGGCCACTTTATGATTAATTGGATGTGACTAAATACCCAAAAAGCGTGCTTTGTGTGACTAAATGTTAGAAAAGGCCACACAAACATAAAATTCATGTGGCCATTGGATGATCAATAGTCGCACAAAACACATTTCTTCACTTGAAACACCATATGGTCACACTTATTAACACTTTTGGCCACTTTATGATTAATTGAATGTGACTAAATACCCAAAAGAAACATGCTTTGTGTGACTAAATGTTAGAAAAGGCCACACAAACATAAAATTCA
Organism: Chrysanthemum lavandulifolium; assembly: GCA_022545495.1. Classification (NCBI taxonomy): domain Eukaryota; kingdom Viridiplantae; phylum Streptophyta; class Magnoliopsida; order Asterales; family Asteraceae; genus Chrysanthemum; species Chrysanthemum lavandulifolium. The sequence continues at coordinate 82,928,699 of CM040241.1, read as the reverse complement.
AGTGGCCATTGGATGATCAATAGTCGCACAAAACACACATTTCTTCACTTAAAACACCATATGGTCACACTTATTAACACTTTTAGCCACTTTATGGTTAATTGCATGTGACTAAATACCCAAAAAAAACATGCTTTGTGTGACTAAATGTTAGAAAAGGCCACACAAACATAAATTTCATGTGGCCATTGGATGAGCAATAGTCGCACAAAACACACATTTCTTCACTTAAAACACCATATGGTCACACTTATTAACACTTTTGGCCACTTTATGATTAATTGGATGTGACTAAATACCCAAAAAAGCGTGCTTTGTGTGACTAAATGTTAGAAAAGGCCACACAAACATAAAATTCAAGTGGCCATTGGATGATCAATAGTCGCACAAAACACACATTTCTTCACTTAAAACACCATATGGTCACACTTATTAACACTTTTAGCCACTTTATGGTTAATTGTATGTGACTAAATACCCAAAACAAACATGATTTGTGTGACTAAATGTTAGAAAAGGCCACACAACATAAAATTCATGTGGCCATTGGATGATCAATAGTCGCACAAAGACCCTTTCTTCACTTGAAACACCATATGGTCACACTTATTAACACTTTTAGCCACTTTATGATTAATTGTATGTGACTAAATACCCAAAACAAACATGCTTTGTGTGACTAAATGTTAGAAAAGGCCACACAAACATAAAATTCAAGTGGCCATTAGATGATCAATAGTCGCACAAAAGACATATTTCTTCACCTTAAACAACATATGGTCACATTTATTAACACTTTTGCCACTTTATGCTTAATTGTATGTGACTAAATACCCAAAACAAACATGCTTTGTGTGACTATCTGATGTTTATGGTCACTAATCTGGATTAATCCAACAAAATTTGTACCTAATTAGTCACACATATTACGGTTTTGGTTACTCTTTTGCAATAGAGACTAAAAAAGTCAAACACGTGACCATAGGGTACCTATGGTCGTGCGACCTAGTCGCTGCGGCCGAAAAAACATGTGTGACTATATGTATATCGTCGCACATATTGGTGTGGCGAATCCACTTTTGTTCTAGTGTAATTAATCGGCCGCCTGAGCCGATTTTTACAACAGAGCCTGCAGATTTAAGTGTTGTTTTAATAGATGATCGAAGAGAAGTTAGAACACAATAGAGTATTAGAATTAAAGGGTTAAGAGAAAAGAAAAAGAGAGAAAGAATGTTTGGCAAGAGGTGAGAATGTAACAAGACAAGAAGTGAGTATTTATAGACAAACCAAAGAAATCTCATGCCGATACTAGTGGACTGGGCACGCGCTGGTATGCCGTCCAACTCGTCAGCCGCATCCGGGAATTTTCTTGGTTTGTTCATTAATACCCAATGCTTCTAAAACCCCAACCCCAAGTGTACTTCACCTTTAACCTTTTCAAGTTCATTCAAACACTCAAAAGTGCAGTAAGATCAACCAACTCATTTAGCCAAGGTTTTGAGGATTAAAACATTTTGTGATGTGGTAACTAGATAGTTAGGGGTTTAGTCCAATTTCAAAAGGAGAGAGAAGTACCATTGGACATTGGATGTTGGGTAATAACTTGTCTTCCAAATTTTAAATTCAAATTTCAAATTCAAAAACTATCTGTTGGAATAGAATGGTGTGGAGCTAGGGTGCATCCTGATTCTGTTTGTTCACGTTGGTACTTTATCTTGTAAATTTTCCTTTATTTGCATTCTGATTCTGGTGTGGAGTTAATGCGGAGGAATCTAAGCCATAGAATAAGTTGGGTTAGTTGTCAATTGAATTTCAAATTCAAATATGAGTTAGTGATTATGAGAGAGTTAAGTGTTTAGGAAGGCAATGCCATAGAGTGTGTAAAAATGTGTCATAGTGTGGGTTGGCAATAATGATGTAAGTGAGATAAAGATGATTTAAGGAAGGTAGAGATGAGGAAGGTTTATTCAAATTCAAATTCAAAATGAAAGAGTTGTATATATGAGTCATGTGTGTGTAGGTGTGGCATTTGAATATGTATGTGTGTGTGTGTGTGTGTGTGTGTGTGATTCAAATTCAATTAATTGTGTGTGAGAAGATATAGGAAAATATGTGTGTAAGAGGGTTATGTGTATTGTTCCATGAACACATATGAAGAGAGGAGAATGTGGTGAAGAATGAAGAAGATAGAAATGAGTGAGATGACCAATTTCACGTCCACATATATGAAACTTGGAGGCTAAGGGTGGTAATGTGTATGGTTTGTGGTGGAGGAAAATGTTATTCCCTCCGTCCCAAAATTTATGTCCATTTTGACTTTTCAATCAAACTTTGACTTTAAATATATCTTTTTATATTATATAATACTTGATGCAAAATATATAAATGAAATTGGGTTTTAAATGTATTTTCATTGGTATAACTTTTATCAATTATTATATAATACAAAAAAATTATATTTAAGGTCAAAGATTGATTGAAAAAGTCAAAATGGACATAAATTTTGGGACGAATGGAGTATTAGTTTATTATGAGGAAGAAGAGAATGTGTAGTGGCATTGTTTGGAATGAAGGAGACACAATAAATGTGTAGTAGATTTGTTGTGGTGTAGGGGACAAGATTGTAAGAGTGTGTAAGAGAATGTAAGATGATGCTTTTTGGTGGAGAGGTAAACACATACATAGGATGTTTATACTTTAAGAATCAAACTCAAGTATTCAAACTTGATAATCCTTACTTAAGCCACAACTAAAACATTCACTAATCATATTGATGCAAGTAAGATGAGTGTTTTGCATCATAGTAAATCACTATCTCATAAATGAGAAAGTTGCATTTACATAAAGTTACATTGGCTTAGATAACGAATAAGGGAGTAAACCTGTTACGTGATTAGTAAAGATAAACTTAAAGATTATGGTCACTTGAATACTTTCTTTTGAAGTTCTATTGAGAATATAAGTCTCCTAGGTTTGAAGAAAAACATATTTGCCTTGGCTAGAGGCTTTGAAAAACAAATTTTGAGTTGGCGTTTTCTAAAACCGGGAGGACATGTTTTATGCATCTTTTCTAAGTCTAATTCTTAATGCGAATATCTAAAATATCTTGTACGAACCTGTATTGAAATAAAAACCTTAGTCGGGTAAGAGGAAAGCCGTCTTGGAAAAACCGAAGGCACACATACTTCGCCATTTGTGCGTTGCCCATGTGCTGATGCGTCACCTGGCACGCCAGTGACAGGTTTGTGTGTTTTCGGTTTTTGGCTATCACTTGTGATTTTATGTGTCCCGAATATATAGCTAGTTATCATCGTTAAAACTTAACCTAGCCCTAACAAAGTAGTTAGTTGTGATGATGAAACCATAGTAAAGAAAAGCAACATCCATAAGTAATGACACTGCTATAGCAATAATGTTGATAACTAATGCATACATGATATCTCATGCTCTTAAAACTTACAAAAATGTTATCGGTTTTTCAGTTTTTGTATATTCTTGAATGTAGTTTGTTGACATAGCCGAAGCAATGGGCTATGATGCGGCCATTATAGCGGATCCTCTTTGGGACTTTCAAGTTTCTAAACTTCCATATACTCAAGATTGTACTCTGTCGATATGCTTTTATTCCATATATAAGTTCTGAAATATTGCGGCGTTGGTAGTCAATCGATCGATCGACCTTGAGCCGGGATCGCCTGGGTGGGGTCTAAGCAAGCCCAAGCGAATTGGTATTATATATATATATATATTTTTATCACTTACAAGATTTTGATTAAGTTTTGATCAACTTTAATTAAAGACGAGTAAATTATTTGTTTACCCAATTGTATAAGCTATCCACTTGACAATAAACAAAATAAGTTATTAGATTTACATCAATTCTTTCTTTCTTTCACCTCTTTTCTCCTCTGCAACTGTTCCACTAGAAATTAAACACACACAAGAAAATCGAACGACCAAAAATCAGTTGGTTTGTTGACTGACATCGACTTAGTCGGCCAGTTTGACCATTTGGCCCGCTTTGGAAAGTTGACCGTCTTTTGACATGGCCGATTCGATGACAATAGCGACGATATATGCTTTATTAGCGCCTAGGTCACTTTTCACGATACTAATTATATGTAGGATGTCTTCCACAAATTTACACAACCTTAGTATATCGAAAGAGAGTGACTACATGTCTACATAGTACGTCCCAAACATTTCTAAGGTGAATTGAAGTAAGTGACTTGAAATAATTTCCAACTACTTAACATTCTTACGTTATTACCCGTCTTAAAATCATTTCCAACTACTTAGGTTAGCAATTCAAGATTATATAACTCTAGGAATAGTCTCAACATTAACATTTCCCACGTGGCATAATTCCACTAGTACCATCACACAAGTAGGTCCCACACTTCCACTCAAACACCAATATATAAGCCACTCTATTACAACATATATTCTCCATCTCAACTCAAACTCCTTCTTAAAAACCGCCATATTCCATCATCACAAACCACCACAAAGCCATCCAAAAAAATACACTCAAAAACCAGCAAATGGGTACCGGAGAATACGAATACGAGAAACCCAACTACGAGAAACAGCCACACAAAGTTGCAATACCACCACCACAACCGTTTTTTAAGTCATTAGGGAATACGGTTAAGGAAACTTTCTTTCCTGATGACCCTCTTAGGCAATTTAAGAACCAAAAACCGTCGCGTAAATGTGTGCTAGGAGTTCAATATTTCTTTCCCATTTTCGATTGGGCGAAAAGTTATAATTTGAGTTTCTTTAAGTCGGATGTTATTGCTGGTATTACAATTGCTAGTTTGGCTATTCCGCAAGGGATTAGTTACGCGAAACTCGCTAATCTCCCGCCAATTCTGGGATTGTGTAAGTTTCTAGACTTTTTGTGTGTAGTTTTCGTGGCGTTCGATATTGATTAATAAAGCGATATATATATGCAAAATAAGCGGTTCGGTGTAGTAAATGCATTTTGTGCAAATAGATAATCTTAAAAAACTCTCAAAATGGTTTATTCTATGTAAAGCAAAAGAAATGATATATCCTCCTACTAATTTCTCTATTTATCCTCTTGTTGTCACATGTTAATCGTCTAACGGTAAGGAGTATAAGTAGAAAGATGTGTACGAAGATATAACATTTCCCTTGTCTATAATAAGTACATAAATAGTTTTAATAAGTAATCACCTCCATTTCATATTGGTGGTCATGGTTTTGGACTACATATTTAAAATGCTTACTTCTCTAAAAAAGAAGGACAAAGAAAATTAAAGTTTACACTTTGTTGTACTTTGCAGATTCGAGCTTTATTCCACCACTAGTCTATGCCATGATGGGAAGTTCAAAGACTTAGCAGTCGGGACCGTAGCGGTTGCATCGCTACTAACGGGTTCCATGTTAAGCGCAGTTGTGGATCCTAAGGAAAACCCGACGGTATATCTACATTTAGCTTTCCTGGCATGTTTCTTCGCAGGAGTATTTCAAGCCTCATTAGGAATCTTAAGGTTAATTAATTTGCATTACATAACACAACTAATTAACCAGTTTGTAAATACATAAACTTAAGCTAAAAGGATATATTAAACCATGCAGGCTTGGATTTATCGTCGATTTCTTGTCACATGCGACGATCGTAGGGTTTATGGGTGGCGCCGCGACGGTTGTTATTTTACAACAACTTAAAGGGATACTTGGTCTCCAACATTTTACTCATGGGACTGATATTATGTCTGTTTTGCGATCTGTGTTCTCTCAAACTCACCAGGTTTCTTATTAATACAGTAATTTTTTGCTAATAAATAATTAATAAAATTTTAACATATTTTGCATGTTATTAACTAGTAAATTGTTATTTAATTTCAGTGGAGGTGGGAGAGTGCACTTTTGGGTGTTTGCTTCCTGTTCTATCTTTTGGTTGCAAGATATGTGGTAAGTGTTTCATTTTTTTTTATAAACAGTATCTACAAAATCTATATTAAAAAGTAAAAACAGAAAGTAAAAAAAAGAAGAATATTCAAAAAAGTAGTGGCTCTTTATTGTAATAATCTTATAGCAACGATTATGGAACTTTAACCGTGTGATGTGTTTGTGATGTATATATATCAATACCAACGATGCAATCACTAATCGATTTTTATATTTGACATAAACAGAGCCAGAAACGACCAAAGTTGTTTTGGATATCGGCAATGGCTCCATTGACATCGGTCATTTTAGGAAGTGTTCTTGTTTATCTCACCCATGCCGAGAAACATGGAGTCCAAGTGGTTAGTTTTCTACTCTAGCTAAAACAAATGGTACACCATACGATTCATAAACGTGTCGGATACATGTCGTTATCATCTCACTCGACATACTTGAGACAGTTTATGAAGTCATTTGACTACTAGTCTAGTACCACATAACATTTCAACATAAGATTCTTTCATAGCTTTTGTTAGACAACCAATTTATAACAAAATTATAAGTACAATAAATTTAATTTGTAATTTGTGTAAAATACAGATTGGTGACTTAAAGAAAGGGTTAAATCCAATAACAATAATGGACTTGTCTTTTGGATCACAATATCTATCTGCGGCAATCAAGACTGGCATTGTCACGGGTGTCATTGCCCTCGCTGTAAGTCACTTGTCCTTTACGCTTTAGCATTTGTACCTTCAATTATTTTTCCCACTTGCAACATTTTTTTCCCTATTGTCACAAAGCACCAAAATTTGTATCAAATTTTGGGTAGACAAAATTCCGTATAGTCTTTGTTTCACCTAATTGTGTAACAAAAAGGCTGTACAAAGTACAAATTTTTAGGCATGTCTAACATAAGGGGTAATAATGTCAATTCATACAGGAAGGAATTGCTGTTGGAAGAAGTTTTGCTATGTTCAAGAATTACAACATTGATGGTAACAAAGAGATGATTGCCTTTGGCATGATGAACATTGCTGGTTCTTGCACTTCTTGCTATCTCACTACCGGTGTGTAAAATGACCATTTTACCCTTCTAACGAATTATGTAGTATATCGGAGTAGTTTCTAACATTATGTTGTATAATTTTGGATTTTAGGGCCATTTTCGCGTTCGGCTGTGAATTTCAATGCTGGATGCAAAACCGCTGTATCAAACATTGTGATGGCAATTGCGGTTATGATCACATTGTTATTCCTAACGCCACTATTTTATTACACTCCTCTTGTTGTATTGTCGTCGATCATTATCGCAGCAATGCTTGGTCTTATTAACTATGAAGAAGCGATTCACCTATGGAGTCTAGACAAATTTGACTTTGTTGTATGCATGAGTGCATATTTCGGTGTGGTCTTTGGAAGTGTTGAAATTGGACTAGTCATTGCGGTATAATACTTGACTATGCTTCTTATAAATTTTAATACCTATGTTGCATTTTCACTTTTTCAGTATCATAACTTGGTTCAAATTGGACAAATGTAGGTCGCACTGTCGTTGCTTAGGGTACTCCTCTTTGTCGCAAGGCCAAGAACTTCCGTACTAGGTCAAATACCCGATTCCATGATTTATAGAAGCATGGATCAATACCAAAATGCAAAATCCGTACCCGGAATTTTGATACTTCAAATTGATGCACCTATTTACTTTGCAAATTCTGGCTACATAAGGGAAAGGTATATGCTTTAAACTCGTCGAGTTAATAAACATATAAAAATATCATTACGAACGAGTTCCTTAAAATTTAATTCTTTGCTATTTATCAGAATTTCGAGATGGGTTGATGAAGAGGAAGACAGGTTGAAGTGTTCAGGAGAAAATAGCCTACAATATGTTGTACTTGCATTGAGTGGTAAGTGATCAATGACCAACTCATAAGTTATAGTACATATTATCTTTTTGAAAAAATTAAACAAGGGTCGAGAAATAACATTGTGTTACTGCAGCTGTTGGAAATATTGACACAAGCGGTATTACAATGCTTGGAGAAGTTAAAAAGCTAATGGAAAGAAGAGGACTAAAGGTAACTCTATCGATTTTGTCTTAAGTTTCTGTTATGAGCGACGTGGTGTAGTGATGCTAACAATATCTATTTGCAGTTGGTTTTGGCGAATCCAGGAGGGGAGGTCATAAAAAAGATGAATAAAGGGAAATTGATAGAGGCGATAGGGCAAGAATGGATATATCTAACGGTTGGAGAGGCCGTGGGAGCGTGCAACTTTATGCTCCACACCTACAAGAATGATGAAAAGGCGACTTCGACTGGATCATCATCAGGAAAAGAGACATGGAGTGATAATGTGTAACTCAATGTTGCAACTTTAACCATTTGACAATATTTTTCGTCAAAGGCGTATTGATATTGATAAATAATACTGCATGTATACTCAGTAGCCCGATTTGTGATGAATATTAGCTTCAACTTTTGCTTATTCTTCTTTTCATGCATAACCATTTTTTTTTTGGCACAAATACAAATCTGTCAAACAAATGCGACTAAATTATAAATGTATGAGACAGAACAAAAGTCGTACATCAATTGTAGCCTATCAACATGGCCCAATACTTCATATCAAGCTTAGTCATTTAGCCCATCATTCTACTAGTATTAGCCTTTTAGGCACACTCTCGAGTCTCGATATCTTAAGTCCTAAATTACACAACTCAAGTTACTCAACCCTATAATGTAACGTAAGTTTAGCGTTAATACAAAACATAAAAATTACTATATATTTTAACATATCATTTTCAATAAATGAGTTCATTCATAAAATTAATACGTTTTTGTGCGTGTGTGAATTGTATTTTAACGAAAATAATTGCTGAAAATGCATGCTCTATATTACTTCTTGCATTCTGCAACCCAAATACACAAATAGCAAGTTGAAAACTATAAATGTTTGGATCATATTTAAAGCTGCGACGAAGCTTGAGATGTTGAGAGTCTAGAGCCAAGACCAAGAGATGTCGCGTATGATCAAGCGGAAATAGATAATCAAAACCCTGACTCTTTGAGGGGGTTAAGTTTCTTTTGTGTTGATGTGCATGATAGCGTGAGACACAGAAAGAGCTAAATCTTAGAAGACCAGGCTCAAATGACTAAGAATCTGTTGATCTTGTGTGTCTAAAAGTTCTTATTTCTAAGTTCATATTGAACCCATCTGGCTTGATATTTTAAATAACCGAAACAAAACATAATCACCTCCAAACAAGAGTCACTTCAAGATGATGGCATTTTTCCATCCTTCAACTTAAAGCGTCAACAGACTATAATCAAACTTATAGCCCGAGCCATAATGACCGGACCAAGCTCCTCATCTCTATTACAAGTATGCTTTTATTGGAAGGCTAATACTCTCCTTGAGATTCATTGATATGTCGTGATCCCTATTTAACATACAAGAGGATTATTTTAGACTAACTAGGATGGGCTTAGGCCATAAACATTAGCGGGCCTTAAGCTAATATAATACACAACAGTTACATATGCTAATACATGTAAATAACGTCTAATACTCACTCGCAGTTGGAGCGGGAGGAAGGCGGACACTCAAACTGGATCTAAACTCCTCAAACAATACGGAGGGCAGTCCTTTAATGAAGATGTCAACGTACTGGTAACGAGAAGGGACATGCAGAACACGCACATGTCCAGGAGTAACCATGTCTCTGACGAAATGCATGTCTATCTCAATGTGTTTTTCCGCTGATGTTGGCGCTCATGTTATCACAGTAGACAAGAGTGGCAGTCGATAACGGAGAATGTAGCTCACGAAGAAGGTTGCGAAGCCATGCAGTCTCAGCCACGACATTAGCAATGCCTCTATATTCAGCTTTGGCACTGGAGCGAGATAACGTGTGCTGCCGCTTGGACAACCAAGAGAGTAAGTTATCACTCAGGAAGACACAATATCCAGATGTAGACAGTCTAGTAAATCGACAACCTGCCCAGTCAGCATCGGTATAACCTAGCAGAGAGGTAGTAGAAGATGCATTTAAGTGAAGACCAAAGTCCAAGGTCCCCCAAACGTATCACAGGATACGCTTGAGAGCATCAAAGTGTGGCTCCCGTGGATCATGCATATATAGGCAAATCTGTTGGACAACATAAGACAAATCCGGTCTTGTAAAGGTGAGATACTGTAGTCCACCTGCAAGACTGCGATACAAAGTAGGATCCTAAACAGAGACACCTTCCGGGCCCAGTTTAGACTCTGTATCAACTGGTGTCTGAGAGGGGTTACAATTAACCATATGAGCACGCTTGAGAAGCTCAAGAGCATACTTCCGTTGAGACATGAATAACCCTGTAGAGTTCCGAACAGCAGAGATCCCAAGAAAATAATTAAGTGCCCCGAGATCAGTCATGTCGAACTCCCTATGTAAAGATGTGATAATCTAGTGAAGTAGAGCTTTCGAAGAGTGCTGTAAGAATGATATCATCCACATAAATAAGTAAATAGGTAACCTCTGTACCTTGGATAAAAATAAACAGGGAAGAATCACATCAGCTATGATAAAAACCGGTTCGAGTAGCATAACCTACAAACCGCTGAAACCCAGCACGAGGTGCTTGCTTCAGACCATATAGAGATCTCTTGAAAGGTAAACATGGTGAGGATATCTTGAATCAACAAAGCCTGGAGGCTGATGCATGTAGACAGTCTCTGATAAATCACATTTAAGAAAAGCATTCTTAACGTCAAGTTGATGGATAGGCCGCTTGCTTGATACAGCAAGGCTCAAGACAATGTGAATGGTAGCCGGTTTAACCACCGGACTTAATGTCTCATCGCAATCAACACCAAGTTGCTGACTACTGCCATTAGCAACCAAACGAGCCTTATATCGGCTCAAAGTCCCGTCAGCATGAAACTTATGCTTAAATAGCCGCATAGATCGCACCAGATTGACACCCAAGGGTTTTGGCACAAGAACCCAAGTACCATTTTAACTAACGCATTATACTCATCGTACATAGCATTACACCATTGAGGATCTTTTAAAACAACGGATGGAGATTTGGGAATAGGAGAAATAGTGGTCGTGTGTAAAGAGAATCAATCAATAGGTTTGACAATGCCGGACTGAGACCGAGTGACCATGTGGTGAGTGCGAGTGGGGTCGTTATTGGATTGTTGTGGGGGAGCCGCGGCGGTATGGGTTGGAGAGGGTGGTAAATTAGGAGGAGACTAGGTCGAGTTTGTTTGTTGGTGGATCGGTGTTGATGGGTGGAGTGCAGTGATGGGTATAGAGGTTTGGTGTTAGGTTGCGGTATGAGTGGAGGTTGTGAAATTTGAAAAAAGGCGGCGAGTGGGTGGTGAGGTTGAGGGTTATTCTTGATCATTGGTGGAGTTGAGGGTGATCATGAGTATTTGAAGGTGTGATACGAGCTTGGTATGAGAGTGGTTCAAGACTTGGGTAAGTAGTGGGGTATTATCGGTTTCAAAGAAGGTGTATGAGGAGGAGATGTGGGTGTCATGGAGCGGTAGGGGTGTGTCTCGTCAAAAGTGACATGTCTAGAAATAATGAATTTGTTGGTTTCAAGGTCGAGACATCAAAATCCGCGTTGATAGGCGGGATAAACTAGGAAGATGCATGGTGTGGCTCGAGGGGATAGTTTGTGAGGGGAGTGTAGGTGAGGGTAGCAAAGGCATCCAAAGATACAAAGGCGTGAGTAGTCGGGTTCTTTGTTAAATAGTTTTTGTAAAGGTATTTCATTTTTTATGGCGGATGATGGGAGAAGGTTAAGAAGGTATGCGGCCATATGAAGTGCCTCGACCCAAAGGATGGCGGAAGGTGTGCTTGAGCAGTAGGGTCACGAATGACATTGTTTATGGTTCTTAACATCATTAGCTTTCCCGTTTGGTTGAGAGGTTTTGGGCATGAGAATCTAAGTTGTATACCGTTGTTGGCAAAAGGGTGTGTATTTGGTTATTGTCAAACTCACCACCATGGTCACATTGGAAGTTTTATGTCGCATTTAAGCGATTTTAACATAGTTACGAAAATGGAGAAATTTGGAAAACATGTCGGTTGTTACGTGGGGTATATCCATAAATAATGAGTGAAGTGATCAAGAAAAATAGAATAATACTTGAAACCACTAGAAATAATAATTGGAGAGTCCATAAATTAGAATGAATAATGTCAAAACAATTTTAACGAAAAAATCCAAAATATAAAATGAAAGTTTCACATGTTTGCCAAGTTGACAAGCATGACAAACATGTTTTGACTTGTCTTTATTACATGAAATAAAATGACTGGAAACAAGAGATCGTACCACTTCATCGCCCGGGTGGCCGAGAAGTTGGTGCCACGTGGAAGAACTAGTAGAGACAAAATCACTTGGTTTGGTGGACGGCTTGGTGACAGGGTAGAGATCGCCCGAGCTATCACATCGAAGGAGGATATGGCGAGTCAAGAAATCCTTCAGAAAAACCAAAATGGGTCAAATTCAATAGTACAATTGTTATCCAGGTGAATTGGCGGACATAAATGAGATTTTAATTATGTTAGGGGTGACAAGAACATTATGAAGATGTAAAGGGGATGAGGGAGGAATAATGCTATGGCGGTGTTGGTAGCAGGAATAGTATTACCACTCATGGACATCTCTGAATGGTAATAAGCGTTTATTAAAATGGTACTTAAATTACTTGCTTTAGAGTTTAAATGAGAAGAAGCACATGTATCCATATTCCATGTCGGGTCTTGCAAGGTCATAGTGCTAAGCAGCTAGGAAGTGTCGTGGCTTGAGACAGGTGAAGGCGGTCTTGATCAGGGAATTCCTTGGGCATTTTGGGGTTGTGGATATGTATGGGGTGAGCGATTAGGCGTTGGGTGGGCACAGTGTTGCGGTTGGGGTATTCGAGAAGGGTAGTAGGTTTGGGCCATGAAGGCATGTTGTGGCATAGGAGGGCGGGCCGGGGTATTGGGGTTGTAGTGGTGTTGTGGAAGTTGCCCTTGCAGACTGGTAAAGACCGGGAGAAGCCAGCGTGTGAGGTGTTGAGAAAGCAGGTGCACCGTAGTTCTGATTAAGAGATATTTGGCCCTTGTTTCTTTGAGAGTTCAATCCGCTCTATTTCTATGATCGTGAATAAATTTACAACGTTCACGAACTTACGTGCCTTTATTGAAGTGATTGCATAGTTGTGGTAGGTTGTGTGGTTTATTAGATTGAGAATTTGGAGTACTGTTTTTCCGAAGTGTTTGTCACTACAAGGATTGTTGGAGAAGATGAGATACTCTCAAATGTACTAGAGGCGGCAATGGTAGCATGTGAGGACTTTTCCAAAAGTAGCATGTTGTGTCAGTCTCGAAAGGAGGAGAGGCTCACGGTGACAAATAATCTTGAAAATTGTTTCAAAGCGTGAGTCAAGACCATTCACGGCATACATCACCAAGTTTTTCTCACTTACCAGTTCATGATTGTTAAGCCTATCCACCATTGATTTAATTTTTGTGCAATACTCATTAATCGACATATTTCCAATCTTGATGGATCGTAGCTCATTATCAAGGGTGATTGCCCTAACATCTTTATTATCATGGAATAAGGCTTATAAGTGGTCCCATGGGATTTTGTAGAACCGGGTGTGGAGACAACTTGTTCTTGAAGTGAATCGCACAAGGATCGAGGATCCACATCTTGATGAGATCATCAAGTTTGCACCATTCTAGAGTTGGAGTACTAGATGAGGTTTCTTCTTCTCACGTGAGATTTAAAATTGAGACTACCAAGATGGATTAAAGAAGGAGCACCAAGATATGTAATTGTGTTTTCAAGGTCCAATTTGGCGGAACCTTTTATTTATGCTAAAGGGATTAATTTGTTGGCGAGGTAGTAGGAAGAGAATTGTCATGACCATAATTCTTTGAATTAGGGTTATAGAGTGCGTAAATTTAGGTTAGGAGGAAGGATAATGGGCGGATTAAGGAGAGAATTAAGGAGAATTAGCGGTTGTGATACCATATTGGAGGCTAATAATTTCCTTGAGATTCATTGATATGTCTTGACCCTATTTAACACAAGAGGATTATTCTAGACTAACTAGGATGAGCTTAGGCCATAAACATTACGAGCCTTAAGCTAAAATAATACTAGCAGATTACATATGCTAATACATGCAAATAACACCTAATAGCTTTAAGGGTGGTTGTGTATTATTGAAACTTTAGTCGACTTATGGTTTATAAACATAAACTTGAGCTTAAATCTTAGGGATGTTTGTCCAAGTTTATTTGATAGGTTTATCGGTTTATTCAAGAATTGATAAACCTATGAACTCCTGTTTTTCCTTTGTTTTTTTACTTATGGCGTATCTATTTATGATTATAATCTTTTAAAATTTATAAGCTTTAATGGATAAACTCATGAGCATAAAGAAGAGCTAGAAGTAATGGTCATCAAACTCACCACTTTCTCATCAATGTTACATCACAAAACCTACCACCAAATGCGGATGTAGTGGTTATCACTAAACCAAACACATAAAAATTGCAAAAATTGTTCTTGTGGTATGTCAAGATTACAAGTCTGAGTCCTTACCTTTTCGAAAGTGCAAGCGTTTCCACAGTGGGAAACTATTGGTGCGGATATCGGTCTTGACCCAAAGCGAAATGACTAAATGGCCTAAATTGAAACACATTGTCTCACTGAAATCAAGGGCACTTTATTCATTTCACTTTAAGGTGTAGATAAAATATGTACCAAATGTTTCACACAAGGACGATGTTTGCACTTCGAAAAATAAAGATACATACATTGATAACGCTACACGCGTCGTTGGGTCAAAGGAACTTCCTTTTCTTGAGCAAGTTTTATAACACCCAGGCGGTGAACCTAATCGTTGTAGTGTAGTATTAGGGTGGCCACGGTATTGATATCATTCTCTGGGGAATAGGAATGCTAGTGAGAAGTTACTACGCTAAGGTTGGGGTTGAGGAAGATTTTTTTATCTTTTATGTTTTTAAAAATTGAAAAGTACGAATCTCGGGGTTTGGATTTGGGGTTGGTATTTCTCCGATTACTCTACTTATCTAATTATCTAATCTAAGGTGTATGTAGTCTATGTCTAATTATTGTGTGCTCGTATGATAGTTTAAAGATGTGTTTACTTAGGTTTTATTACTCCTTAATTATCTCCTATTGATGGTTGAATTGTCACGTCCTTATTTGTAATCGCGTTGTGTGTCTAAAGTCGTAGGGTATGCGTTTGTCCCAACTCTTTGAAACTACCAAAGGGTCTCATCTACAATATCTCTAGGAATTATAAACTCTAACTCTAAGGTACTCTTTGGATGGTTTAGACTACAACTACTCTAGGTGTTATAGTCTAAGGTTCATAAAGATTAATCAAGCATTAACTACACAACGAATGACCTATCGCATTACTAGATCATTAACAATTAAGATAAGAGACAACCAATCAATATTCAATAATTAAGTTTCATATTCCTAAGCAAACACACAAGTAAATTAATGGGACATGGAGAACATGCAATCATACACACAAATAATTGAAGACATAATTGAATTAATGAAGTAAAACACTTATCTTGATGTAAGATAGGGTTTGGAACCCTAAAATCTTGTACAAGACGACCTTCGTTCGGTTTAGGATTTTACTCCAAAGACTACCCACTCAGCGAAAAATTCGGATTCTATATAAGATTACAATCGCGACGGCGTCACCTTATGATTTGTGGCGCGTCGGCCGGTCATCATCATTAGGGTTTTGTCTTGGCGCGTTAGTCTTGCGGCAGTCACCTTATGCTTGTGACGCCATCCTCTTCGACCTACGATGCGTCGGATCAAATCTAGGCCGTGCGAGTGCGACGACCTACTCTTTTAAAGCCCGACACCGTCACTTGAAAATAAGCAATTTAGCTCTTTGTGTCGTCACAACATGTGCTCGACGGCGTCGCGGGTAACACTGGCCGTCCCACTATTTCGGCGATCAGGTGTCTCGATTCTTGACTTTGGCCATTTTCTTCAGTATATCCTCGCCTTTTCGTCCAAATAAGTGCCATTCCGACAATTTGCCTTGAGAGACCTAAAAGTGAAAAGGAGCGATATTAAGTAATAACGGATACAAAGTGATCAAATAAGGGCTTAAGCGACCCTCAAAAGGTACATTTAAAACCTTATCAAATATCCCTACACTTGGTATTTGCTTGTCCTCAAGCAAATGTGCTTTAAGCCAATTAATTTATAAGTTAGGGTCATGAAGCATTGGTTTAAAACAATCCATAACACATATAAGCCCATGAAAGTCATAACAAGCACGGAATTACATACTAGCACCTCACATGGGGTGTTTGGATACTCGCATCTCTCGGTGTATATGAAATATAACAAGTTGGAAATGGAAGATAAACACTCATTAACCGGTCCTAGTACATAGATTACCATAGGCTTGAGAATAGATCAAACCTCCATCGCTTTGGCGTAAGCACCTAGGAAAGACTATCAAAGAGGTCTTTAAAGGGTTGTAATGTTAGGCTTCGGTAGGGAAACAAAGGGTTTGGTGGGATAGGCTATTTAGTGGTGTGAAGTCAAAATCTTTATGTTACAAGCATCACGAAGAATGGCGTTGCTAAGCCAAGACTCGACACTCTAAACTCAAATAAACAAACATAAATTTAAAGATAGACGTGGGATGGTAGCCGTATGTTTTTTTTTTTTTTTTTTTTTGAACACTCTATTTTTTCTTTTCTCTTTCTATTTTTTTTTCGATTTTTTCATACACTTTTACTCTACCATCTTCTACGGTAACATCAAAATGATAGGGATTTATAGGCACATCCTACACTTGAACATTTATTACTCTAACACTAATTTGACCGAATTGAAAAGATCAAAACACTTGGAGTACATTATAATGCAAATAAAGGAATTTGAATTTAACGTTCCCTTCCCGTCATTTCATAAACTTTAACTTTCCCCATGAGTCCCAATCGTCCCAGGCGTGTACAAAGGATATGACTCGACTTAGCAACTCATGCAAGCAACTAGATAATTGAACTAAGGGTTTAGTGTGATAACAATAATGCACTAAAAGTGAGTGCATACAAGGTAGGCTAAAGCGATTTTGGTGTACATTTGGGGGTGGGGTGTAAACAATGCTCTTCCTTGATATTACGGAAAACCAAACATCACGAGAACCGCGAAAAGGATAGGCTCGAGGGATTAACTAGGGGTATCGTGTACTAAAGATGAGTACAACACAAGGGTGTGGGGAATTACTCAACCGATGTGGAAGAAGTAATTATATTACGGGTATCGAACAAGGGTTATCCTAATGCCTCTTATCATTTAGTTATTCCTAACTACACAAGTGTAGTCTTACTAGCGATCTCGGGATGCATCACAAAACAAGTTCTAGAATCTATTATACTACCGGTTCACACTCTAAGCATTAAAGATGAATGCTTTAATTCCTACTAATCTAAGGGTGATCCTCGCATTTGGGTGGAATCTAAGTGGTAAAGGGTTTTGTGCTAGTCATATAACTTCCTATCAATGAGGCGCTTTTGTTAAGACTAATGGCCCACTCCTATATGTCATGAAAAATTTTAAATTTGGTGCCAAAATTACCCTAACCGACATTTTCTCATGGTTTATTACACAAATACAATTGGTCAAAGCAAATAATCAAGGATAACCATAGTTTCAAAGTTCCGTTTATTTTCCTCCCTACACTTAAACCTAACATTGTCCTCAATGTTCCCAAAATATCAAAGTTATGATAATAGAAGGTAATTAAAAGCGAAAGAAACTAATACTCCCCGATTAGCTCGGTAGGATCCGTGTGTGAGTAGTGGTTAAATCATTTCCAAGAAGAATGTATGCGTGAAAAGCTCCTTCCAATCTTATGTATCTTCTTCTTAATAAATTAAACTGCACACTGAAGAAAAAAAAAAAAAAACATTCGCGTAAAATCGGTAATAATATATATAAGACTACTACTAAACTAGGATATAATGCTTGTGGAATGGATGTTTACTGAAATTTACGGAAGATTAAGACACGGAAAATTCAAAAATTCATAAGTAGCTCGAAAACGAGAAAAAGTAATCATTGTTTTACTCCTTCACAGACGCCATCGGGTTGCGATCACGGCGCGTCGGTTATCTGACAAAAAAGCGGTGCGATTTTGGAAAAATTTCGGAAAATTTTACATCTTTAGAATTTGGAAAAGTTTACGCAAAACATCCATTATGACTCGATACAAGCATTTAACTCGAACAAACACACATATATATCTTTTAATTAATTGAAATTCTCATGTTCACGTTTTTTTTGAAAACGTGTAATCCTCTACACTTATCCTTTATGTAAAATACCTTTATATACAATTAAGGCGAGGTTAAAAACAAAATAAAGCATTTTACAAATTTAAACATGAGAATAAGCAATCAATAAAGATATATGACACTAAAAAGCAAACAATTAAGCATGGGTTGCCTCTCAAAAAGCGATTTTCTTTATTTATGAGTCTTGTAGCTAGACTCGTGAGTACGTATACGTTACTTCATTCATTACAGCCATCTCCTTCCTCATGACGGTCTCTATTGGAAATTCCATGTTGTAAGAGTGCCTATGATGCACCTTTCTAAGAGGTCGTCCTCTCCCAATTGGTTCTATATTTCGGTCCTAAGTTCAAGCAATCCTTATAGAATCGAAAATCTTAGCCATAACATAATCTACTCCTTTTCCTTATCCTCATTATTCCTATAATAGACCGATAGTTTAAGTTCCTTTTCATCATTGAGAGTGATAAAACTTCTCAATCTTAAGCGGCATTTGGTAAGCTACATCATCGGTCTTATCTTTGAATCATACTATTCCTAATGAGGGATCATAAGTCATCCGGTGTTTTCTATGAAAGGTTTTCCTAGAATAGCGTGGACAAGCAAGGATCTATGGCGTGCTAATATCATCTACCATTATGAAGTCCGTGGAAGCGTGAAACTACCTACATAAGCGGGCAATCCTTAATTCTACCAAGAAAATTACACCTAACCCTAGGATTATCGGGGTCTTGCCTAGTTGGGATAGGCTTCTTCATTACCCAATTATAGTAGGTGCTAGTCATTATGCTTATTGGTGATATGCGGTCAATGTAGGCCTTTGCCACGAAAAGATGTCCTATGCAACATGGTATGTTAAGATTCCAAGGGTTCCCAAACTTGATTCTAGGGCTTTTCCTAACATACATTTGATGGAGGTCACGCACTAAGTGAGGGTGGCGAGATAGCTCTTCTTCCATAGGAAATTTAATGAAATAGTCATTGTCTACTTCATCTACTTCCTCGGTTGTTTCATTATCCTCAATTATATGGTCCTCTTCGTCATTTGTTCTATTAAGTTTCTCTAAGGTGATGGTATTGTGAATTGGACGTGTTTAGCTAACTTACTTGGGTCCTTAATCTCTACACGGAAGGCTCGGGAGTTGAGATAGCATTAACCTGTTGTTCCTATTCACTATAGTTTAAAAACAATTAAGTACTTAAAACAATTTAATAGTGAATAATGATGAAATTAACGTAAGTAAAACACATAAAGTAATTTTCAACATCATATTCTTATTAGAAATAAATCAAAAGAATCGTTACCCAAGTACTTGGAATAGTACTTGGAATTGAAATGACAAAGTTTGGGGTGACTCCTCTAAGCTCGAGCTAAGTCACGAGCACAACTCTTAGAACCCATTTGAGCTATCTCAGGATAAAGTTGTATTTGGAGGTGAAAAGTAGGCTTGTGTGTGTGTTTTACAATTCACAAGCTTAAACTTTTCACTCATTCTCTTATCTATTTATACAAGTATGATTTTAACTTTAACCTAGAAGACAAACACATTGATCACGGTAATCACGAATATAGATATATTCGATTCTTTTTTTTTTACTATTAGTAGTCGGTAGTGACTTCTTCCATATGAGAGAATCCTTTAGTATAGCCTCTTACTATAAATGGGAAGATATAGATTTAGTAGATAGGGACTTAGTTTATACGGGTAGCGCTTGGGGACTTAGTTTTATCTGGTTAAACTTTTCCCGCCTAGTCCGCTCATTCTTGATCTTAAAAGCCTTGATTTGTCTTGATTGCTAGCTGGTTGGAGAGGAGTCTTAGGGATTCGGTGAGTTATTGTCATCACTCACCGAATCCACCATCTTCTTCTTGACTTAGTCTTCACCAATTAAGTTCCGCTTCTTTGAGTGGAGAGCCTCTTCTTCGCCTCGTCTTGAGTAACACGAAGATGGCTCATTTGAGACTATGCACTCGGTGACGATAGTGTTCTTGGTTTAAACACTTAGGTTATTTTCTATTCAAATCCTAGATTAAGGGGTTTGGGTATTCTTGAACCCAACAGTCTCCCTGTTGGATATACAAATAGCCTAAGTGTTTGATCGATGTAAGTGAGCAAATGGCTTCTTCTTGCACCGATTGTACTAATGAATACAATATGGAACAGGAGTATTTTAACAAAACATACATCTTTATTAATCATCTTACATGGTTCCTATCACTAGTACAAAGAAAAGATAACATGATGTCGGTCGGATGGATTCCAAAGCTTCAAGCTTCACTTTCTTGGTGATGAGTGTTTCCACTGTCGGGATGGTATCTTATCTTAGCATTGAGTCTTGACAAAACCCGATGTTTCTTTGAGGATTGGATACGAGAGGCCACCGGAATATAGGCGATCATAGTAGCCACTCACCTCGATCGATATCACTCCACCTTTGGAATGTTGGGTTCCGTAGACATCAATGAAAAATAGCCCTCTTCGGGCTTTTCAATCACTAGACAGTTCACAAATTTCACACCCTCGAGCACTCTGTTTGCATTCTAAGCTAGGAACTTTGATCTCAAGTGGAACTCAACTCTTTTCCTTTGCCGATGGATGCTTGTGGTTGAGATCCTTGAGGTGCGGTCAAGGCGGTTTGAATTCGAGTTGGGTGGTGCATCTCTCGACCTTTCATATCTTTTGATGAGCATCTTCATCGGTCCTTGACCACCTTATTTTGCTTCTTTTCAATGATTAGACCAAGCTCATCGAGTTCGGTGATCCCAAAATCAACAAAGTTTAGGGATCATGAATCTTGAAATGTCTCTTATCACCCCCACAGAGACATTCATTGCTAGTGGTTTGGAGTTAGGGATGATTTTGACATCGATGATTTTCATGAGCTTCCTTGACTTGTCATTGTCGAGTTGTAATGATCAATTCGTTCTTGCTGACAGACTTGACTTTCTTTTCTTTATGGCCGCTTTCTCATTGCGACCATCGGCGACTGAGCATCCTTGAACTTTTGTCTGCTGAACCTTTTGAAGCTTGCTTGGATCTAATCCCATGTTCTCGAACTTCTTGGAGACAACCTTTGCCCGGTGCTTCTATGTTCCTTTTCTCTTCCTCGGCTAGTTTCAATCTTCTTTCTTCTTTAGCAAGATGTTTACTCAATTTGTTGTGGTGTGACAGTATTGATGTCACCGATTTTATAGGAATCTTCTCTGCTTTCGTGATTGTCATTTGCATTGCCTTTGTCGACACGAGGAAGATGATGCAACTAAGGGTGGTGTTGTTGTCATGATTGATGTTGTGACCGTCGGTGTTGTTGTTGTTGATGTTTGTGGTGGTAGTGAGGAGATGGGTATTCTTTGAGGCTGGTGCGAGATGATGTGGGAGCTACAGAGGCGGTGGTGTTTGCTCCCCTCGGTGTGAAGAGGAGTTTCTTGATAGTATTCTCCCCTCAGCTTGTTCTTGGAGCTTCGGTGAGGCAAGAGTTGGAGTTGGTCTTTGAGGGGCGGAGCTGCTTGACCTTGAAGGCTGATAGATTTAGGTGATCATGGCCTTAATCTCTCAAATGTCTGCTTGAAGACCGTGA
The DNA here is from genome assembly GCA_022545495.1 of Chrysanthemum lavandulifolium. Classification (NCBI taxonomy): domain Eukaryota; kingdom Viridiplantae; phylum Streptophyta; class Magnoliopsida; order Asterales; family Asteraceae; genus Chrysanthemum; species Chrysanthemum lavandulifolium. Next base: position 82,906,822 of record CM040241.1, on the reverse strand, counting down.
CCTTTGCATCGAGTTAGCTTTGAGATCTCAATGCGGTCATTCGAGGGACCAAGATTCCGAGCCATAGAAGATGAGGCTGAGCCATGCGACTACATGAGTGTTCAAAGAGTCCACTGAGGTTTGAAGAGGCGAATCAAGATTGGAGACCCTAAACATTTGCATTAGAGCATTTCAATCGATTCGGTGAGTCGAGATGAATTTTTCACATACACCTCGATGGCTTCCAAACTTTGGCATTGATTCTTTGGGTCTTCTTTATGACATCCCAGATTTCATCAATTGTAATTCCACATGGCGAAGATGCTTGAGAAATTTAACGAGTTTTCATCCGATCGATAAGGTGTTGGTACATGAGATCTTTGTGCTCATGAACATTTTCATTGAAGGTGAGCACATCGGATCGAAGATCGGTAATGGCCGCCACTTCACAGATGTGTTGATCCTAAAATTGTTCGGTAACCCGATTCTGACTTCCTTGAGGCTTTAGTGATCCATGAACCACCGTCTTCGATGTTGGAAGAATGTTGTCAAAGCAGTTAAATTCCCAATTTGGATGATGAGGAGTCTGAGTCATTATCTTACGGATGAAATGGTATTTCGGTATGCTCCTTTGGATCGGTTTGAGGCTCTTGTTCGATTGAACCTCGGCGTCCATTTCTTCTCCGGTGATAAAATTTCATCTTCGATTTGACAAGTTCATCCTCGAGAATAGAATACCATGTAACATCGACAATTGTGAGTAAGGGGTTGGTGATGGGTTCCATATCGGTGGTATATATCCTACAGTCTTTGTCCCCGTTGACCCCTCGGACAACGGTGGGAGTTTCCAGTGCCTTCTCCGAGTCGAGTTGGTTTTGGGTTCCGTATCGGCGGGTTGTTTCTTTCCTCCGAGTCTTTGTCCCCAGTGACCCCAGAGACACTTGGGTGTTTCCAGTGCCTTTAGGCGGAGTCGGTGATTGTTGTATCCCTATCGGTGGGTTGTTTGTTTCCCCCAAGTCTTTGGGATTGATCGGTGTGCCCTCGGACAAAGACTTGGATTTGTTAATGTCATCATCGGCGTGGTGGAAGGCGCCCCTACCACGGGTTGTTTGTTTCCCTACGGATCTTGGGGAGTAGTAGATGTGACCAAAGCACCGACTGTGATGTGTCGGTGTCCTTCATTGTCACGGGGTGGATGTTGCACAGTCGGTGGGTGTCTGTTTAGTCTCGGGCTTTTTGTGCCTTTTAGGCGGTGTTCTAAAGCCTCGGGGCCACGAGACTTTGGTTTAGTCTTAGTCGATCGAGACTTCCTACTTTCTCTTTTTGGGAGCGGGGTTTGAAGACAACGATCCACTCGATTGTTCTGACAATCATGTGGGCCGTCAATTCAATAGGAATGACAAGGGATGGGTCTTTTGAAAATTTGATTGGCTCGAGATTCACGGTAAAGCACCAAATTTTCTTCACGAGGATAGTTTGTACCTAGTAACACTTGCAAAGCACAAGAGACAAACCTAGGATACGAAGCGTGTTTCGTCCTAGTTTTGCTCTGTAGCTTGGTCGCGAGATCACCGTAAATGATCTCCCTATAATAAACGGTGACCCCATTCATCAAGCGGTATGCCATCATCAACCGAATAGAGTTAACTTGTTCAATGGATGAGTGGTTCCCACGAGGACTGAATCACAAAGTGAATAGGATCCTCAAGCCATGGGAAAAGAGCTTTTGGTGACTGGGTCTTGTCCAAAAAAGTTGGATCTAAAATGAATTGTTTTAACCCATCCTTCATCATGGAAGGTTCAAGATGGGCGACATAAACACCTTTATTGTAATCCATTCACATTGAAGTGCAAAGCGTTTTGTAATCCAGGGTGAATCGTTGTTGCCCCTGAAGACCGAATCGATGAGATATTCCTTGAGAGGTCCGAGGTTGTTCTCATCGATGGGGTGTCGGGTCATAGGCCTTGGTTGTAGCCCAAAATTCCACGAGGAGATTTTGGTAAACAATAGAGGACACCGAACAAAGGCCGTTTTCGATGGGCAATTAAACAAAATTTCATAATGTCTTTGTAGGTGGGATGATTTCGTGGTATTCAAAATTTCCTATGACATTATTAGTTTTAAATTCAACATTTGTAAGATCCCTACCCATTTGAGAAGCAAACCGGAGAGATTGAGTTCTAGCCATTTCCATTAAAAGATTTTAGGGTTTTGAAAATATTTTGACTAGAATAATCAAAGTTTTTTTATCTCTCAAGTTTGTGATGAAAAACTTTTGTAAATGTTTACAAGGGTTTTCAAAAGAGGTTTGAAAAGTTTTTGAGCACACACAAATATTTCTGAGTTTTAGAAATGATTTTGACAGAGTTTTGTTGCAGAAAATAATTTGTGTGTGTTTGTTTGTGTTGGAAGAGGGTATTTATAGAGTGGTAAGAGGGGTGATTTGTGCACAAATGGGAATATTAAACGTCGGTTTTTGAAAAACGTTTGAATGTTCACATTTAATGCTACCACCCATTTCCATGATAAAATCCCGTTTTCAAGGAGCGATTGCGATGCTGCGATAAAGTGCACTTTGCGAGAGATAAAATATCAATTTGATATTTTGTGAGAGCATTAAATACCAAGTGGGATGACGGTAAGACAAAGAGACATATATTCCTATATTAAATTAGCATAGATACCAACCTAGGACATTTAAGTAACCCGATACTTGGATCATTTAGTTACTCGTTCAATGCTCTTTGTCAAATATCACGGACCACGAATGAGTCTTACTCATTCGGTGAGAGGTTTGTTTTTGATGTTCGGGGAGGATGAACCATTTCATAGAACTTATCGAGATTGGTTTCGAGATACGACTTTCAATGTCAAGCATTCCCAATTCGACTTCGGTCTCACGAAGGTAGGTTCATCAAGGGTTTTGTGAAGATATCGGCCAGTTGATATTCGATGAGGGATGAAATGAAGTTCAATGTCTCCTTCATTATGTGATCCCGATGAAGTGATATCCGATATCAATGTGTTTGGATCGTAATTGGAGGACAGGGGTTGTTGGAGATTGCAATAGCGATGGTGTTATCACAAGATGGGATCCATTTTGTAATAGATGTCATAGTCACCGAGTTGACTTTTCATCCATAATACATTGGCAAAACATCCTGCTTTTGACTACATATTCGACTTTAGTTGAGGACATGTAACGATTGTTGTTTTTAGCACTCCAACAAACTAGTTTTCCTCCAAAATTAGTGGGACCACGAGGTACTTTTTACATCCATGTTGCGACCAGCGTAAGCGAGAATCGAGTAACCCTTGAGATCAAACCCTAAGCATTTTGGATAATAGAGTCCTAGGTTTGGGGTTCCCTTGAAACACGAGTATTCTTTTGGGCTGCGGTGAGATGGGATTCTTTAGGATTGGGTGATATCTTGCTATTAGGCAGTGAGAATTGGATGTCCGGTCTAGAAGCGATTAGATACATCAGTGAGCCTATAATCCTCTCGAAATGAGTTTGATTGGTGATTTGCCGGTGAGATCGGGTCCAAGGTTTTAGGTGGGACCATTGGAGTCTTCTTGAGGCACGATTAGATATCTCATATTTCTTCAAGAGATTTACGGTGTATTTCTCTTGGTGATGGATATTCTTTTATCGGTTGCACGATTTGTAGTCCAAAAGTATGTGAGTTCCCCATCATGCTCATTTCAAACTTCTTTGTCATCGGTTTTCAAGCTGTTGGCAAAGTTGTAGTTTGTTGAGCCAAAGATGATGTCATCAACATACACTTGGACCAATATCACATCCTATTGAGTTCTATAGACAAACATTATACTTTCCTCGACAAACTTGTTTTGTATCGGGAAAGTGAGAGAGTTTCATACCATGCCACAGGAGCTTGTTTAAGTCCATAAAGGGCTTTGTCAAGCTTCTGCGAGACATAGTCGGAATTCACTACTCTCAAAGCACGGAGGTTGTTGAACATATACATCTTCCTTGAGATCACCATTTAAGAATGCACTTTTAACATCCATTTGGTAGACCACGAAGTTCATGTATGTTGCATATGCAAGGAAGATCTGATGGCTTCCATTCTTGCAACAGAGCAAATGTTTCATCATAGTCAATGCCTTCTTGTTAGCTGTAACCTTTGGCTACAAGTGCGGCTTTGTTTTTAATGGCGATGCCGTTTTCATCGAGTTTGTTTCGAAACCCACTTCATTCCTATGACTACTACATCCACGAGGACATTTGATCAAGGTCATGACCTTGTTTTATCAAGCTGATGCAGTTCTTCTTGCATAGCTTCGAACCCGACTTTGGTATTTTAGAGCCTCGGTGACACTTTTGGGTTTTATCTACGATAGGTAATCGGCATATAGACATTCATTGGGTGAAGTTGCGATTAAGTTAGCGTGACCATGCTTCTAGTGAGCATGCCTCGGTGGGTTCACCAATGATGTTTACAAGCTCAATGTCACGAGATCTTGTCCACTTACTTTGTGGTGCGGAATCGAGCTTGAAGATGTCATCGGGAGTTCGGTGCAAGAGCCACGATCATTTAGATCATCTCTTGAGGTGTCTTGTTACGGTAGAGGTTCTTGAGTTACATGATCCCGATCATTTAGATCAGTGTTACCTATCCAGCGAGGACCCGATGGTGATTATCAATGAATTCAGCGATAGTTTGTTGTGACGGTTGTGAGGTAAGACATAATATGAGATGTTAGGAATTAGAAATTCCGGTATTAAAGAGTCTCACCTCAGTATATGTAATCGTTAGAAGCTCGTGAGTCGTAGTTCATTTTAGTTTAGTAGTATTTAGTTAAGTAACACCGTGGAGGACGGACGGGTCTTTACCCTTGTATGCACGATCCACGCCCGATGTGTGGCGTTTTATGTAAGACTATAAATACTCTCTACCTCCCAGGTAGAGTTGGAGCTCATAATAATATCTTCACTTTCTCTCACTAAGTTCCCTAAACCTCTAACTTTCTCTCTGCAATTCCATCTATATGCTACTTTGTGTTATGGTTTGATGTGTATGTGAAAAGTTATATCTTACAATTGGTATCAAGAGCCATGGTTAGATCATATCTTGCACATCTTTGGATTTATAGTGGTTTTAGGTGGTTTTGAGTTTGAAAAAGTTTAGTGGTTTTGCATCATTTGGTTGATTTCTTGTGTTAAAGTTTGAATTTTGTTGGTACTTTTATGTTTAGAATCATCACAAGTGTCTAGGTTTTCATTTGGTAAGCTTGAATCATCTTGGTTGGGTTGTTTTGGATTGAAAAGTGATGTTTATATGGTTTTTCAAGCTAGCGACTTAGCTCACGGAATATTTTCTTGGTAGCGACTTGCTTCGCATTTTTGTAGCGACTTACGGTGTTGGAGCTAGCGACTTAGACCTAGCGATTAACGGTACAAGTAGTGGACTCTCCACTCACGGGTAGCGACTTAGTGGTAGCGACTTGGTGCATGGCGAGTTGCTTTCTTTAGCGACTTGTATTTCTAGCGACTTGTGTAGCAATGCTTGCCAAAATTTGGCTAGCGACTTGGTGCAGAAGAGTTACTACTTAGCGACTTGCTTTTTGTCTAGCGACTTGGGACTCTAGCGACTTAGGGTGTAGCGAATTAAGGGTTAGTGACTTAGTGCATTATCTTCAGCGATTTAGTGCTTTATCTTCAGCGACTTGAGTGATTGTTTACGGTTTTCTCTTGATTTAGTAAAATCCTGTGAAAGAATCTATTTCGGTTTAATCATAGAGTTATAAAATCCGTATAATCTGTTAACATGTCTACCAGCGTTCCTCTTGTCATCTCCACCGTTGCCGAGGATGTTCAAGCGGTGGCTCGAGATACTCGATCCACCCATGCTTGACAGAATCGACTACGATTCTTGGGCTCAGCGAATCGGGCAGTATTGCCTTGGAAAGGAAAATGGTGTCAACATTCTCAAATCCATTGATGAAGGACCATATCGAGTTGAGACAACTAGAGACATACTTGATACTAATGAAGATGGTACTCCGCTTACGGAATGGACGGACCTAAGATGTATGATGAGCTTGATGATAAGGATAAAGAGATTTGATGCGGATATCGGGGCTTCAACATTGTTCTTTAAGGTCTTCTAAAGACATCTAAAGTCGATCAATCATAACACCGATGCTAAAGCGGTTTGGGATAATGTTAAGATGCTTCTCTCGTGTTGAAATTGACTATGGAAGACAGAGAATCCCACTCTATGACTATTTGAGCACTTCAAGATGAAACCAGATGAGAATGTCTATGAGTACTATGTGAGATTTCATAAGTTAGTTAATGACATGAGGAACATCGAATGACTATGCCTAACATTGATTGAACTCTAAATTTGTGAACAACATGAATCCCGAATGGCACAAGTTTGTTACATTGTGAAGCTCACTAAAGGATTGAAGAATACAAACTATGAGCAACTCTATGCCTTCCTCCTTGAGTAATGAGAGACATGCTATGTTTGAGAAATTAATTCTCAATCGTTCAAAACCAACCGAGGAGAGACAAGTTAGTCTAATGACTCTACAAACCTTCTACTCAAACATCTAATCACAACCAAAGCATCACAAGTCATACCCACAGGTAATGGTAATCACAAACTCATTCCCGATCCTATGTACAAACAGGCGATCTTTGATGCTCACGCTGGGTAGCTTCATTAATCAACTAGCTCTTCTCATTAGTCAAAACATGAATACTCTCCTACAAACCAACAACAACCTCGAATCGCATCTAACCCACACAATCAAGCCACCGTTAAAGATGGAAGGATCGTGGTGCAACCATTCGGAAAGACAGTATGATCGTGGGACGAGGTGGAGCTGGGAGAGGTTATGTTGGCAACCGTAATCGAGGAAGGAATGGTAACCAAGGTCAAGCTAAGCCAATCAAATGCTATAAGCGTGGTGGTGAGGGACACATTGCAAGGAACTGCGCATCTCCAAAGCGTCCATGAATCTTTGAATACTTGTAGATAAGATGCTCTTGGCACAAGCTCGGGACAATGGTGCTTTGCTTTGAATGAAGAGGAATTGTCGCTTCTTTGAGGGCAATGCCAAGACCTATGATGCAGATGTAGATGAGCGACCTATTCTGGAGATAGGTCACAATCATCAAAATGCCTTTCAAGTCGGTGTTGCGATGCATACGACTACGATGTGGATGATGGACCTCTAAGACACACAATCTTTATGGCTAGCATATCTCCAATGGTCTCTCCCAAGGTCTCTTCTTCACCACTAGTGGCCCATCCCATGACAAGCTTATCTCGAGGTACTAAAACTATCGATGATCTTGATGTACAGGATGCATGACAAAGTACAATCAATGAAGCTATTGAATCAAATATTGAAAATATGGGTAATATCGATATTGTCCCATATGATCAATATGTGAAACAAAGTGAAAGTGAAGTTGTACCAAGTGATGCATCTTCTGCGATCAACAATGACTATGTTTTAGATGAATACACCGCATGTGCCCCGATGAGTCTGTAATTTCGAACTAAATGCCTATAAAGAGCGTGTTGCTATTTATGAACAACGTGCTAAGTTTGAGTTGACCACTCGTGAGCGGGGAAATGGATGACCAAGTGAGTACAATAATTAGAAAAAGTAAGTTTAGAGAAGAAGTTTTGAAGCAAGAATTAAATTCCTTGCAAGAAAAACTTTCTAAAACAACTAAACAAAAACAAGAACTTCAAGAAAATGTGAAAATGCTTAAGCAAGAATTTAATGCAAAGGAATCAAAACTCTTGAGAGATTTTTCTAATCAAAACTTTGAAAAACAAACTTGAGAACAAGTTGTACATACAAGGAAACACCATTGAGACCGCTCACATGGTCACTAAACATCGAGTCTTAAGCGATAAGCATAGCATTCCCCTTGTTGAGGAACCAAATCCGAGTAATTAAAAGGCTAGAAATGCTCATAAGGTGCTTTATGATGGTAATGAAATCCTTAAGCCTAGCGGAAACCTAGTTGCGTTGAGTGCTGTTTGAGGAAGATAAGAAATCGAGATGAAGTCACTGGGAAAGGATGAACAAAAACTAGATGACCGAAATGCAAAGAGAAAAAATTAATATCACTCCCCATGACTACAAGAAGGAGAACTGGTTTCCTTGAACATGTTTAAACCTCAAACATTCTTGACTCCCAGAACAAATTTTTCGGAAAAAGGATTTAGATAAGCGAGAAAGTGAAAATATTGTTGAAACAAACCCCTTTATGGAAAATGCCTAGAGCAACTAGGGGTGTCCATGGTACTAGAACTGTCCCCAACGGAACCGAACCGAAAGAACCGAGAACCAAAATAAGGAAAAAGTGGAACCAAGAACCGTCCCAAGTTTTTCGGTTCGGTTCGAATCTGTACTTCGGTTCGATGGGAAATTCAGTAATTCCATGAGTACCAAAGTGTTAAAAATATATTTTGATGGATATGAATTTATGGTACTTGGTTCATAGAACTTGAAAGAAGTTGACAACCTTAATAGTATTCCACAACTTGACTTACAAACAAACAAAAAACATATCTCCGGTAGCAAACTCATTATCCATGAAAATAATTGCAAACTCGTTGAGAATATTATATATCAATATGGTGACTAGCTTATAATAACATATGGTGACGATATATCATGCGGTGACGCCATAATCGTTAATTGTTTCTCGGCGTTTATCATTAAGTTTAATGAAAACATATACCAATAGTTAATTACAACTTCTTGCTAGTTGTTCTTGAGCAACAAAATTATTCGATATGCGGTTGTCGCGCGATACCGATATTCCAGCTTTAGAAAAAACTTACTTTCATATTGATGAATAATGTTTAAATCTTTGAATGGAATCAATTGATTAAAGGTTAAGGTTTATGAGTTTTTAGGTTTAGGTAAGGTTTTTATATTTTCTTAAAAGGTCGCATACTTTCATGAACACAATATCCCAAATAAACCCTATAAAATTACATATTTTCATAAAAGTCGGTTCTTTCGGGAAAGTACCGGAACCGGACGGTTCCGACCCGAACCGTCCCGAGAACCGAAATTTTGAAATTTTAGGAACCAAGAACCGTACCATGGTTCTAATATACGGTCCCGTTCCCGGTCGGTACCGGATCACGGTTCCTCGATTCTTTGGTTCTTGGTTTTTTCGACACCCCAAGAGCAATCAGTGTATCCTCTAATACATCAATGCATCTAGTTCCTAGAAAGATTGCCACTAAAATCAAGATCTTAATTAATCAATATGTTATATTTCAACTATTTGTTGATTTTGAGAAAACTTGCAAGAAAAGGATCACACCTTTGGTATAATGTAAGGAGAAAGGGGTTTGAGCAAATGAAAGAATGTTATTTAACGAGGTCATGCCTTTCTTTAAACTTCGAAAGATCACTTTGAGAGTCTTAAAAGGAATAGAAAGCGATATCGAGGAATGGAAAAGGAATTTGATGCAATGGTAGTCAAGTTAGTGATTATGAGCGCACTAAAATATAATGAGATTGAGAGGAAGAACTTGCATACATTAAATGAGACTCTTATTCTTGAATGTGTTGCTCAAGATATTTTTTCACCGCTTCAAATTGCTCTATTAATGCTTCCAAATTTAATGAACTATCTGTTGCTCGAAAGTCTCCCGTGATCGTGTCATTGAGCTTGAAAAAACTAATTCTAAACTATACGAGAAAATTGAACCGGATGATCACGACACTTTGGTTAAACATTTTTCTAAACTAGAAGTTGAGTATTTTAACTTACAACTAAAATATCAACATCTCAAAGAAAATGTCAAAACTTCAACTATCAAGACATCTTCAGATGCTCGAGTTTGATGCGGTTTTCAAATTCACAAGCGTGATGAGCAGATTCAAGCTCGATGCAACACGATCGAAAGTTGAAAGCCCAAATCTCTCAATTAAAGGGTCAAGCGAACAATATGACGGGCTCCCGGATGCCTCCTCCTTTAGATTCTCGAATTCTCAAACGTTTCATCTTCAAAACTTAGTAAATGCTTTACAAAAGGAAAATGAAAGTTTTCTAGAAGAAAATGAAAAGGTTAAGCGTCATTTCAATGAGTTATTTGAATAAATTAAAGTCACTCGTAACAAAAATAACGATCAAATAGCGTCATTGCAAAAGAAATTGAGAATCAAGAGTCGGGTAAAAGGAAAATGCCAATGACCAATGGGGAGAATGTTGTATCAAAGGATCACTCTTGTAATAAATATGCTTTATCTCATGACATATGTCCTCCTCATCTAAGGAACAACAAACTTGCCATTCAAACATACTTCTCATCCCTTAAGAATTGCCTAGAATGTCTGCGTGATATTGTTGAGGAGGATAAGCTAGAGAAACCTCATGATAATGCAATTGGTCATGCATGCTTATATGCCAAACGATCTCAAGAAATCTTAGAATGCTTGATCACAATATGCCCAAAGTCATTAGGGAGAGAGTTAATCCTTTGATTCCATGCTCGATGCCTAAAGCTAAGTATGATATGCATTCGATTCCCAATGTTTTGAATATGAACCGTAGTGTACCTTTAAGTAGTTCGATTCCCGATCCGTCGATGCTAAGAAGAGAACTCAAGTGTGCCTTCAGGAGTACAAATCACGCCTCTAGTTTTAAGAAAGTGAACCTTAGTGCACTGCGCATGTAGTTCGAGACCAAAGTACATCTAAGCGGTGATGCAAAGAGTAGTTAAACCAACTAATGTTCCCATTCCCTACAGAGTAATCGGTGACATTAAGCGGAGCGGTCTAAGTCTCAAGACAATACAAGGAATGATAGGACCTCTCAAGCTAAGAATGTGCCTTTGGAAGAAAGTGAAGAACAATCTAGGAACTTTAAGCTTGAATTGAATAAAGCGAATCGTGTTGATTCTAGTATTTGCCATAGGCGTCTTGTAATTAATTCGAATTCGTATACTATTTGCAAACCTTGTGCGATGTCCGCTTGAATTACATTTCTAATCATGAATGTGGTGTTATTGTTCCACCTAATGATGTTAATTGTCCAGTTAATATTGTTAATGCTAAAATTCATGCTAAGAAGGCTAAAAGGCAAAAGCGAAAGAAAGTTAGAAAACGGTGGAAACCCGGGAAGAACATTCAAGAAAATAGGCTTTTATTGGACACCGTTGGTCTTAAGACTAATCGAGATAATGCCCACTAGGAAATGGATGCCCTCTTGGTAGAACTATTCCCTAAGAAGTGATCACACCGTGAATGTGGCTAATCATCCACTAGTATTGCATCTATTCACAACGACTCCATTGCCTCACTTAATGATATGAATGCTTCTAGTTACGATGTGGGTGTTCAAACATTGTTACTAACCAAATGGAACCCATTCTTGCATGGGGATCCCAATTATCCAGATTATCCATTCTTATGCATGTTCAACGCAAATTGTTCAAATCGTTACGTGGTACACGGACTCAGTTGTTCCAAGCATATATTTGGAGACCGGTCGCGACTCATGAACTTCGTGAGCAAATTCATCGGGACTGATTAGATTTGGTAATGATCATTTCGGTGCTATTATGGGTTATGGAGACTATGTTGTTGGTGATAGTGTCATCTCCGAGTTTACTATGTAGAAGGTTTGGGTCATAATCTGCTCTCTGTTGGTCAATTCGTGATTCTCGATCTAGAAGTTGCCTTGAGAAAACATACACCTTTGTTAGAGATCTTAATGGTAAGGAACTGTTAAAAGGAACTCGTGGGTCAAACCTTTACACCATCTCTATCGATGACATGATGAGGGCTTCTCAATCACTTGTTATCAAAGGCTTCAAAACAAAGTCATGGTTATGGCGTCGTCGTCTCAATCATTTGAACTTGGCACCATCAGCGATCTTTCGAGAAAGGACTTAGTTGTAGGTTTACCTAGACTAAAGTATGAAAAGGATCATCTTTGTTCGACATGTCAATTGGGTAAAAGCAAAAGTATGCTCATAAACCCAAACCTACTAACTCATCACGAAGTTCTTCATATGATTCATATGGATTTATGTGGACCCATGAGGTGCGAGAATATCTTTGGGAAGAAATATGTGTTAGTTGTGGTTGATGATTACTCTAGATTCACAGGTCAAGTTCTTAAGGACAAAGGATGAAACTCACGATATCATCATCAAACTCATCAAGCAATTGCGAGTTCGACTTAACAAAACCGTCGAATTATCGAGCAGACAATGGGCGGGTTTGTCAACAAACAACTTAATGAATTCTATGAAAGCGTTGGAATCGGTCATCAAAGAAGTGTTCCACGAACTCCTCAACGAGCGGTGTAGTTGAAAGACGAAATCGTACTACGGTTGAAGCCGCTAGAACAATGTTGATTTACTCAAAGGTTCCAATGTTTCTCCGGGTCAAGCAATCGCCATCGCATGCTATACACAAAATCGTTCCCAATCCACACCGTACATGGAAAAACTCCATATGAACTTGTCCACAACGAAAAACCTAATCTCTCTTTCCTTCGGCGTGTTTAGTGCATTGTGCTATCCAACTAATGAGGGTCAAGACTTAGGAAACTCGGGGCTAAAGTTGACATTGGAGTATTTGTAGGATACGCACCAAACAAAAGGATACCGAATCTACAACAAAAGAACCCGAAATATCATGGAAACAATTCACGTTACGTTTGATGAGTGACCGGTCAAATGGCTCCGGACACTCCAAATCAGGACCCGCTTCAAGACAACCCATTGGTTCATCTCTTGTTCCAAACTCTTCTCAGAAACTCCATATGTACCTCCATCGAAGATGATGTAAAGAAATTGTTTGATCCTATGTTTGATGAACTGTATGATTCAATTACTAATGAGGTGTTGATTCCTACAACAGAGTTGCTCACATTCACGTGAATGAAGTCAATCCTTCGATCTCAATATCGTTAAGTCAAGAAGCACTTTCTTCTTGATCCTTCGATCTCTTCAACAAATCATCATTCTTGAATGTACATCATGGAAATGTTTACGCATCAATGATGAAGTTAATCCTTTGCTACTCACGAAGATGCTCCATTTGAAAACATATTTGCTACTCTCGAATCATCATCGAACCATCTTCTTGAGAGACATCGACTCTGCTACCTCGGTTCCTCAACAACCGCCACATGAACACCTCGGAAAATGGACTCACGATCATCCATTAGACAACATCATTGGAAATCCTCCGTCTGTATCAACCCGGAAACAACTTGCAACCGATGCCTTATGGTGTTTCTTCAACTCCGTACTATCTAAGATCGAACCAAAAGATGTTAAAACCGCCATGAATGAAGGCAATTTGGTTCAATGCCATGCAAGATGAAATTCATGAGTTTGATCGACTTGATGTATGGGAGTTAGTACCGCTCGATCGTACTATGATTATTGCCCTTAAATGGATCTTCAAAGTAAAACTTGATGAGCATGGTGATGTGTTGAAGAATAAGGCCGATTAGTTGCTAAAGGATATCGCCAAGAGGAGGGTATAGACTTTGAAGAATCTTTTGCTCTGTTGCTCGAATCGAGGCAATCGAATCTTCGGCTAATCTTGCTAGTAAGAACATGGTAGTATATCGGATGGATGTGAAGACGGCATTTCGAACGGAGATCTTAAAGAAGTCGCTCTCGCCGCCCAACCCGAAGGATTTGTGAATCAAGAGCATCCTACTCACGTTTATCGTCTCAAGAAGGCTCTTTCACGGTTTAAAGCAAGCTCAAGGGCATGGTATGATACCTTGTCAAAGTTTCTTCTATCAACCGGATTCAAAGAAAGGAGCGATTGATCCTACATTCTTCACCAGAAGTCGAAAACATTTAACTCATGTTCAAATTTATGTTGATGATATTATTTTTGCCTCGGCGGACCCAATGGAATGTGATCGTTTTCTAATGAAATGAGTTCAAAATTTCAAATGTCAATGATGGGACAAATGTCATTTTTCTTGGGATTACAAATTTCACAAAGTCCCTGAGGCATTTTCATAAATCAATCTAAATATGCAACGAGATCTTAAAGAAATTTGGATTTGATTCAAGTGACCTGTTGACACCCCATGATTGATCGAACCAAACTAGATGAGGACCACTCGGGGATCATGATTGACCAAACGAAATATCGTAGTATGATTGGATCCGATGTATCTCACGACTAGTAGACCCGGACATCTTGTTCGTTGTTTGCATGTGTGCTAGATACCGTGCTAAGCCTACTAAAAGCACCTTGAAAGCGATTAAGCGGGTCTTCGGTATCTCCAAGGAACCATCAATATGGGACTATGGTACCAAGGACACCGGTATGTCACTAACGGCCTATGCACGATGCCGATCATGCAGGTTGTCAAGATACACGTCGAAGTACATCCGGAGGTGCTCGGTTTTTGGGTGATAAGCTTGTGAGTGGTCTTCAAAGAAGCAAATGAGTACTTCTATTTCCTCTACGAGGCTGAATACATAGCCATGTCTTCTTGTTGTGCTCAAATCTTATGGATGAGATCTCAATTATCGACTATTGCTTTGAATTCAACAAAATCCCTCTGTCTTGTGATAATAAAGTGCTATTGCTCTCTCATGCAACAACGTTCAACACTCAAGAGCAAAGCATATCGACATTCGACATCATTTCATCGGGGAACAAGTGGAAAGGGTGTGGTGGAACTATATTTTGTGAGGTCCGAATATCGGTTAGCGGACATCTTCACCAAAGCTCTTCCAAGAGAACGTTTTGAGTTTATTCTTCCACGTCTTGGCTTGAAATGCCTTCAACGAAACTCTCAAACGTCTTCGGGGAGGAAGGCGAGGAGTAAAGGTCTATCTTCATCTATCTCTTGTATATATCTATTCAAAATCAAATAGAAAAATATAAAACTTTCAAAATACATAAAATACGAAAATTCAAAAAAATCTTCAAAAAAAAAAAATTGTCATTTTGTCATGTTTTTCCGGTTCGATTATATCTACGGTCTCGTGTTGTCATTCAAAGAATGATACGGGACTTTAGATGTTGTTCGAATCTTAAAATATATATATATATATATATATATATATATATATATATATATATATATATATATATATATATATATATATATATATATATATATATATATATATATATATTTTGAGAGAAAGAGAAAATGGTTTATTGTCATTTTCGTGCAATAACCTGGTTTTAAAAGAAAGAACAGAGCCATGTTTTATCATGTTTTCAAAATTCCATGCTCGATTCTATAAACATTTATCTCTTGAAAACTAAATGCTTTGAAAAATAACTCGATCTCTATTTTTGATAATCATCGGGACTTATTTGTCAAAATCTATCTCTCAATCAACAACCTATGTCATTGATTGACGGGAGAATGATTTCAATTAAATTAAAAGTTATTTGGCATTAAATTGTTTTCAAAAGATGTACATGCATGTTTTATCAATGGAGTTTAAAGTCTTAAAATCCGATCCTTATCGGTTCAAACGCTTTCACAATCAAGTCACAATTCTCCTTAAAGCTTTCAAAATCAATTTAAATCTATACGAGATCACAAATCTCAAATGTTTTGATAATTGTGATCGGGAGAATATGTGATTTAAATTGGATTTAAACCGATAATTCGGTAAATGGTTTATAAGAATGTACATGCATTCCTTCCCACATGTGACAAACGATTTCAAATTTTCATGCACATGTTGAGGGGAGCATCTATCTTAAACCTATGATTTGAAATGTGATCTACTTTTCTCAATGTGCAGTTCCTCAATATGTGCAAAACTCTTTTCAACCTCGAGGCACATATTGAGGGGAGCAAATTTATGGAAACCTCATCCTTCCTGGAAATGCTTTATCTTCTTGATTTGATGTGGAAGTGATGTTGATATCTTTAGAAAATGGTAATCAAAGAAGTTAATTCTTTCTCTTGCCTCCGTGTGCAAAACATTTTTCAAATACTTGATGCACATGTTGAGGGGAGTTCTCGTTCTAAAATATCAAAAACAATTCGGTACAAAATGCTTTGATAATATATCACAAGTATACGAATTGATTTTCAAATGGTTTTCAATTGGATCCAATGGCGGATGAACAATACCAAATAGACCGACCAACTTTACTTTATATACGGTGATATAAGGATGATAAGGTTAGGTATTGGTTCCCATGATCCGCCAGAACCGAGGGATCTACCAGGACAATCCACTAGTTAGTGTAGAAGTCCTTAGGTATGATGATAAAAGGAGAAAATGAGATAAGGGAAGAGTGCGGACTAAGGCCGAGCTAATCTTGGAATAAACCCAACAAGGTTCTAGTTATGAAGTCTCGGTAAGCAGCAAGTGGTTGAAGAATTAAAAAGAATTGAATGAGAAAAGGGTGAAAACAAATAGCCTCCATTTATTCAACCTTAGAAATGACAGGTTCACTTCATATACTCACGATGGTAACATCGGTATTGAAGACAAGACGTCATGGACCCGGTGGCCTTGCACTTCAACTTTCAAACCACTCAAGTTCCTCTTAAAAGGACTTGTTTCATTCTCACGGGAACCGACATTATCTATCGACTTTCTTGAAGAGTGTTGATATTGAAGAAGAGACCTCTCCTAGTCTCCCATAGGATCCAAATATGCACAAATTGAGTCTAGAGCCACGAGATCATCAATAAATCTCATTAGGACACTTTTCAATGAAGACTCTCTGCTTCACACAATGTGGAAGAGATTATATCTTGAGTCCTCGCATTATCCTTGTGGTATTGCCGTAACATCCGAGTGAGGTGTTTACACATTCACAATGAAGATGGAAAGCCTTACGAGCCAACATCAAACAAGCTCTGGTAGGTGGCATGTGAGATCTATTATATGGATCAACCATGTGACAACCGAGCAGAAACAATGGGCGATTCAATTTCTTGAATCAATCACAGTTCGAGTTAGGGATTGACGGATACCTTTGAAAAACCGGTCTTTGTGCTTAACAAACTTTTCTTTAGCACATCGACCGTGTACTCATTTTTCAAACCAAAAGGTGTTTTATGATTGATAATTGATTTTCAATAAAACCTTCGTTGTATTGCAAAACAATTTCTATTGAAACAATACACGATTGTTTTTCAAATCTTTTTCATCAATCGGTGGACTTAAAATTATTTGGTTCACTCAATCCGTGTTGTCTTCTTTGAGGCGTTCCGGTTTGAGAACGACTAGAAGCATTGCGAAACCACATCAAGGAAGTTCTTTGGAATTATACCGATCACAGGCGGTACATTCATCTCAAAAGAAATCATGATTAGTGCATCAATGACTCGATATTTTCACTCCATGCTTCGCTACTCCGCCAATATCATGAATCAACTAAAGCTTCCGCTACTACGATGTGAAGATTTCATGATCCGAAATGTGAGCATGTCGGTCCTAAAAGTCACAACATCACATAATACCAACACCACAAAGGATGTCACGAGATTTTTGATAGGCGATGATCTCAAATGATGGCTCAAAATTAGTATCACGTGGATCGTTAAAAGACCTCCACCGGGTAACCAAACATGCAATGTGAAGAATCAATGACTACGAGCTTCAAAGCAAAGCACTACATCAAGAATGCAAGATCAATTTTTAATGTAATATCTGTTTGTATTCAATGTAATTTTAGTACATGATTGAGGTGACCTCCATAGGGGAGATTGTTAGGAATTAGAAATTCCGGTATTAAAGAGTCGGTCACCTCAAGTATATGTAATCGTTAAAAGCTCGTAGTCGTAGTTCATTTTAGTTTAGTAGTATTTAGTTAAGTAACACCGTGGAGGATGGACGGGTCTTTACCATCGTATGCCCGATCCACAACCCGATGTGTGGCGTTTATGTAAGACTATAAATACTCTACCTCCCAGGTAGAGAGTTGGAGCTCATAATAATATCTTTCACTTTCTCTCACTAAGTTCCCTAAACCTCTAACTTTCTCTCTAGAATTCCATCTATATGCTACTTTGTGTTATGGTTTGATGTGTATGTGAAAAGTTATATCTTACATGAGATGTCGACATCGCCTTGGTATGAGGAATTGGTTTCGTAGTAGTACTCATCGGGAGGATATCTTGATGAGTTGTCAATTCTATATCCTCCAATCAAGTGTTGGTGAACACGATGCTTTCTACACTTTCATCAAGGTGACATGAAAAGTTTCCTCAACTTGTTGTCTCCTTGTGTTAAATACCTCAAGGCTTTGGAGATCGGTGAGTAACCTAAAAGTATCCATCATCGGTTTAGCATCGAACTTGCTAGATGATCCTTGTGGTTATGAATAAACACAGGACATCCAAACACATGAAAGTAACTTATGTCGAAAGTCTACCTTTGAATATCTCATATGGGGTTTTATTATGTCTTTTGACAATGATTGATCTGTTTTGAGTGTAACAATTTGTTTAACTTCTTCATCGTAAATGCTTTGAAAGGCGAGCCATTTAACATGGTTCTTGCGACCTCAATGAGAGTTATGTTTTCCTTTTCAGCCACCCCATTTTGTTCGGGGTATAAGGAGATGAGAAATTTTGGGATATTCCTTCTCATCACGAAACTCTCAAGCTCGGCATTTCTAAATTCAAGACCATTGTCGGTTCGATTTGTTTCAACGTAATGTCATTATGGTTTTCAATGTTCTCGATGAATGACATTATAGTATCAACGCCTGACTCTTTTGGAAAGAAAGTATACCCAATTGTATCTTGAAAACTCATCAACAATGACAAGTGTATACTTCTCATCTTTGGATTGATCTAGGACCGGTGGTCCAAAGAGATCCATATCACGAGGAGTGAAGGCGACTTTTGATAGAAATTTTGCTTGGTTTTGAAAGATGCTATTTTATGTTTGCCTTTTTCACAGTTGAGCATGGTTTATCTTTTGCAAAAACTAGTGATGGTAAGCCAAGGACCTTGTTTTGTTTTGCCAAGTTGTTGATGTTTTTGAAGTTTAAGTGTGAGAGTCTCTTGTGCCACGACCAGGTTGATAGTTTCGATGGCTTTGGCAAAGAGCAGTTCCATCTTTAGAGAGTTGACATGTCTAAGACATAAACATCGTCTCTCCTAGGAGCAATCAACACAACTTCCTTGTTGGCATTGAAAATGGTACCTTGTTTGTCATCGAATTGTACAATGTACTTAGCATCACATAGGCCGATCGACATCGATGAGATTGTATTTGAGACCATTGACATAAGCAATCCTAGAAAATTATTCCATTGCGGTTCTTGAACCATAACCTTCAGTGGGACATGATGAGTTATCACCAAATACTACCTTGGGCCTGGTTCCTTTACATACTTTTGTAGATATTCCTTAACACCAGTCATACTTCTTGAACATCCATCGTCTAGATGCGGATAGGCTCCTGGCATGTCTCGCACAAGTAATAAAATGAATTAGTTTCTCTTTGTGACCCACTTACTAGTGGGCTTGGGTCTCATGGTCTCTTTGAATTGAGCAATCGATTCATGGTCGATGGTGGAGTGCAATGAGCTACCACGGGTTTTGCATTTAAAGCGAGGATGACTCGGTGGATTTGGGTTTCTTTGAACTTTTCCTTGCATGGATGACATTGTCATGTTGGGATGTCTTATGAGTCGTATTCCGCAAATATCACGAAGATATGTTCATAAGACAATCATCGAGCGATGATCATTAAAGCCACAATGTGGGCAAGGAGGAAAAGGCTTTGCTCTCAACTTTTGGTGACTTGGATGAAGAAGCATCTTGATGACCAACTTTGGTGTAGTTTGCTTGGTGAGAGAGCTTACATATTGCAAGTGGTCGGTGATTCAGGATCATCCTTTTGCGGATCATGCAAAAAGGATTCTATAACGATTGTCGATGGTGTGGCCGGTATAGTGGCATAGATCACACTTCGCTTGTTTTTGTGGTGGTTTTGATTTTGAGGAACTAGAGGAAGCTAACTTTGTCTCCTTGATTGATTCCGGACCTTTTAATGGATTCCATTTGTCGGTTAGCTTCCTCACAAGTTCGATCGATTCTTTGAATCTGATCGCCTTCGATGGGGGACAGAGGATATCAAGTTTCAAATGGGGTGGATTCTTGTTGAGTTGGTTTTGATGGTCTTTTCATGATGGTTCTACCAAGTCCGACCTTTCTTTAGGAGAGTGTGGATTGTATTGTCATGGAGTAAGCTCGGATCTAGGATCGGCACCTCAAGAGGTTTCAAAGGTGGAAGTGGTGCTTGAGATTCATCTTGAGACTCGAGATGTGTTCGGTTACTCTGGGCACATCCGGGAGTCAAGCATGTTGTTTAGAGCTTGACTTTCGTGCTCTAAAATTCTTCCAGTCAAAGTTAGGAAGCTTACTCTCGGGATTAAGTCTTTCAATCCAATCACCGGGCTTGGGAACGCACAACATATTGGTAATCATGCCACGGACATAAATGGTTTAGGACTCGGTCTTTGTTGTGAGAGTCGAAATATGATGTTCACCTATGACTCTCTGTTTGCTCTTGGGGCACCCACAACATCAAAGACTCTTGGATTCTTGTTGGTCCAACTATCAATGATTTCTTTTCTTTCTTAAGTTCATCTTGAAGGCACGATTTCTTTTAACTAATTCAGTGTTTTGAATTTGTAAGGTGATAACCTCAAGCTTGTTTTGTTTTAACACAAGTAACTCATCCCTACACTTATTCAATTCAAAACTTAACTTGTTGTACTTAGAAAAAGATTTAGTATTTGCTCCTCTACAAACTTAATATCAACATTGATATAGTTCATATGGGACCTTGATCGAATCATCATCCATAGAAAGTAGAATATTTACCTTCTTCATTGTGATGTTGACCCATTCTCCATTTCGGCATGATTTTTCCAACAACTAGCTTGTCTTTCTCCGAGAGGGCCATCGATTGCTCGACATGCACCATTTCATCATCGATGAGACCGGCTCTTCATCCTAGTCGAAGGTTTCAAGAACAAGACATTTGTTTTACCACGCATGATTGAACACTTTTTGGTTACGAGGGACTGGCCTCAAGTAATGCAAGCTTAGCTTTGATTTTCCTATACTTAGATTTAAAATCTATTGTTTTGTTCTAGTCGATTTATTCGAAAGTTTTGTGAGAGACGATAGATTTTAGGTTGAAATTTACTAAAGCACGAGGACCGATTTGACCACGATGGTCCGTAAAGGGTTCGAAATTGTTTTGAAAAATAGTCCTTTGCAAAATGACCTCTTTGTGACACTTAAAGCACTCGGTGTCCTCATTTGCTTTAGCAGTTGAAAACCTTTGTTTCTTTTAATAAACCTTGAGAGTTTGCAAGGAGTGCCCTTTCACGAAATTCAACATTCGTGTCATTTAGGTACTCTCACTTGATCTCATCGGGCTCATCATCGTAATTTTCTTGAAAATATTGAACCACATTGTTAGAAAAGAAGGCGCTTGATATAGGTGAGGTGATGGTGGGGGACTTCTTGACTTCACGAGACTTCTTTAAGTCGAGGTATCGTGATCATTGATGAGGTTTTCCTCATAGACAAATTTCCATAAATTTCGGGAAGTTCAAGATTTTGAATATGATTTGCATTTCTAAGTCCCCGAGAGAAGTTCAACCACTTCTCGTAGACAATTGACAAAACCAACATTAATCTTATGTTTAGACAACTTAACACCATCATTTGCCGTTCATTTAAAGAGTTTTGTATCCGGTGTAAGTTTGTGAGAGTTTGAGTCCCAGCCACGAAGGTATTATACTCAAGTTTCGTGTCCATAATCCGTTTTCCTTGGTATCGGATGGGCCTTCATGGCTATGGACTAGTTCATCCTGTGTTTGTTTAGTTGTATTACTGACTTATAATCGACTCCATTATATCATCGGAAGACATGATATGATGATACTTTTGAGTCTTTGGTCCCGATTGACCACTCTCCGCTTCATCCTAAGTCCATTTGAGCTTGAGGTTTGGGCAAACCTTGCCAAGATCTTTGGGATAAATGGACCTTCATTTATACACTTGACATAATAAGGTTCCATCCCAATCAAATAGCAAAGCATCGCTTCTTCCATTTGTTGAATTTGCCAACTTCAAGTCTAGGGAAACAATTTGAATAAGCTCCACCCTTTTATCGACTAGTTGGGGTACATCAGTTTCAACCATAGGGATCCCGATTTAAAAGCGTTTAGAGCGGCTTAAAGGTTTTATAATCGACCTTGCTCGATACCACTTGTTGTTCCCTATTCACTATCGCTTAAAACAATTAAGTACTTAAAACAATTTAATAGTGAATAATGGTGAAATTAACGTAAGTAAAACACATAAAGTAATTTTCAACATCATATTCTTATTAGAAATAAATCAAAGAATCGTTACCCAGTACTTGTGGAATAGTACTTGGGATTGAAATGACAAAGTTTGGGGTGACTCTCCTAGCTCGGCTAAGTCGAGCACAACTCTTAGAACCCATTGAGCTATCTCAAGGATAAAGTTGTATTTGGAGGAGTGAAAAGTAGGCTGTGTGTGTGTTTTACAATTCACAAGCTTAAACTTTTCACTCATTCTCTTATGCTATTTATACAAGTATGATTTGAACTTTAACCTAGAAGACAAACACATTGATCACGGTAATCACGAATATAGATATATTCGATTCGCATTTACTTTGCTATTAGTAGTCGGTGAAGCTTCTTTCCTATGAGAGAATCCTTTGGTATCGCCGCTACTATAAATGGGAAGATATGGCTTTAGTAGATAGGGACTTAGTTTTATCTGGGTAAAGCACTTGGGGACTTAGTTTTATCTGGTTAAACTTTTCCGCCTAGTCCCGCTCATTCCTCGCCTTCAAAGCCTTGATCTCTTCCTTGGTTTGTCTTGATGCTAGCAATTGAAGAGAGTCTTAGGGATTCAGTGAGTTATTGTCATCACTCACCGAATCCACCACCTTCTTCTTGACTTAGTCTTCACCCATTAAGTTCCGCCTTGGTGAGTGGAAGCTTCTTCGCCTCGTCTTGAGTAACTGAAGATGGCTCACTGAGAGCTATGCACTCGGTGACTGATAGTGTTTAATGGTTACACTTAGGTTATTTTCTATTCAAATCCTATATTAAGGGGTTTGGGTATTCTTGAACCCAACAAACCTTCCTATCACTATTGGTCATGGCTTTCAAGAGGTTATCTATCTTCCTATCCATATCGACATTGTTGGTTAAAGCGGTCAAAGAGCTTAGCTATTTGAGCTTCTTGAGATGCGACTAGGTGTTGCAACATCCCTCAATGTTTTGTTGGTTAGGGCCATGAGATGGGGGCCATGAGAAACCATTGGAAGTGAATTATTTGGTTTGTACCCAATAGAAGTCGGGCTTGCTCTTCCAAGCTTCTCGGGTATCAATGAAATTCCTAGGTCCGGGTGTTGTAGGGAATCTTCCTCCCGTTCCATCAATACGCGAGGATGCGTAGTCAACGGAAGCATGTTCAGGGAATCGGGTGCAAGTGCGCGTGTTATCACTACACAGCTCACACGAGGAAGAAACTTTGTTCACATGGCGTGAAGACTTAGGATTTTCGTAGGAACTCATTAGGAATTTAACTCGATCTTCAAGTTCAAGCATCCTACGGTCGGAAGGTTGTGAGTCAATGGGAGGCAAGGAGATTGCCTTAACGGTGGCGAGCGACTCACGGGGTCATTCCAACTTTCATTGTCATAGAGCAAGGTCCTCTATATACCCCATGATTCTTCCGCGGTGAGATCACTAAGTTTTCCACCGGCCGCTTGGTCAATGGATCGCTTTGTGGGAAGTTGACATGATCATAAAGAGTTGGACTTGGAGCCAAGATCAATGCCATGATGAGGACTTTATGAAGTAATTCCTTGAATCGAGTCCATGCTTCGTAGAGATTCACCTTGACGTTGTTGGAACATCAAGATGTCATTCCTAAGCTTAGTGGTTCTCCCGGTGGGAAAAATAAAGCAAGGAAACGAGAGGTGAGATCATCCCATCTTGAGATGGAGCCGTCGGGAAGTCGCTCAAGCCAATTACTAGCTTGGTCCCGTAGAGAGAATTGGAAGAGACGCAGATGCGTGGTCTCCCGAGTAGTAGCATCAAGGTCGATGGAATCGACAATTTTAAGGAAATCCTTAAGATGCTGATTAGGATCTTCGGAACGAAGTCCATGGAATGCACATCTGTTTTGCACCAACCGGATGGTGTCGGATCGCAGGTCCGTAGTTTGGGCTTGGTCGGGAAGCTCAATGGTGTTCCTATAGCCTAGGTGGCTTGGTCTCGAGTATTCACCAAGAGTACGGCCTCTTGGTGGGACGATGATTTGAGGGGGGGTTATCACCTTCCATGATGAAAAGTGATGGGTTTTTACGAACAAAGGTCACGAAGAAGGGGGATAGATTACGAGGAAGCTAAAAATGGGAAAAATAAGCTTACTTGATATGAATCAAGCAAGGAAACCTAAGCGAGGTGGACTCTAACTAGCTATTCTATTCCCGTGGCGCCAAAAACTTGATAACGCTTACACGCATCGTTCGGGGTCAAAGGAACTTCCTTTTCTTGAACAAGTTTTATAACACCCTAGGCGATGAACCTAATCGTTGTAGTGTAGTATTAGGGTAAGCCACGGGTATTGATATCGCTCTCTGGGGAATAGGAATGCTAGTGAGAAGTTACTACGCTAAGGTTGGGGTTGAGGAATATTATTTTTATCTTTTATGTTTTTAGAAATTGAAAAGGTACGAATCTCGGGGTTTGGATTTGGGGGTTGGTATTTCTACCGATTACTCTACTTATCTAATTATCTAATCTAAGGTGTATGTAGTCTATGTCTAATTATTGTGTGCTCGTATGATAGTTTAAAGATGTGTTTACTTAGGTTTTATTACTCCTTAATTATCTCCTATTGATGGTTGAATTGTCACGTCCTTATTCTTAATCGCGTTGTGTGTCTAAAGTCGTAGGGTATGCGTTCGTCCCTAACTATTTGAAACTACCAAAGGGTCTCGTCTACAATATCTCTAGAAATTATAAACTATAACTCTACGGTACTCTTTGGATGGTTTAGCCTGCAACTACTCTAGGTGTTATAGTCTAAGGTTCACAAAGATTAATCAAGCATTAACTACACAACGAATGACCTATCGCATTACTAGATCATTAACAATTAAGATAAGAGACAACCAATCAATATTCAATAATTAAGTTTCATATTCCCTAAGCAAACACACAAGTAAATTAGCGGGACATGGAGAACATGCAAGCATACACACAAGTAATTGAAGACATAATTGAATTAATAAAGTAAAACACTTATCTTGATGTAAGATAGGGTTTGGAACCCTAAAATCTTGTACAAGACGACCTTCGTTCGGTTTAGGTTTTTATTCCAAAAGACTACCCACTCAAAACCGAAAAATTCGGATTCTATATATAAGATTACAATCGCGACGGCGTCACCTAATGATTTGTGACGTCGGGTCGCCGTCATTAGGGTTTCGTCTTGGCCACGTTAGTCTTGCGGCGGCCACCTTATGCTTGTGGCCGTCCTCTTGACCTCGGCGCCGTGCGGATCAAATCTAGGCCGTGCGAGTGCGACGACCTACTCTTTTAAAGCGACACCGTCACTTGAAAATAAGCAATTTGGCTACTATATCGTCACAACATGTGTGCTTCGGCGTCGCAGTAACACCGACGCCGTCCCCCTTGTATTTTAGCGATCGGTGGCTAGATTCTTGACTTTGGCCATTTTCTTCAGATATCCGCCTTTTCGTCCAAATAAGTGTCATTCCAACAATTTGCCTTGAGAGACCTAAAAGGTGAAAAGGAACGATATTAAGTAATAACGGATACAAAAGTGATCAAATAAGGGCTTAAACGACCCCTCAAAAAGGTACATTTTAAAACCTTATCACACATGCAATTTGAACATTCTACATGGACCACTTTTGCTATTTATTCTTATACAAATTACCGAACAAACATATACACGCAAAAAGAAAAAGGGTTGCACAACGAAAAGTGGTTTGCACTGCCAAACAAACGCAAAAATAAGACCTTGGAGATGAGGTGTAGTGGTGTTGGCGCGTGAAGGTGGTATTACACCCAACCTTACACAAACTAGGGGTGTGCAAAAAACCAAAAAACAGAACCTAAATCGAATATAACCGAGAAGCCGAAAACAAAAAAACCGAAACCGGTTGAAAAACCAATGGTTCGGTTTTTGTATTTTCGAAAGACTGAAATTTACGGTTCGGTTTGGTTTAAAAAAACCGAAGCGAAAAAATATATAAAATCTTAAAACACTCTTGTTTAGATTGCTTTTTGAAGGTATCATTTAAAACGCATAAATATTTTTTCTATGATTTTTATTGTTTATTAGATTTTTGTTTGATATTATGGTGTTAATTTATGGCACAATAATTTTCTAGTATTTGTTTTATAGTCATTAGTTTATTATTGTTATTTATTGAGTTTTTCTTTATTATTGAATCTTGTAAGTGCTAATGTATGATGCATTGCAAATCGGACCTTGGAAAAGCCAATGCTTTGAAACCCGATTCTATCCGGTCGGTTGAATAGCTTTGGCCAAAAAAAGGGTAAAAAAGAACCGGTATTTTGAGGCTTGAGAATCCTGTTTGACCCGATGAGTTTCATGTGACCTAAGTTAACCCAATGCACCAAACTTTTCCATGTTTGATATTTGTCTTTTAGAAAATGTATATGATAAATTTGGATTGAACGTGATGATAGATGTTGTTTTTAATTTTAAAATTTGTATCGTCGTTGAATTTATATATGTTTGATATTGTATAGTATATGTTTTATTAACCTACAAGTGTTAAGAGAGCCAAAATATCACAATATAATTCAATGGAAAACCGGTTGACCCGACGGTCGAATCGGTAACCCAGTGACCCGGTAACTTGACCCGATCAATTTGAGACCCGATTTTAAAACATTGGGAAAAACCATACATCGATAAATCTATTAGAAACCAAAAAACCAAACCTAGAAAAACCGAAACCGAGAACAATTTCTACAAAAAGAAGAAAAAAAGATTAGTTAAAATATATTTAATAAGATGATGACAAGTGAATTAATCAAAAGTAAATATTTGGAGTGAAAAATAAATAATCAAGTAAAATTACAATATATCGAAAAGCAATTGTCATACCTAAAATATGCCTAAAAATATAATCAAAAGTAAATATTTGAAGTGAGGAAATAAATAAGTGATGTGTCAGCAAAACCTAACCACGTTCGCCCCTTAAAAACCTAACCACGTTCGTTAAATTGTCAAACGTTCGACATATAAAAGTCGAAAAACACTCTCATACAGTGTTGTCTCAGTCCCCCTTTGACCACCATCTTTACCTTCATTTCAACCAAAACCCCATTTCAAACCCATCTCACTTAACCACAAATCCAAACACCCGAAATGGCCCCAAAGAAACCCAACCAAGAATCCCCACCAAACAAACTCAAACTCAAAATAAAGAAAAAGAAGAAGAAGCAATCATCATCAAATTCAGCTTCACAACCATCAATCCATGATATTGAAAACAGAGGCGTTGATTCTGAATGGTGGGATTTGTTTTGGGATAAAAACTCCCAACTTTCTGGTAACCCTTTTTCTCTTTTTAACTTTCTTAAAAATTGCTTATGTTGGTTTTTTCTTAACTAGGATTTATGTTGTTATTATGCTGTTTATAAGTGAAATGTGTTTAACTGTTTATGTTTGAGTAATTTTATGTTACGGGGTGTTTAGATTAGCTTATTAAGTTATTATTATCCGGGCTTATCGGCTTATTTGAATTTGTAAAAGCTAATAAGCTCACTTGTTAGAGCTTATGAGGTTGTCAAATTTAGCTTATTAAGCTAAATAAGCTAAAATTTCATAAGCCCTAAAAAATGAGCTTATTGGCTTTTTCAAATTCAAGTAAGCTCATAAGCCCGAAAAATAAGCTAATCCAAACACCCCCTTAGTAATAATTTACTCGAGTTTGTTACTGTGAAATGAAGAGTTGAAGTTAGAATTTGATATTTAGGGTGTTTGTTTTAGCTTATTTTATGAGCTTATCTTTTTTACGGCTTGTGTTTCATAAGCCTAATCATTTTAGCTTACGGGCTTATCTAAGTTTATTATGTCATAACAAGCTTATATAAGCCCAAAAGTTTCAAAATAAGCAAAAATAAGTTGAGCCTATGAAACATAAGCCGAAAGTGGATAAGCTTATAAGCCTGTAAATAAGCTTAAACAAACACCCCCTCAAAGATACACACTCTTGCCGGAGGTCTTTCTGATTACCTTTGGGGTAAGGGTGTGATTGTCTACATCTTACCTCTCCTATACCCCATTTCGGCGAGATTGGGTATTGTTGTTTTTCAGAGTATCAAGGGGTGTTAGCAATTGGCATTGTATTTTAGAAGTCGTTACCGAATTATTGCGTTTCAATAATCATTTTCTAGTGTTTTGGCCTTTTTAGGTAAGGACTAGTTCAAGATTTAGGGGTCAAATAATCAGTTTAGCAGTATTTGCAACTAAACTGAGTCTGATTATTTGACTATTTAGTGGTGTTTGGCTAAGCTTATATAGGTGCCTATTGGCTTATTATGTTACCAAAACACTACATAAAAAAGTGCTTATTAGCTTTTTGAATGGTTAAAAAGCTTGTTTTGATAGAACACCTTAGTAGGTGTGTTTCTAAAACACCGCTAAGCTCATCTCAAGAAGCTTAGCTTACATATTAGTAAATCGTTAATGAGTAGGACTTCCGCAATTAAATTTGTTTTTTAACAGATTTGGTATAAAACTAGATATATACATTAATAGAACACTCAAAAAACTGGAAAGTTTTTCGTCATTCAACATGTTTTTCCTTTTTATCAGATTTGGTATAATAGGTAGTCGATTATGTGCTCTGGGGTGGTCTTCAAAATAGTTTCAAACATTCAATAGATGGATGTTTGTTTATCCCTAATTACCGAGCTTGAATTCATATGTAACTAATGTTTGTAGATGCAACGGTCCCACAAGGCGAAGAAGAAGGATTCAAGTACTTTTTCGTGTATCAAAGAAAACATTTGAGTACATATGTACTATAGTAAAAGAAGATCTCATTTCACGCCCACCTTCAGGTCTAATCAACATCGAGGGTCGTCTTCTTAGTGTAGAAAAACAAGTTGCAATCGCTTTAAGAAGATTAGCATCTGGTGAATCACAAGTTTCAGTAGGCGCGTCATTTGGTGTTGGTCAATCAACTGTTTCACAAGTCACATGGAGGTTCATAGAAGCAATGGAGGAGCGTGGGAGACACCATCTTAAATGGCCCGATGATGAAAATTTAGAAAAAATTAAATCAAGATTCGAATCAAAGTTTAATTTGGTTAACTGTTGCGGAGCAATTGACGCAAGTCATATCATTATGACACTTCCAGCTGTTCAAACATCGGATGATTGGTGTGATCAAGTTAAAACTATAGTATGTTAGTACAAGGATTGTTGATGATAAATCAAGGTTTCTTGATATTGTAACGGGTTGGCCGGGTGGTCTGAATATCCCAAAACTACTAAAATTTTCGGGTTTTTATAAACTTTGTCAATCGGGTGAGCGTTTAAATGGAAACCCAAAATCAGATTTTAGAGAATATATAGTTGGAGGGTCCAACTATCCCCTCCTTCCATGGTTGATAACACCTTACCATGAAAATGATGAGATGCCTGGTTTTAATAAGGTCCATGAAGCTGCAAGATCGCTTGCTGTAAGAGCATTTTCACAAGTTAAAGGAAGTTGGAGGATTCTTAATAAAGTCATGTGGAGACCCGATAAAAAGAAACTTCCTAGCATCATTGTGGTATGTTGTTTGCTTCATAATATTATAATAGATTGTGGTGATTTTATAAATCCAGACGTTTCTTTGTCGTGTCATCATGATGTTGGGTATGCTGAACAGTGGTGTAAGCATGTTGATCCTTCGGGGAAAACTATGAGAGAAAAATTGGCTACACATTTGGAGCATACTAAGTAGTTTTTTTTTGCCTATATGGGTGCAAAAGGATTAGAGTTAGCTTGACAGGTTAGTTTTGATGGAGAGTGCTAATGTCAGATTGGAGTTACGTGTACCAAATCAGTAGCAAGTTGTAACTGTGATTGTATGTGGTACAAATTATTGTAACAGATAGACTCGTATCTTGTGGTGATAATTTTGGATATGAAATCGTGAATTCTTTATAATTTGTTAGCATTTTACATCCATCGTTTTCTTTAGGCTTGAGCACCTTAAATATTACAGTAAAGGTGCTAGATTGGGGCGAGGATGTTCATCACACAACTGCCGCTATTTTAGCTATTCGTAGATCCTTTAGTCAAGAAGTTAAAGTTTAGCAAAACATGACCATCCTGAATGTAACAAAGGTATATATTTTGATATTTTCTGAATATATATTTGCTAATTCATGATTTTGTAGCATTGTTCTTTTGTTTACTTACGAGGGATTGGTCGATTTGTATTATGTTTAACAGTTGATTGTGTTATGTTTATCTATAACAGTTAAATGTGTAAAAAAAAATTGTACCGAAAATGTTAACTACCATTCATGAGCTATTTATTTATTGAATAGTGCTAAAAACTATATTCTGTTTAAAAATTAAATTAATCATCATAATAGGTGAATTAAGAAAACTACACAAAAAAGCAAATTTAAAATTTCAAACTCCACCTAAATGAGACATTCATCTTGACATCATAAAATGTGAATTTTGAGCACGCTATACACGCAGGCAAAAAATCCTTGTTATGGAACAAAGAAAAACATATTAACTAGTGTAACAAGCGTAAAACCAAATATGATATCAATGCATAAAACCTTAAAAATGATCTATCTTAAAAAGTAAAATTGTCACTAAAATTTGCAATGTAAAGTCACTTTATTTTGCTTACCCATAAATCCATCTTTACTAGAGACAATCTTGACAATTCATCTAATTTGATCTAATGATGTGGATTAACTTAAGATTTAAGAGGAGGTTATTTCAGATACCAAACTTTTCTTACATCTTAAGGACTCATCTCCACCATCCATCTAAAATAAATCAATGGTTGAGATTAAAAACGTTTTATTATTTCACATATTTTTATAATTTAAATATATTTTAAACCGTTAATCGTTAAGTGAAAATATTTACTCCGTCAAGAAGCGTTTAATTATCTTTCTATAGACGAAGACTTTGATATACTTTCGAAAAAGAAAAAAAAAAATCATTTTTCATGTTTTTTCGTGCTTTTATGTTCTTGAAATTTGCATAAAAAAATATATATGATTAAACACTAATTGAATATCGCGTGTGATATAGTGTTAAATCTGAGGGATGAAGACGCATCGTCCGTCCGCATCGATCCGCATGAATTAGTGGTCTGGATTTTTTCCCGAGCATAAATTAGTGGTACCCATACCGCATCGAACGGGATTCGGATATCGAGCCGGGGTTCGCATCTGCCGAAATCGGGTTTTCCGGCTTTTGAAATTTCCGACTTGGTACCGGTCCCGTCTCGAATTAGTGGTCCCGATTTTTTCACCTTATTTCGTAGTCCCGACCGTATCGTATTTCAAGAATCGATGTAACGCTTTGGTCTGGTTCGGTTCGGTTCAGGGATTCGGTTTGAAATGCTCATCCTAGTTAAATCATATATGATATGTGATATCGCGTGTGATGATATGTATATCGTATATCATATATGATATTACACTAATATCACATGTGATATTACATATCATATATGATATAACACTATTATCGCGTGTGATATTCAAATTAGTGTTTAATAATATATGATTTTTAATGCAAATTTCGATAACGTAAAAAAGCGAAAAACTTTAAAAAAGCGTGAAAATACTTAATTTTTTTTTGTCGAAAGTATATCAAAGTGTCTATCTATAGAAAGATAATTAAATGTTAAATCGAATGATATTTTTTTTTCGCAACGATTAACGGTTTAAAGAATAATATTTGAAAAAGAGCATGAAAGTGGGTTTTAAATTGTTGGGATTAATCTCATCCATTAGATCAAATAAAAATGGATGGTAGATATTGATCCCTTGGTATGTAACCAGGAGTAATTTTCATTTGCTTACCTTTATTTTGGTGCTTACCAAGGGACAAATCCCAACCATCCATCTAGTTTAATCTAATGGTGGGGATTAACCTAAAATTTAAGAGATCCACATAAGTCCATGTTTTTTTCTTGTCTTTTTGTCTTTCTTTTTTATTCATTTTTTTGTCTTTTTCTTTTAATTCACGTTTTTTCATAAAATTCGCGTTTTTTCTTCGCTTTCATACATTTTCGTCTATTTTCATACGTTTTAAATGCTTTCATACGTTTCCGTTTTAAATCCGTTTTCAAACTGTTTTAACGCTTTCATACGTTTTCGTCCACTTTCATACATATTCGTCCATTTTTACGTTTCGTCCGTTTCATCGTTTTCATACGTTTTCTTACGCTTTTGTTAATTATTCATCCGTTTTGTACATTTTCATACGTTTCATACGTTTTAATACATTTTCATACGTTTTACGCTTTCATACGTTTTCATCCGTTTTCATATTCGTCCATTTTCTTACGATTTCGTCCGTTTTAAATGTTTTCATCGTTTTGAATATCACAAATGATATTCTCGTATATTATGTGATATTCTATGATATTCGGATGATCACAAGTGATATTCGTGATATTCATAATATAACTTGTGATATTCTAAATATTACAGTGATTTTCAACTAATGTTTTGTAACATCAAAATCACGATTGATATTCATAATATTACAAAGTGATACCCGAGAAAATCAGATATTCATAATATCAAAGTGATATTCGTGAAAATCACAAGTGATATTCGAATATCACAAATATATAATTTGAATAGCATTCTACATAATTTGGGGTATTTGTTTAATCTTATTTTATTAGCTTATGAGCTTATGTGATTTCGGTTTATATTTACACAAGCTTAATTTGCTTATTTTGAAACTTTTAAAAATATGTAAGTTTATATTTACCACGTATAAAGAGAAAATGGTCAAATTTTGGTTTAGAGTTCATACATATCGTCCGCTTTCATCGTTTTATGTGTTTTCTGCGTTTTATATGTCTGCGAATATCACAAGTGACGTTACGTGATATTCGATATTCTAAGTATCACAAATAATATTACGAATATCACAAGTGATATTCGTGATATTCGAGATGATCACAAGTGATATTCGTGATATTCGGAAAATCAATTGTGATATTCGATGATTTTCGAATATTACAGTGATTTTCAACTAATGTTTTGTAACATGAAAATCACAAGTGATATTCAGAATACCACAAAGTGATATCTAGAAAATCACAAGTGATATTCATAATATCACAAAGTGATATTCGAATATCACCGTGATTGTCGAAACGTATGAAAACATAAGAAAATGGAAAATGGACGAATGGTATGAAACGTGTGAAAACGTATGAAAGCGTAAAACACGTTCGAAAATGGATGAAAACGTATGAAAAATTAACGAAACGAAAAGAAAACATATGAAAAATTAATGAAAAGAAAGAAAACGGACGAAAACGTATGAAAACGGACGAAAACGGCGTATGAAACGGACGGCGTATGAAAATAGGCGTAAACAAAGAAAAACGCGAATGAAAAAAAGCGTGAATGAATTAATTAAAAAAGCGAATTAAAAAAAAAAAAAAATGCGAATTAAAAAATATAATTTATAAAAATAAAAAAAAAATAATTAAATAAGAAAATGTGAATTTAAAAAAAAAAAAACAAAAAAATTATGTGAATAAAAAGAAAGATAAAAAGAGAACAAAAAACATGGACTTAGATTTACCTTTTAAATTTTAGGTTAATCTCCACCATTAGATCAAACTTGATGGATGGTGATGATTTGTCACTTGGTAAGCATGAATTTATGGGTAAGCAAAATAAAGTGCCTCATGTAAATAATCTTTTATCCTCAAATGATCTTAAATCAAGATTTAAAGGTAAACCTTAGTCTATGTTTTTTTATCTTGTCTTTTTGTCTTTTTTTTTTATTCACATATTTCTTTTGTCTTTACAAAATTCACGTTTTTTATTTTATTCAAGGTTTTTCTTTTTTTTTTCTTTTCTTTTTTTTAATTCGCGTTTTTTTATTAATTCACGTTTTTTTTTTATTTGCGTTTTTTTCTTCGTTTTCATACGTTTTCGTCTGTTTTCATACGTTTTCGTCCGTTTTCATACGTTTTGTCCGCTTTCATACGTTTTCGGCCGTTTTCATATGTTTTCGTCCGTTTTCGTTCGTTTTCATACGTTTTCGTCCGTTTTCATAAGTTTTCTTTCGTTTTCGTCCATTTTTCATATGTTTTCATCAATGTTCAAACGTGTTTTTACGCTTTCATACGTTTTCGTCCGTTTTCATACGTATTCGTCCATTTTCGTCCGTTTTCTTACGTTTTCATACGTTTCTGACTATCATAAGTGATATTCTGGGATATTCAGAATGTCACTTGTGATTTTCTGAATATCACTTTTTGATATTCAGAATATCACTTTGTGATATTCAGAATATCACTTTGTGATATTCAGAATATCACTTGTGATTTTCTGAATATTACTTTGTGATATTCTGGATATCACTTTGTAATTTTCTGGATATCACTTTGTGGTATTCTGAATATCACTTGTGATTTTCATTTTACAAAACACTAGTTGAAAATCACTTGTAATATTCAGAAAATTACTTTTGATATTCTAAATAGAATATCACAAGTGATTTTATGAATATCACAGAATATCACTTGTGATCATCTGAATATCACAAAATATCACTTGTGATACTCAGAATATCATTTGTGATACTCAGAATATCACTTGTGATATTTTGAATATCACGATATCACTGTGATATTCGAAACATATAAACGGGTAGAAAACATTTAAAGCGGACGAAAACGTATAAAACGAATGAATATGTATGAACTCTAAACCAAAATTTGACCATTTTCTCTTTATCGTGGTAAATATAAACTTACATATTTTTATATGTTTCAAAATAAGTAAATTAAGCTTGTGAAACATAAACCGAAATCACATAAGCTCATAAACAAATAAAATAAGGTTAAACAAATACCCTCAAACTATGTAGCTGCTATTCAAATTATATATTTGTGATATTCTGAATATCACTTGTGATTTTCTGATACCACTTTGTGATATTATGAATATCACTTGTGATTTTCTGTTCTGAATATCAATTGTGATTTTCATGTTACAAAACATTAGTTTAAAATCACTTGTGATATTTAGAATATCACAAGTTATATTCTGAATATCACAAGTTATATTCTGAATATCACATAATATCACTTTTGATCATCTAAATATCACAGAATATCACTTGTGATATTCAGAAACGTATGAAAGCGTCTCAAAACGGCCGAAACATTTAAAAACGGACGAAAACAGACGCAAATGTAAGAAAATGGATGAATATATATGAAAGCGACGAAAACGCATGAAAGCGTAAAACAAGTATGAAAGCGAACGAAAACATATGAAAAGCGAGCGAGATGGACGAAAACATATGAATAATGAGCAAACGTAAGAAAGCGGCGGCGTGTGAAACGGATGAAAATGTAAGAAAATGGATGAATATGTATGACAGCGGAAGAAAATATCCGAAAGCATTAAAACAAGTATGAAAGCGGACAAAAGCGTATGAAAACGGACGAAAATGGAAAACGTAAGAAAAGCGGCGGCGTATAAAAGCGGACGAAGCGTGTGAAAGCAGATGAAACGTATGAAAGCGAAGAAAAAACGCGAATTAAAAAGCGTGAATAACGTAAAAAAAAAGAAAAGAAAAAAAACGTGAGTTTACAAAAGACGTGAATTAAAAGAAAAGGACAAAAAAAATATGAATAAAAGAGAAAGACAAAAAGACAAGAAAAAAACATAGACTTATGTTTATCTATTAAATCTTAGGTTAATCCCCATCATTAGATTAAATTAGATGAATAGTAAAGATTTGTCCCTTGGTAAACACCAAAATAAAGGTAAGCAAATGAAAATTCCTCTATACATGTAATACCAAACTTTACTTTCTTTCTTTTTTTATCCTAAATGTATCATCCCATTACTTCAGGCCGTAAATGGACCACACACTAAGTGAACATTTCATGAACCGTGCAGTAAAATGGTCGTTTATGGCATTTATTTATTAAATGAATGAACATGAACAAGATTTTATGTATGTTTAGTTAAATGAACGAACACGAACAAACGCCTCATTTGTTCATTAATGTTCGTAAATGTCCGATTATACGTTCGCTAATGTTTGTTATGTTCGTTTATTTGTTTGTGTCGTATATCGTATATTTTTATTATATATTCAAAAATCCACTATACTTAAAAAAAATATACACACATAAAACACAATATTTTATATATTTTTGTGTTTGTCTTCGTACGTTCATTTAGGTTCATTCGTTTACGTTCGATAATCTCTCAACGAACGAACATAGACGAACATGAACAAAATCATTTTTTAATGAACGAACATGAACAAGAAAATTTGTCCGTTTAAGTGCCCCCTGTTCATTCATTTGTCTGTTTAAAATTAAACAAACGTACAAGAACAAGGCTTCGTTCATGTTCGTCCAATTCGTTTATAGCCATATCGACCTCTGTGAGTACTAGTAAGTGAGTGTCCACCAGCTACTGCAACTTGTAAAGGATAGTTACTTCTCAATTTACAGCTTATCTTCTTAGCAATCACCACGTACTACCACTGTTAATGAGGATATGAACATGATGGTTGTTTTAATGGCCCTTGACCTTCATAGTTTGAAAAGCGTTGATCCCAAAGAGTGCATCAAGTAAAATTTGTGGATATGAAGTTGCTACTAATTAATTTTGACTACCATCATGTTCAACAGACATAAACTCACCCTCATTACCCCCCATATCCAAACACCCCTTCTGAGACTTGCTCACCACTTACATCAATTGATTCCACCTCATCTTCCAACTCATCCAGCACTATGTCTAAAGAAAACATATGCCTACTACACTTATAGCATGTAGCAGACTTTTAACCACAATAAAAACATTGGCTCTTGGCTCTTATTTCATCCAATTTTCTTTGACTTAAATGTCTCCTTTGTGGTGGTTTATTGTAAACTCGTTTTGATATGTTATTGTTCATAGTTGGCAGCAGGTAAGGTCATAAATGAACTGAACGTTCAGTGAACATTTCATGAACCGTTCGGTAAAAAGTTCGTTTATGTTCTTTTATTTATTAAATGAACGAACATGAACAATATTTTACGTTTGTTTAGTTAAACGAAAGAACATGAACAAAAGTCGCCTCCGTTCATTTATGTTCATGAACGTCCGATTATGCGTTCGTGAACGTTCGTTTATGTTCGTTTATTTATTTATGTTCGTATTATAACACCCTGAAACCGAGCTTAAGCGTTTTATCACAAGAATGCCATTGAATGGTTGTGATAAGGATTTAAAACGTACGCTTTTAGGGGGTCATTTAAGCCCTATCTCGACCACTTTTATATCCGTTCTTCGCTTAATTTCGTTCCTTTTCACTTTTAGGTCTCTTGGAAGCAAATTCTTTGGAATGAAGCATATTTGGACGAAAAGGAGCAAATACATGAAGAAAATGGCAAAGTCAAGATCGAAGCCTCTCAAAGTCGATCAAACGATTACTGACGGAGTCCCAATCAAAGGCGACGTCGTCCTCTATAAAGACTTGATCAAAACATGCACCAGACGGCTCAGTGTAAATTTTGTTCCCATAACCTGATGGCGTCACGTTATAAAGAAGGAGGGCGTCACTCAGAGTTTTCATCTCAGACGGCCCAGATCCATAATCAAGACGCAATCCCAACTGAAGAATGACGGCGTCACAACTCTAAGGTGACGTCGTCCCATCGATGACTTGGCCAAGATGAAACCCTAATGACGGCGAGCTGACGGCGTCCCATGCAAAAGGTGACTCCGTCGCACTTGTAAATCTATATATAGAATTCGATTTTTCTGCATTTAACGAGGTAGACTTTTGGAGAGAAAACCCTAATTCATTTGTAGTCCGATTTGGACATTATTTAGGGTCCCATACTCTATTTTACACATCGAGATAAGTATTTTAATCCAAAGTAACATTATGTCTATCCCTTATTCGATTGATTGTGTGTATGCTTGCTTGTTTACCATGTCTAGCTAAATTTCTTGTGTGTTTGCTTAGATCTATGAAACCTAGTTATTGATTATTGTTAGGTTGTTTCTTATCTTCATTGTAAATTGGCTTAGGAGTGCAACTAGGCATCATTCGTTGTAATTAATGCTTGAGTATGCTTTATGACTGTGTGGCTTATGAATGAGATAGCCAAGGCTTGCCGACTTTCTATGTCATGCCCGAGAGATAACCTCAAAGAACTAGAGACTACGCGTACCCTACGACCTTAGGAATACAACGCGTTAAGATAAGGTATGACAATTCAACCGACCAATAAAAGATAACTAGGGAGTAATAGTATTTAGGTAAACACATTTTTAATCATCATACGAGCACACATCAATTAGACATAAGACTACCCGTAGTAACTAGATAATTAGATAAATTAGATAATTAGACAAGTAGATTAATCGGTAGAAGTACCAACCCCCAACCAATTGCCCCAAGATATTTACCTTAGCTTTCTAAAAATCCAATAAAAAGATAAAAAAGAATCATCCTCAACCCCTATCTTCTCGTCATACATTTCTTGCTAGCATTCCTATTCTCCTGAGAACGATATCAATCCCGATGCTTACCCAATACTACACTACAATGATTAGGTTCCTTTGCCTAGGTGGTTGAAAAACTTGCTCGAAAAAAGGAAGTTCCTTTGACCCCGAACGCGCTTAGTACGTGCATCAAGTTTTTGGCGCTACTGCGGGAATAGAATAGCTAGTTAGATCTTTATCTCATTTAGGTTCCCTTGC
This sequence comes from Chrysanthemum lavandulifolium, assembly GCA_022545495.1. Lineage (NCBI taxonomy): Eukaryota > Viridiplantae > Streptophyta > Magnoliopsida > Asterales > Asteraceae > Chrysanthemum > Chrysanthemum lavandulifolium. The sequence goes on along the minus strand of CM040241.1, from coordinate 82,867,790 downwards.
TTGATTCCTATCAAGTAAGAATTTTTTCTCATTTTTCATTAGCTTCCTTGTAGTCTATCCTCCTTCTTCGTGACTTTGTTCGTAACCTCATCATTTTTCATCATGGAAGGTGATAACCCACCAAACAACAATCCCCCATCAAACAACCATCCACCACAAAACCCGCCACTTGATCCGACTTTTTCCAACCAACTTCGAGCTCGTATCGTTAGTGAAATTGGAGAACTTAAGAAATTGAGCAGGATAATTGAAAGTACACTTGAAAGCCTAAGGTTCTCTTGTTGATAGTTCTTTCTTTCTCCATAGATGTTGGGTTGAAGGCAAGGAATCAACTAGTCCATAGATAGTGATTCAACCACGAACGATGATTCGGATGATGAAATTAGGAAGAAGATTATAAAGTATTAGAAATAATGGAGGGTAGTGAGGAAGAGGAACTTAAAAAAGAGTATTTCAAGTCATACCATAACGGAAAGGAAATCGCCTATCACTATAACGTAGTTAACTACCCGCGACCACCTTTCGAGCCATGCATAAAAAAAGGTGACCCTAGAAACATAAGATATTGTGCATGATTGGGTACTTATATAGGGATCACACTTACATAGACTATAAGGCACCCATGAACATAATGTCTAGGCTCTATTACAATTGGATCATGAGTAAAAAGTTAGGACCTAGGAGAGATCCCTTTTATCCTAGGAAAGTAAGTAAGTATGTTGGGAAAGCTAGAGGATTGCACGTCTTTGTAGGTAATTTCACATATAGGTGTGATTTCATGATCTTGGAAGATGTTAAGGGCATCATTGATGGATTCTTAGGAGATGTGATACTTGGAAGACCATTTATTGAGGAATCCATCATGATTTATGATCAAGAAGAAAGAATAGCCAAGTTCTCAAATGGGACCGAATGTGTTAAATATGTAATGCCCTACAAAATAAAAGGTTTAAGGGTATTGATGATTTAGATGTGGAAAACATTCCGGCTTTTGAAGTTGATTGGGAGAACAAAGTTTACTACACCGCTTGTCTAGAGTTAGGCCACGAATATATTCGTGATGAAAGAAGAGTTAAGGAAATCGAATGGGCATCTAAGATATGCGGAAAATAGAACACGACTTGAGTCTAGCTACAAGACTCATAAATAAAGAAAAGCGCTTCGTGGGAGGCAACCCATGCTTAATTGTTTGCTTGTTTGTGTGTCGTATATCTTTTTCATTCTTGTTTATTCTCATGTTTGATTTTGTGAAAATACTTTATTTTGTCTTTAACCTCGTCTAAATTACATATAAATGTATTTTACAAAAATATAAGTGTAGGGAAGATCACATACGTTTTTGAAGAACATGAACATGAGAATTAGAATGAGTGAAATTGATATATATGTGTGTTTGTTAGATTCAAATGCTTGTATCGAGCCATAATGGATGTTTTGCGAGAATTTTCCGAGGTTTTAAAGATGTAATTTTTCGAATTTTTCCAAGAAAACGCAGACCGATTTGGTCGGGACAACTGACGGCGTCATGATTAAAGCTTGACGACGTCGGGTTAAGTAAACGACTTATAATTTTTTTTTCGTTTTCTGTGCTACTTATGAATTTTTGGAAATTCTCAGGTCTTAATTTTTCAGAAAAACTGCAAACATCCATTCCACAAGCATTATATCTTACTTGCTTTCTAGTGTAATTGTGTCATATATAGTTTTACCGCCGATTTTACGTGAAGTTTTCGTTTGTTTTCTTAAGTGTGCAGGTTATATTTGGCAAGAAGAAGAAATACGACATTGGATGAAACTTATTACTTATACATTCTTCTTGAAAAAGAATTTAACCGCAACCTCGCACGGATCCTACCGAGCTAATCAGGTGAGTACTAGTTTCTTTTCCTTACTTACCTTCCTTTATCATAACTTTGATACTTTCGAGGAACATTGAGGACAATGTTCAGTTTAAGTGTAAGGAGGGAGAATAAAACGGGAACTTAGAAACTATTCACTTACTTGATTATTTGTCTTGTCCTTGGTAATTTGTGTAATAAACTATGAGATATATTCGTTAGGGCAATTTTAGCACCAAATTTAAAATTTTTTATGACATGTACGATCTAAACTTTAGTCTTAATAAAGCGTCTCATGGATAGGAATTATATGACTAGCACAAAAACCGTTTACCACTCAAATTCCACCCCAACAAATGTGAGGTTCGCCCCTAGATCTTTAGGAATAAAAGCATTCACCTTTAATGCTTAGAAAGTGTACCGGTAATATAATAGATTCTAGAACTTATTTTGTGATGCATTCCAAGATCGCTAGTGAGACTACACTTGTGTAGTTAGGAATAACTAAGTGATAAGAGGCATTATGATAACCCTTATTTGAAACCTGTATTATAATTACTTCTTTTACATCGGTTGAGTAATTACCCCACACCCTTGCGATATACTCATCTTTAGTACATGATACCCCTAGTTAACCCCTCAGAGCCTATCCTTTTTGATACGCGTACAACGCGCGTTCGGGGAGGAAACTTCCTTTTCTTCGAGCAAGTTTTTGAACTACCTAGGCAGTGAACCTAATTGTTGTAGTGTAGTATTAGGGTAAGCCTCGGGGATTGATATCGTTCTCTATGGGAATAGGAATGCTAGTAAGAAATTACTACGCTAAGGTTGGGGTTGAGGAAGATTATTTTTTATCTTTTTTCATAATTTTTTATAAAACTAAGGGTAAAATCTCGGGGTTTGGATTTGGGGGTTTGGTACTTCTACCGATTACTCTACTTATCTAATTATCTAAGCTAAGGGGTTGTCTATGTCTATTGAAGTGTGCTCGTATGATGATTAAAGATGTGTCTACCTAGATACAATTACTCCCTAGTTATCTTTTATTGATGGTTGAATTGTCACGTCCTTATTCTTAACGCGTTGTGTTTTCTAAGGTCGTAGGGTGCGCTTTTATCCCTAACTCTTTGAAGCTACCTAAGGTTAATGACTACGAAATCTCTAGGATTCATAAACTTAACACTAAGGTTATCTTTGGATATTTAGCCTACAATTCCACTAGTAATTATAAACTAATGTTCAACAAAGATTAATCAAGCATTAAAAACACAACGATGGCTTCATGCACTCCTAAGCAAATTACAATTAAGATAATAGACAACCAATCAATATTCAATAACTAGGTTTCATAGATCTAAGCAAACACACAAGTAAATTAGCCAGACATGTTAAACATGCAAGCATATACACATTCAATCGAAGACATAATGAAATCAAGGGAATAAATAACTTATCTCGATGTAAATTAGGTATTAGAACCCTAAAATACTGTCCAAGACGGACTACAATCGTTTTAGGTTTTTACTCCACAATTCTACCTCTTTAAAAGTCTGAAAATTCGAACTCTATATATGGAGTTACAACTGCGACGGCGTCACCTTTTAATTGTGACGCCGTCAAATCGCCGCCATTAGGGTTTCGTCTTGGCCAAGTCAACTTTGGGACGGCGTCACGTTGTGGTTATGATGTCGTCGACCTTGACTCGGCGTCGTCGAAATCTGGATCTTGGCCGTCTGAGGAGAAAAGTCTTCGTGACGCCCTACTTTTCAAAGCTGGCGTCGTCGGTGTAAAATAACAATTTCACTCATGAGTCGTCACAAATATAGGGACGTCGTGCGCCTTTTTGTGGGGCGCGTCGGTGCATCTTGACTTGAGTGTCTCGATCTTGACTTTAGCCATTTTTCACATATTCACTCCTTTTCGTACAAATAAGCATCATTCCAAGATTTTGCCTTCAAGAGACCTAAAAGTGAAAAGGAACGAAATTAAGCGATATGAATATAAAGCGGGCTATTAAGGGCTTAAATTACCCCTTAAAATGTCGTTTTAAATCCTTATCAAATATCCCTACACTTGGTATTTGCTTGTGTAACACCTTCAAATCTCGATGCAATGAAGACTTAATCAAGTTTTCGGGCGTTACTTTTTGGATTGGTATCGCACAAGTAAAATAAAAGATAACCATTTAGCCATTTAAAACCAATCCCAATTCAAATATCCAAACATTTAATCCGAAGATATAAATTTTAGGCCCAAAACATAGTTTAACAAAATAGGTCCCCATTGTTTATCGAGTCGAAAATGATCCTTGAACCACGCCTCCATGCCAAGCTTCCACACATCAAGTAATCCAAACATCTCTCAAATACAGAAATCATGCTAAAAGGTCACTACATTTGGTGAGTTCATAGGTTTAAGTTCAACAAAATCATAGTGGACTGTAAGAGTTGATTTGCTATGCATGACCTAGATAGGAAAATACCGTTTCACACATCGATCCTACCCGGTTCTCCAATCATATAATCACTCACTCAGCCCCTACGACTCTAGTCCAAGACCGTCGTGGCAACCTCTAGACAGTTTGCCAACCCCGGGCTAGGTCGTGATAGAAGTCTATTCTTAGTTAGCGCGGTGGGAACCTAGACTAAGGCAACAACTATCGCACATCTATCTACTCGGTCGACATATAAGCAAATCCAAATAGTTTTAACGGTCCAAAAACAGTAGCATGATTCTCACCCCAAAATAGTTCAAAACGTAGATAAAAGTGGGGCTATGAAACTCACCTCAAGCAATCAACGCACAAATATCACTAGCAGAAGATAACAGAAATCACAACACAACAACTATCGACTCATCACAACCTATTAATGTAGACCAACTTAATATACATATTCCTCAAAATCAACGTTAACTACCCCAATATATTCCATTTCTTTATTTCCAAAAATGTCTTGTTTCACCATTAATCCTAGTGTTTGGTATCCTCATGTGTGGGTGTATCGACTCAATATGATGCTATGAATGCACTCAAACAACCAATATATAACACAATGAGACCTTTAAACGATAAGCTCCATAGTTCAATAAGTTTCGGAATAAATAGTAGACCTTATCGAATTCGTCAACTCGATAAACTCATTCTTTTATTCGTGTCGCTTATTATCCCATAAATCAATTGTATCCTTAAAGAGTCATAAGGATAAGTCGCCCATTAATAAGGTTACCCAACGTACCTAGCGGCCTCTTATTAGATTCGTCAACCCAATAAGTCCGCTACCCACGTGGATCAACAATATTAACGTTAGGTTATCCGTAACCCATGCACACATAACGCAAATAAATAATTACTTATCCAACATTAAATGTCCACAATTGACATTTATTGATAAACGTTGTACTCAAACGTTAACTATTTATTTATTACAAAACCTCTCCAATTTAGTCGTTAGTTTCATTTAAAACTAGTAAATAACAAGATAAATCTTGGTATTGATATTTTTGGTACAAAAGCCCATTATTATTTATATTTCATAGTTTTATTAGCATTTCCATATATAAATATATTTCGTCAAATTCCAATATAAATCTCATATCGTTATTCGTTTCGAGTCCACAAGCACGAGTCATAACTTCTCGGCTTTTAATCAATCAATCGTCCAAATTATACTAAAGTCCATGTTACGGCTTTGTCGGAGTAAACTATTGACTAAAAAGTCAAAGTGACGCCGACGTAGCTCAAAGTCACAATATATATATCAAGTCCATAATTAAAAGTCATAACGTCGCAATTCAATCCCAAACTAACTCAAAACAATCTCGCCAACCAATCAATCAACCAATTATACTCGAAACCAATGTTATGACCCTAATGGTCATGACACGGTCGCGGTCAAGACCACGTGAACCAAACAAGCTTCTAAAGCTTTTCGGCTCCACGCGTCTCATTCAAACCTCAACTAAACCAATCAATAAGCTACCAAATCAATCCGACTCGAACCCATGACCAACATAGGCCACGTACGACACCAACCAAGACCCTATCGTGGGTTCTTTGGTGCGCACGCCCCATGGGTCTCAACCAAACACAACCAAAACCAATCTACAACACTCAAATCCAATCATTCAAGCTCCAAACACTATCTAAACATAAAACCCATCAACTTTCATCAACCAAGAACATGCAACTAAACCCTAAAATGCAAAACCCATCAAATTAATGCACCACACATGTACCAAACACTAATTACTTGTTTATTTCATCACTAATTAGCTTTAATTTCATGTTCCACCCAAAAGCCCCAAATATAAAAATTAGGTCGAAACCCTAATTTTCAATTCGTGGGTTTTTATCATTCAAACAACCTCAAAACATGTTCTATTTACCTTCTCTAATCACCAATTGCAAAAGCCCTTTGAAATATTTAGAAAACCCTAAAAGTACGAATCTTAATTCTTGAATTTGGAGGTGTTAATGAAGTCCAAATTGAGTATATGATATATGTTTGGAATGAGGAGAAAGAGATCTATCTTTTGGTGGTGGAGGTGTATGTTCACTCGCCGGAATCCGGCCGTAGTGGCCGGAATAGTGGCCAGAATTTAATAAGGGGCGGCTAGGGTTTCTTTTAGAGAGAGATTAGAGAGAGAAAATGTGTAGTGTGTGTTTTCTAGAGAGAGAAATGAAGGGTGGAAGTGAGGCTTAGGTTGGGTATATATACATGGGATGGGAGAACCTCAAAATAAATAAAAAGGAGGGGAGGGGTGGACAGCTCAAGCAAAAAGGGGAGGGTTCGGGTTGAAACTTTTCGTATCTATCTCGTTTACCCATTCCCGAGCTCACATATTGTCCCCCGAGTGTCCCATGACATTTATTTAACTTTCCAACATCGTTACTTATGTTTTTCCACGAGTTTTGACTATTTATTTGTCAATTTTCGAGTTACGGTCTAAAAGTTACAATAACTCTTGTTTTAGGCTTTTCTAGTGCCGAATCGAATAGTGCCTACCAAATAGAGTTAAAACGCATACGATAACTCATTTAATAATGAAATAAACCGTAAAAACCAATCGACGATATAAAATCAAGTCACGGTTTATAAAATAGTGTTAAAGGCAAATCTCGGTTTAATTTAACGTAATGCGGTTACCTAAAATAGACTCTAAATTGCCAGTTGTCACGACTTGTCCTCAAGCAAATGTGTTTTGGCCAATCAATTTATAAGTTAGGGGCATAAAGCAATGGTTTAACATAATTCACAACAAGTATAAGCCCATGAAAGTCATAACAAGCACGGAAATTATATACTAGCACCTCACAAGTGGTGTTTGGATACTCTCATCTCTCGGTGTATATGAAATATATCAAATGGAAATGAAAGATAAACACTCATTAACCGGTCATAGTACATAGATTACCATAGGCTTGAGACTAGATTAAACCTCCACCTCTTTGGCGTAAGCACCTTGGAAAAAATATCAAAGAGGTCTTTTAAAGGGTTGTAACGTTAGGCTTACGGTAGGAAAACAAAGGGTTTGGTTGGATAGGCGATTTAGTGGTGGCAAGTCAAAAATCTTTATGTTACAAGCATGAGAAGAATGGCGTTGCTAAGCCAAGACTCGACTCTCTAAACTCTAAATAACTTTGAAACTAACAAACATAAATTTAAAGATAGATATAGGATGGTAGCCCGTATGTTTTTTCATTTTCATTTTTTTTTTGCATACACTTTTACTCTACCATCCATTACGATAACATCAAAATATAAGGGATTTATAGGCACATCCCTACACTTGAGTTTTTATTGCTCTAACACTAATTTGACCCGAATTGAAAAGATCAAAACACTTGGAGTACATTATTACGTAAATAAAGGGAATTTGAATTTAACGTTCTTTCCCGTCATTCCATCAAATTTAACTTTACCCATGAGTCCCAATCATCCCAAAACTGTATACAAAGGATATGACTCGACTTAGCAACCATGCAAGTAACTAGATAATTGAACTAAAGGTTTAGTATGATAACAATAATGCACTAAAAGTGAGTGCATACAAAGTAGGCTAAGGCGATTTGGGTGTATATTTGGGGGTGTATTGTAAACAATGCTCTTTATTGATATTTCGGAAAACCGAAACATTACGAGAACCGTGAAAAGGATAGGCTCTGAGGGGTTAACTAGGGGTATCGTGTACTAAAGATGAGTATAACACAAGGGTGTGGGGGAATTACTCAACCGATGTAGAAGAAGTAATTATAATACGGGTATCAAACAAGGGTTATCCTAATGTCTCTTATCATTTAGTTATTCCTAACTACACAAATGTAGTCTCACTAGCGATCTCGGGATGCATCACAAAACAAGTTCTAGAATCTATTATACTACCGGTACACTCTTGAAGCATTAAAGGTGAATGCTTTAATTCCTACAAATCTAGGGGCGAACCTCACATTTTTGGGGTGAAATTTGAGTGGTAAAGGGTTTTGTGCTAGTCATATAACTTCCTATCCATGAGACGCTTTATTTAGAATAAAGACCCACTCGTACAAGTCATGAAATTTTTTAAATTTGGTGCTAAAATTACCCTAACCGATATTTCTCATAGCTTATTACACAAATGAAATAGGACAAGACAAATAATCAAGGATAAGCATAGTTTCAAAGTTCCCGTTTTATTCTTCCTCCCTACACTTAAACTGAACATTGTATCCAATGTTCCCCGAAAGTATCAAAGTTACGATAATGGAAGGTAATTAAAAGAGAAAGAAACTAGTACTCCCTTGATTAGCTCGGTAGAATCCGTGTGAAGTAGTGGTTAAATTCTTCTCCAACAAGAATGTATGCGTGAAAAGCTCATTCAATCTTATGTTGCTTCTTTTTGATAAATAAAACCTGCACACTTTAAGAAAACAGACGAAACCTTCGCGTAAAATCGGTGGTAAATCTATATATGACTCTACTAAACTAGGATATAATGCTTGTGGAATGGATGTTTGCAGATTTTCCGGAAAATTAATACCAGAAATTCCAAAATTTATAAGTAGCCTGAAACGAGAGAAAGTTAGATAAGTCATTTTGATCCTCCCGACGCCGTCAGTTGCAATCTGACGCCGTCGGTTATCCCGACAAACCGATGCGCTACATTTTTCTCGAAAAATTCGGAAAAATTACACCTTTAAAATCAGAAAATTCGCAAAACATCCATTATGACTCAATACAAGCATTTGACTCTAACAAACACACGATATATCTTTTTCAAGAATTGTAATTCTCATTTTCACGCTCTTTTAAAACGTGTGTAATCTTCCCTACACTTATCCTTTTTGTAAAATACCTTTATATGTAATTAAGACGAGGTTAAAGACAAAATAAAGCATTTTCACAAATTCAAACATGAGAATAAACAATCAATGAAAAGATATATGACACACAAACAAGCAAACAATTAAGCATGGGTTGCCTCCCACGAAGCGATTTTCTTTAATTATGAGTCTTGTAGTTAGACCCGAAGTCGTGCCCCTACGTGACTTCATCTCAGCACCTTCTTCCAAAACAATATCTTCATCGTTGACCATTTCATTATTGTCCAACTGATAATGTTTCACACGTTGTCCATTCACAGTAAATTCCCTTCCATCATGGTCTAATAGCACCATGGCTCCGTTGATCATTTTTCTTTTTACTGAAAAGGGCCCGTACCATCTCGATTTGAGTTTTCCCGGAAATAGTCTCAACCTTGAAATATACAAGAGTACCTTATCTCCTTCTACAACCTCCTTAGGATTTTTTATCCTTTGATCATGCAATTTCTTAGCCCTTTCTTTATAAGTGACCGAGGATTCATAGGCTTCAAGTCTTAGTTCATCCAGCTCTTGAAGCTGCAAGAACCTATTTGACCACCTCGAATAATCCATATTACCGCCTTTAGTGCCCAAGATGCCTTTGCTCAAGCTCAATAGGAGGTGGCGGCTTTCCCGTATACCAAGCGAAAAGGGGTTGTTCCGATTGGTGTTTTATAAGCCGCTCAATGCTCGAGTGCCTCATCCATTTGAATGCCCAATCTTTTACGCTACGGTGGACCATTTTTCAAGTATCCGCTTTAATGCTCTATTTGTGTTCTCTACTTGCCTATTAGTTTGAGGGTGATATGCCGTAGAGAACCTATGCGGAACACCATCTTTCTTCATTATCTTCTCCATTTGAGCATTGCAAAAGTGGGTTCCTCTATCACTGATCAATGCCTTGGGAATCCCGAATCATGCGAAGAGCTTTTTAAGAAAATAAATGACCACCCTTGCATCGTTAGTCCTAAGGGCTTGTGCCTCCACCCATTTGGACACATAGTCAATGGCAACTAGAATGTATTCATTTCCTCCGGATGATGGAAAGGTCCCATGAAAGCGATACCCCAAACATCGAATATTTCACGAGACTTGGATATAGTTCGAGGTGCTTCATCCTCCTCGAGATGTTTCCGATCGTTGGCATGCATCGTACGTTTGAACTAACCTCTTAACGTCGCGGAAGATAGTAGGCCAATAGAATCCGGCATCAAAAACTTTTCATGCCATGACGTTTATACCGTGATGCCCCCCAGATGGTCCTGCGTGACACTCTCTCATAATCCGATCAATCTCCCTTCCAGCAACACAACGTCGAATGATCTGATAGGGACATATACGGAATAAGTAGGGCTCGTCCCAAAAATAGTATTTCAGCGCAGTGAAGAATTTAGTCATGTAATTTGGTAAGACCCTGCTGGATAGATAGTTAGCATAATCTGCATACCATGGCTCAATATCCTTAATGGCCATTAGCCATTCCTCAGGAATAGAGTCACGAATTTCGTTATGGTCTAATTCCTCCAAGTCTGGGTTTTTCAATCGTGATAGATGATCAGCAGCAAGATTTTCGGCTCCCTTTTTATCTCGAATTTCAATGTCTAATTCTTGAAGCAATAGAATCCACCTAATAAGTCGGGGTTTTGAATCTTGTTTGGAGAACAAGTATCGTAAGGCGGAGTGATCGGTGAAGACGACAGTTTTGGAAAGGACGAGATATTGCTGAATTTATCGAAAGCAAAACCACACCAAAAGCTCTTTCTCGGTGGTTGTATAATTCTCTTGCGCCACATTCATGGTTTTGCTAGCATAGTAAATTGGTTGAAAATGCTTCTCCTTTCTTTGGCTAGCACGGCGCCTCTGACATAATCACTAGCATCGCACATGATCTCGAATGGTTGGGACCAATCGGGAGTAACCATTATCGAGCTTGAGTAAGATCTTTCTTCAGGCGATTGAATGCTTCTTTACATTCTTCTGAAAAGTCAAAAGGAGCGTCCTTGACTAGAAGTTGTGTCATTGGTAGGGCAATTTTTGAGAAGTCCTTAATAAATCTTCTATAAAAGCCCGCATGACCAAGAAAGCTTCGAATGGCTTTAACGGTAGTAGGATAGGGAAGCTTAGATATTGCTTCGATTTTAGCCCTATCAACCTCTATTACATTTCCAGAGACTTTATGTCCCAAGACAATTCCTTCTCTTACCATGAAATGGCATTTTTCCCAATTCAGGACTAAATTGGTTTCTTCACACCGTTTCAGCATCTTGCTAAGGTTGGATAAGCAAAGGTCAAAGGATTTTCCAAATACCAAAAAATCATCCATGAAGACTTCCATGCTATCTTCAATCAATTCATGGAATATGGCCATCATACATCGTTGAAAGGTAGCGTGGGCGTTGCATAACCTGAAGGGCATTCGCTTGTATGCAAAAGTCCCGTAGGGGCATGTGAACGTAGTTTTTTCTTAATCTTCAAGAGCAATGGGGATTTGGAAGTATCCTGAGAATCCGTCAAGAAAATAGTAGTACTCATGCCCGGCTAACCTTTCGAGCATTTGATCGATGAATGGTAAAGGAAAATGATCTTTTCATGTGGCATCATTTAATTTCCTGTAATCGATACAAAGACACCAGCCAGTGACCATTCTCTGCGGCACTAAATCACCTTTCTCATTCTTCACAACAGTCATTCCTCCCTTTTTTGGAACCACTTGGACTGGGATGACCCAAGGGCTGTCCGAAATGGGGTAGATTAGGTCGGCATCGAGAAGCTTGACGACCTCCTTCTTGACTACCTCCTTGATATTAGGGTTAACTCTCCTCTGAGGTTGAACGGTGGATTTGTAATCCTCCTCCATAAGAATTTTATGAGTGCAAAAAGTAGAATCAATTCCCTTAATGTCAGCAACACTCCATGCGATCACTCCTTTGTATTCTTTTAGAACTTATAAGAGTTTCCCTTTCTGTTTAGTGTTCAGTGAGGAGCTTATGATAATAGGGAGTTGATCCTCCCCTTGAAGGAAGACATATTCTAAATAGCTCGGGAGATCTTTCAATTCTAAGGTAGGAGGTTCCTTGATCGATGGTTTTAGCTTATTTGTCGGCTTTTGAAGTTCAAGACGTTCAATTTCTTCCCTACGCGGGTAAAAGGAAACAGCTCCAACCATCTCAGTCTCTTCATCATCGTATATCATGTTGTTGTCATCATTCATGAATTCGTTTACTAGATATTCATCAATGCAGCTATCTAAATCATCAACAAACTCATCAACTTCTTCAACAAGATAAATAGGATGATCGTATGAGGAGGGACGACTCATAGAATCCTTGATGTCAAAGGTTAAGCTCTCGGATCCCACTCGTAAAGTGAGTTTACCATCATGAACATCGATGATGGCACGAGCTGTAGCCAAGAATGGCCTTCCAAGGATTATCGGGACTGAGTTATCCTCCTCCATTTCTAAAATCACGAAATCAACTGGAAACTTGAATTCCCTACCCTCACAAGAACATTTTCACAAACTCCAATGGGATATTTGATTGATCGATCAGCTAACTGAATACTCATTCTGGTTGGTTTCAGCCCTGAATATCCGAGTTTGAGGAATAAGGAATGAGGCATCAAGTTATGCTTGCCCCAAAATCCGCCAAGGTGTTTTTCATAGAGAGCGCCCCTATAGAGCAAGGGATGGTGAAGCTACCCGGATCTTCTTTCTTCTTGGGTAAGCTCTTTTGGATGATAGCCGAACATTCTTCTCCTAATGATATCAACCCTTCAAGCTTCTTCCGATTTGAGAGCAACCTCTTGAAGTATTTGCTATGTTTAGGGATATGATAAAATACATCGACAAGTGGTATGTTGACGATGACCCTTTTTAAGTAAGACAACAACCTCTCATTATCTTCTTCAACCTTTTGATTCTTTAAACGCGAGGGATAAGGAATCCGTGTGAGAGTCGGACGTTGGACGGGAATTGATGCTTGTGGAGGAGGGTCGTGAGGAGTCGGAGGGTTCGAGAACTTCTCCTTATCCAACTCGGGCCCCACGTGGTGGGATTTTGAGCAGGTATGGTGGATTCTTGGTAGTGGTTCCTGATCGAGTAGTAATGGCACAAGTTGGATCATGCTTGGTTGGACCAGGTTCACTTACTCTTTTGTGGAGTTCGGCAAACTGGCTTTCTAATTCAGCTTGTTGCTCTTGAATGAATCCTTCGAGACCTTTTAAAAGCATTCCCCTTTCCATGGCGAATTGCCCAAGTTCTTTTTCAAAGGCATCACGGATGGTGTATTTGGAACCCTCTTTTCCCTCAGTCTTCCATTTTAGATTACCCCAAGGAGTGTATTCATCGTATTGATAGAATACGAGGAAGGAAGGGTCATCATAAATGTCATGGATGGAAAGGAGAGCGTGCTCTTGGCGTGTGTTATCGTCACACTCATCGCTCTCGTGTGACCCTCCGCAAATGTCGCATATAAGGTATGGGTTAAACAACCTCTTAGGTTCTTGTGACTTTGTGAGGTATGCGAGTTTCTCTTGTGCCCTCTTCATCGATCATCGAGAGATAATGGCTATTATTCGAGGTAGCGAGATAATCATTACGATTCTTGGCTCGTTCCAGTGGTGTCTTGGTCCCGGACATACTCTCAATGCGGTCCCATCCTTCTTTGCACCGAGATTGGAAATTTTTGGCGGTCAGAGTCAATCCTTTTGATCATTGCGGAGACATTGTCATAAAAGATTTGAACAAGCAACCAAAGGTTGATACCATGGTGTGGGGCTTGTTGAATGAGATCCTTGTAACGAGTCCAGGAGTTAACGATAGATTCTCCATCTGTTTCATGGAAGTGAAGGATTTCGCTCCTGATGGATGCAGTTTTCCTAGGAGGAAAGAACTTTCTGGTAAACTTGGTAGTGAGTTGTTCCCAAGTGAAGATGGACCTTGGAGGTAGCTTGTTAATACAAATAAGCAGTAAAAACGTTTATTTATATTTTACGATCTTCTAATGTTTTGTCGATAACAAACGTAAAATCATTTTAACGAAACAAATAAAATACGTAAATTGTTTGAACTAATAGTTTCTAACATATTCACATTTTAACATAAAACACTAAAACAAGTATAAGTGATTTTATGATTTAGTAATACATATGTACAACAACTAGTGTTTACATATTTGGATAAAATATACACATAACTAGTATGTAGTATATTGGGTAATATAAATGGGTAGAAACTTAAGCATAACAACCCATTGGGCAAATACATTGAATGTAGTTGGGTACAACCCAAGCCCATAACCCATGGATCTTGACCCATAACCCATTGCATGACATCATGCTTATATCATACATGGATGATATCCATAACCCATGGATCAACCCATACCCAGTAACCAAGTGCATTGCACTCAAAGATACATTGTATCTAGCTAAAGATCCATGGTTCAACCCATGACCCATGACCCATAACCAAAATACCCATAGGTAAAGGGGCGTCCACGGATCCCTAGCTTAACACTAAACGGATCCCTTGTGGAAGGGATCCATGGGATCCGGGAACGTGGGATTTTCCTCTATAAATAGTGAGCCATTTCTTCATTATTTCTCACCCTTTCTAACACACTTACTCCCCGAGTTAAAACTCACTAACCTCGGATCCAAGAGATCTATGTTTGTAGTTTTGTTTTGTGTGATCTTTTAGGTTCCTCTTTAAGGCAAGATCACCACCTTTGAAGTCGAGCAAGCTCAAGTCCATGAGTTGCCATGCTTCCTCATCATCAAGGCTACCAAGTCTTCTTGTTGATGATTCCTTTCTTTCTTCAAAGAAGTGTAGTGTTGAATACATTAGTGAAAGATGTCTCAAGTGTCAAGACGAAGATATTAGTGAAGGGTATCTATCGTCCATAGCATAAGCACTTGTGGTAGGTGCTTAGAAGTCAAGACAAGAAGCATTAGTGAAAGGTGCTTAGAAGTCAAGACTTGAAGCATTAGTGAAAGGTGCTTAGAAGTGAAGACACAAGACATTAGTGAAAAGTGTCTTGTAGATCTAGTCAAAGGCATTAGTGAAAGGTGCCTTAGATGTACATTCGATATGGTGTGTTTTGATGTACTAGATAGACTAGCATTAGATCCAAGGATATTGATGTCCTTGATGATGTTGTAAAGGAGTAGATCTCCTTTGGGATTAGTCGTTGGTGTAGTGTGGTAATAGTTCCTCCATTGCAATGGAACTAGGTGCTTAGCATAGTACCTAATAAAGGGTAGGCGACGTTGTGAAGGTGTAGTTCACCTTGGAGTGAAAGAACTAGGTACTTAGCCAAGTACCTTATAAAGGGTAGGCGACGTTGTGTAGGTGTGGTTCACCTTGGAGTGAAAGAACTAGGTACTTAGCCTAGTACCTTATAAAGGGTAGGCGACGTTGTGTAGGTGTGGTTCACCTTGGGTGAAAGAACCTTGGTTAGCCTAGCACCGGAAAAAGGGTAGGCGACGTTATGAAGGCTTCTCGCCATAAGGAGATTGGTGTAGTGTTTACAAACTCTCGAGTAGGTGACTCGAGGAGTGGAGTAGGGCAAGGAAGGTGTCCTTGTAGCCGAACCACTATAAATACTCGCGTTGTGGTTTGTGCCTCTTACTCTTATCTCTTCATTACATATCTTTATATGCTTGTCTATCAACATCCAACACACACAAGCAAATAGATTGACATAAGTCGATCTAAATCGTTTAAAGGAAGTTTTAATTGGTAAAACTATTCAACCCCCCTTCTAGTTTTCCACAATTGGCATCGAGCTTCGTTACCAAGTTTCTTGAAGTATATTGTACTTTAAAAACTTGATACGATCCATGGTTAATTGAAAACTACAAAGAAGATTTTTCATAAAAACAAACACCATGTCTTTTAAAACTATACGTTTGGATGTTGATTTGATAACAACATTTTTTATTTATTTAATTTTTTTCATTTAATTGCACTAATCTTCCTTGTCATGTTGATTAGTCAAAGCTCATACCCACCAAGCTTTAGGAGTCGCTTGGTAACAAGAATACCTTCCTTAAGAAGGTATCTTAAACGCAAAGGAGCGGGAATAGTCTAAGTGACATTTGATGTGTCATTTGTAAAGACATTCCTAAGTCGCTAGAGGTATGATTTTCTTTTACTTTGCTTGATAATTAAGTATACCTATTTAGGTATTTATATGATTATCTTTTAGCATAATTACATGTTTTACATGAAGCTTCATTAGGAAGCCTTTTTCTCACATACGTGTTTTATTTCTCGTCTAAAGTCTTGGTATATAAAACTTATGTTTTGTTTCTTTTAATCCTATAAATACTCCCACCGTCGACCACTCTATCAAACTCTCACTTTTTCAAATCTTCCAATTTCAAAAATTTCCTCTCACTCAAAAACTTCATCTTCCTCCTCATTTCATCTCAACCGAAACCAAGAAGATCCGTCATCAACATGGTTTACATCGCACTCATGCTCATCGCTTTAACACTCATCGCACTTGTGTTCCCTATGATGAAGTTCACATATGGAGATATTTACTTTGTGTTTTTAATCTACATTGGGATCATATACCCAATCCTTTGTATCATCCTCAGCATTGAAATGCAATATTACTAATAATCTTGTTATCTTTGTTATTATTTATTTTCTTGTGATTTATATGTTTCATATTCCTTCGTGATACATTAGAAGTCATGTATGCATGCTAAAAGAAAATGTAGGATAAAACACTTTTCGTGGTATAAAATGTAAAACCTATGTTTTTATCAAATCATTTACTTACTACGATCCACGGATCCGAAAGTCATACTAGCCGGATCCCTTTTAAAAAAGGAACCGTGGGATCCGTCCTACTGGAGAACAGTTTTTCATGCAAATTAAAAACCATTTTTCTTCTAAAAGTAATACTCCACTAAAATGTCAAAACCATAAGTGAGTCAAGTGTCTTTCTTGTTTGAAAACCATTGTTCATAAAAATCTAATAAAAACGTTAGATAATCATAGGTTGACCATAAACATCACCTCTTATTAACCCATCACTTATATAGGTTCAACTATGACGCATGAATACGAGTTTGATTTTTCACTCACTAGCGTCTACACTCCTAACATCTCTCTTGAGCCCAACACACCGCAATCATGTCCGTGGGTTCAACAATCTCGAAACCCGTCACTTCCATGAAGGACGTATTGTGAACACCTCTACAATTCGAAGAAGGTATCAATCTTGTTAATATAAATAAGCCGTAAAACGTTTATTTATATTTTACGATCTTCTAATGTTTTGTCGATAACAAACGTAAAATCATTTTAACGAAACAAATAGAATACGTAAATAGTTTGAGTTAATAGTTTCCTAACACACTTACGTTTTCACATAAAACACTAAAACAAGTATAAGTGATTTTATGTTACATATGTACAACAACTAGTGTTTACATATTGGGTTAGAATATACTTAAACTAAGTATACTAAAATGGGTAAAACAAATATATACTAAATGGGTAAAACAAGTATATACTAAATGGGTAAAACTAGCAAATAGTTTTGACCCATAACCCATGGTTTATATATACCACTTAACCAAGTTCATTGTATCTAGAATGAAAACCATGGATCAACCCATAACCCATGACCCATGACCCATAACCAAAAATACCCATGGGCAAGAGGAGCGTTCCACGGATCCACGGCTTTGTGCTAGCGGATCCCAGTGGAAGGATCCGTGGGATCCGGAGAAAGCAGTGAGAATTTTCTCTATAAATAGAGAGCCATTTCTTCCTTTCTATCATGACTTTACACATACTTCCCCAAGTATTCTAACCCTCTAACCTCAGATCCAAGTGATCTATGTAGTTTGTCTTTTGTTTTTGTGTGATCTTCTAGGTTCCTCTTAAAGGAAAGATCACCACTTCTTGAAGACGTGCAAGCTCAAGTCCATGAGTTGCCATGCTTCGTCAGAATCAAGACATCGAAGGTTCTCTAGTTGATAGTTCTACCTTTCTCCATAGATATTGGGTTAAAGGCATTAGAGAAGGATGCCGAAAGTGTCAAGACGAAAGCATTAGTGAAAGGTGCTTATCGTTCGTGTCAAGAGCATTAGTGAAGAATGCTATAGGTGTCAAGACGAAGGCATTAGTGAAAGGTGCCAAGTGTTGTGTCAAAGGCATTAGTGAAGGATGCCGAAGAATCAAATCAAGTAGCATTTGGGAAGAATGCCTAGGTCGTATAATCGATGAGGTGCATCGTTATACATATAAGTATTTGTTTACTTACAAGGATGGTGATATCCTTGATGGTGTTGTAACAAGGAGTAGATCTCCTTGAGATTAGGTGTTGTGTCGTGAAGGGTAGTAGTTCCTCCATAGTAATGAAACTAGGTACTTAGCCTAGTACCTTATAAAGGGTAAGCGGCGTTGTGATAGGATTAGTTCTCCTAAGGTGTGAAAGAACTCGGTGGTTAGCCTAGCACCGTATAAGCGGTGGCGACGTTGTGTTAGGTGTGGTTCGCCTTGGTGTGAAAGAACTCGGTATTTAGGCGTGTGCGGAAAAAGATTAAGCGGCGTTGTGAAGGCTTCTCCGCCATAAGGAGATTGGTGTAGTGCTTACGAACTCTCGAGTAGGTGACTCGGGGAGTGGAGTAGGGCAAGGAAGATGTCCTTGTAGCCGAACCACTATAAATAACTTGTGTCGTGGTGATGTGCTTTTTACTCTTTATCTTTCATTACACATTTATATATCTATCTATCAACGTCCAACATAAACAACCAAATAGATTGACATAAGTCGATCTAAATATTTAAAAGGAAGTTTTAAATTGGTAAAACTATTCAACCCCCTTCTAGTTTTCCACAAATACCTCCTTCCGAGCCATAGGACTAGAATATCTTCTTGAAATCAACGAGAAGATATGTCCAAGGTTCATAATGGAATTCTTCCGTCAAGTCGAAGTCGTTCGTAACGAGGATTGCTCTCTATCTCTTTGGTTTTATATCAAAAACCAAAAGTTTACTCTAACCCTTGGGCATTTTGCTCACATCCTCCGGATTCCTAATCATGGACAATGTGCCTTCACCGAAGATTGGTCTCTTGATTCTATCTTCAACTTTCGTGAAGAAAATAGTCCATATTGTTCACACATACCCTCTCCGGAAGATTTAAATCACATAATATGCAAACCTCGACCATATTACTCCGATCCAAACATAATCTTTACAAGGATATCCGAAGAGTACAAGCCTCTTGCACTCATCCCACGTGAAAATGTTTGGAGCCTTGGGAAATCGAGAAATTCTTCCCGCTTGTTGTGCTCACATGTTGTCTTGTTTGCTAACACAACAACCATACAATCTCGCCTACTTCTTCATAAAGCGATTGCAAATCTTCAAGGCTCAAGAATAAACTCATCCCTTATGAAATGTTCTTGACACGCCTCTATCATAATGTTATGCACTTCCATCCTCAATTTCAAAGTCCGTTGTACGTGCTTGTGAACAAGATGATGGAACCGCTAAACATATCTCTTATGAAGACTTTCTTCATTCTTGATTCCACCAACACTCATCAATCACGTAATGATCCTCCTAGCGAAAACACTCAAGAAACCTAGTAGTATTTCAAAATAGGATCAAATCTCTTGTACTCGGGCTTTTTCAATGTTAATCCTATTTCCTTCATGAAATAAAAACATATTACATTTGATATCTTAATGTTAGAACCCCTCTAAACCAACCTTGGAATATGATGCATTGTCAAGATCATTGCATATCTTTAGTAAAGGTTCTGCTGAGCAGATGAACGGATCCCAAAGTTTGTGCTAGATGGATCCCTTCACTTAGGGAACCGTGGGATCCGGCAAACAAAAAATGAAATTGCAAGCATTCTATTTCAAACATATCCTTAGAACACCTCACACTAAGCTAAACATAGTGTCTTAAGGCAAATTAAGTCCTTATCAAGATAGGTTGACCCTTCCTACTCACACACCTAGATCACACTCTAAAACGCTTGTAGATCTACCGTTTCATTTTAATCCATTACTCTTCCGCTCTCAAACTCACACTTCATTTTCTACTTAGTCTTTAAAATCTTTCGATTATGGCAAAATTGATCATAAATCATCCTCACCTCAAAATTGATCAAAGTTGATCAAATTCTAATTTTCTCATCTCAAAGCCTCTAAGATATTTTTCAAAACACTATCCTAAGTCACAACATGATCTCTAGGATCATTTAGCTTAAATTGACACTCTCATCTTTAGTGTCATCCTTGCTCATCCATTGGTACTCTTTGAAAGTTCCAAATCCTTCCATAAAAGACAATCATTAGCTACATCACTCATTACCTTCAAGAACTTAAGCACCCCTTCATTTAAGACATTTAGGAAAATGAAACACTCAAGATGTTATAGGTCTTAGATCTTAGAAACATCATTTCCACTCTTTCATAATCTTTGAATTGCGGATCCCTTGGATTAGCCTAGACGGATCCCTCTCGAGGAGGGAACCGTGGGAACCGGATGACGTTTATGTCAAATCTTGCTAAAACAATCATTTCAACTCATCTTCCTAACTCAAACACTCCATCTCATCTTAAATGAGTTCCTTGATCAGTGCAACCTCTGAAGTTGACTCTTGTGCATGTTAATCATCACATTCCAATGAATCCTAGTGGCTTAAGGCTTAAATGCACTTGCCAAATCTCTTGGTTAATAAACCACTTTGTTAGGACCTCCCTAGTCATCACTCTCATCCTAACTTTTAGCACTTTAGAAATCTTTGCAAACCTCTTGAAATCATCTCATCATGAGGAAAACCCCAAGTAGTAACTTATCTACCAAAGAACCACCCATGAAAAAGCGGCGTTATACATGAAATCTCTTCAACTTGAATCATCTCCGGTCCAGCCAACAAATGATAGGATCCTTCATCATCCAATCAAACCAATTCCTAAAAGGATAGTACCCATCAAACTACCAATGCCAAACACCACCATACCTTCTAAGCCAAACAATATCATCTCCACTAAACCATCACCATTAGTTCCTAGAGCTATTTCGTTTACATCCCCACTATCATCACCACCTCTACAATTTAGAGGACTTGCCTCCTAGGCCGTCTCATCCGCTTCACGACAACATTTTCCTCATTAGGAGAAATAATGGTACAAAATCAAGGTGTTGAGTCAAAACTTGCTCCGCTTCCTTTTCGCGTTTCCATCATATAATCCCATTTGGATTATGAGAAATCATCAAAGTCAACCACCCGTCCATATGGAAGTTGACACTTCTCTACCACCACCATCATTCTTGGTCGAGCCATTCTCAAATGTGCCTCCACCAATCCCTCCATCCTTTGAAGCTCCACAAGCCACTTCACTTGATCCTTCACATCAAGCCATCTCATTTCTTCCACCACCACTACCTAGCCATGACAAAGATTGCTATCATTGTCAACATGTTGAATGTTTGATACATGAAGTACGAGAAGACCAACGTTTCATGTTCTATCATCTCCTCGAACGTTTGACGAGATCAAACCTAAACAAAACTTGAGCTAGAAGATTTTAGTGGTGTCCTAGCATCAGCGATAATTGGTTTAGAAATTCCTAGCCATGTATTTTCTTATTTTCTTAGTTTTAGAGTCATGTATATCATAACTCTAGTTTTATTAAATGGAATTACATGCTACGTGTTATGTTTCTGAGCATATGATTACTTTGTATTCATATCTCATTTTTGTGATAACATTGCTTGTTATATCACCTTTGCTAAAATTAATCGTGGGAACCGTGGGATCCGTGAGACAGAAAGCTTTATTTCTACTAACTTGAACCACATTTGCAGGAATTGTGAATTATACTTGCTTTCTAACCTTTGTTTTGTAGTTATTCAATTTACACATGAAGACTTTGACATCCTAAAGCTAGGGGAGCTTTATGTCAAAGCAATACATGCAAATCACTTGCAATACTAGGTTTACATTTCATGACATCCCGCAATATTGCAATCATCGAGGGGAGTACATTCGTCACTTAGACGAAATCTTTTGCAAACTTACTTGCAAACAAACTAGATTAGTATCACTTTCTTGGCGCCTTACATAAGGATGGACTCGTCAAGGGGGTAAAGACGAGATCCGTTCTTGTTACTTGCTCTCTATTTTTTATTTTATTTCTTTCACATGTTTTCTTAAAAGCGATGTGTTGCTTTCCTTGAAACACTTTTGTTTCGACAAAAGGGGAGAAAAAAGTAAAAACTACAAATTCAAACTTTACAATTTTAGCTTTTCCTTAAAATAATTTTATGTTTTGTCATCAACAAAAGGGAGATTGTTAATACAAATAAGCCGTAAAACGTTTGTTTATATTTTACGATCTTCTAATGTTTTGTCGATAACAAGCGTAAAATCATTTTAACGAAACAAATAAAATACGTAAATTGTTTGAACTAATAGTTTCTAACATATTCACATTTTCACATAAAACACTAAAACAAGTATAAGTGATTTTATGATTTAGTAATACATATGTACAACAACTAGTGTTTACATATTTGGATAAAATATACACATAACTAGTATGTAGTATATTGGGTAATATAAATAGGTAGAAACTTAAGCATAACAACCCATTGGGCAAATACATTAAATGTAGTTGGGTACAACCCAAAGCCCATAACCCATGGATCTTGACCCATAACCCATTGCATGATATCATGCTTATATCATACATGGATGATATCCATAACCCATGGATCAACCCATACCCAAGTAACCAAGTGCATTGCACTCAAAGATACATAGTATCTAGCCAAAGATCCATGGTTCAACCCATGACCCATGACCCATAACCACAATACCCATGGGTAAAGGGCGTCCACGTATCCTAGCTTAACGCTAGACGGATCCTTGTGGAAGGGATCCGTGGGATCCGGTAATGATGGGATTTTCCTTTATAAATAGTGAGCCATTTCTTCATTATTTCTCACCCCTTTCTAACACACTTTCTCCCTGAGTTAAAAACTCACTAACCTCGGAACCAAGAGATCTATGTTTGTAGTTTTGTTTTTGTGTGATATTTTAGGTTCCTCTTTAAGGCAAGATCACCACCTTTGAAGTCGAGCAAGCTCAAGTCCATGAGTTGCCATGCTTCCTCATCATCAAGGCTACTGAAGTCTTCTTGTTGATGATTCCTTTCTTTCTTCAAAGAAGTGTAGTGTTGAAAACATTAGTGAAAGATGTCTCAAGTGTCAAGACGAAGATATTAGTGAAGGGTATCTATCGTCCATAGCATAAGCACTTGTGGTAGGTGCTTAGAAGTCAAGACAAGAAGCATTAGTGAAAGGTGCTTAGAAGTCAAGACTTGAAGCATTAGTGAAAGGTGCTTAGAAGTGAAGACACAAGACATTAGTGAAAAGTGTCTTGTAGATCTAGTCAAAGGCATTAGTGAAAGGTGCCTTAGATGTACATTCGATATGGTGTGTTTCGATGTACTAGATAGACTAGCATTAGATCCAAGGATATTAATGTCCTTGATGATGTTGTAAAGGAGTAGATCTCCTTTGGGATTAGTCTTTGGTGTAGTGTGGTAGTAGTTCCTCCATTGCAATGGAACTAGGTGCTTAGCATAGTACCTAATAAAGGGTAGGCGACGTTGTGAAGGTGTAGTTCACCTTAGAGTGAAAGAACTAGGTACTTAGCCTAGTACCTTATAAAGGGTAGGCGACGTTGTGTAGGTGTGGTTCACCTTGGGTGAAAGAACTAGGTACTTAGCCTAGTACCTTATAAAGGGTAGGCGACGTTGTGTAGGTGTGGTTCACCTTGGGTGAAAGAACCGGTGGTTAGCCTAACACGGAAATAGGGTAGGCGATGTTGTGAAGGCTGCTCCGCAATAAGGAGATTGGTGTAGTGTTTACAAACTCTCAAGTAGGTGACTCGAGGAGTGGAGTGGGGCAAGGAAGGTGTCCTTGTAGCTGAACCACTATAAATACTCGCGTTGTGGTTTTGTGCTTCTTACTCTTATCTCTTCATTACATATATTTATATGCTTGTCTATCAACATCCAACACACACAACCAAATAGATTGACATAATTCGATCTAAATAGTTTAAAAGGAAGTTTTAATTAGTAAAACTATTCAACCCCCCCCCCTTTTAGTTTTCCACATAGCTTATCGAGCCACTCTTTGGCCTTTCCTTGAAGAGAAAATGGGAAAAACCGGAGTCTAGATGTCTCCTTGGATGCTCCGTCAGCATAGATAGTATCCACAATTTTTAAAAATTGTTTGATGTGATGAATTGGGTTTTCGTTGTGGGATCCGTGAAATTGACATGCATTCTGGATAAGCTAAATGTCTGTGGCATGCAACACCTCATCGATCTATTCGGAAGGATAGACAATGGCGTTGGTAAATCCAGATGAGGTGGGAGAAGAGTACTCCCTAAGGACTTTTGACTTTGGTTTATTGATGGGTCCATTGACAGGAATATCGGGCATTTCCTCGCTATGTTGGCTCAGATTGTCAATGTTAATGGTTTCAGGAGACTTCGGGGAGTGTGTGGACTCTTCGTCAGTTACGGCTTCTTCAAAATCAATGGCGGTGCCTTGAGGTTCCGACTCATTGAGAGCTCTTCTTCGCTTATACAGCTCTCTCTCGGGTTCGGCAAAGGGCTCAAGAAGGGTTTTGGTGGAACTATGGGTCCTAAGTTGTCTAAGGGATTTGGCGGGGGAAATGGTTGGTTTGGTGGTGGGTTATCACTTTCCATGATGAAAAGTGATGGAATTTACGAACAAAGTCACGAAGAAGGGGGATAGACTACGAGGAAGCTAAAATTGAGAAAAAAGAATCTTACTTGATAGGAATCAAGCAAGAGAACCTAAACGAGATAGAAATCTAACTAGCTATTCTATTCCCTGGCAGTGACGCCAAAAAATTGATACGCATACAACGTGCGTTCGGGGTCAAAGGAAACTTCCTTTTCTTCGAGCAAGTTTTTCAACCACCTAGGCAGTGAACCTAATCGTTGTAGTGTAGTATTAGGGTAAGCCTCGGGGATTGATATCGTTCTCTATGGGAATAGGAATGCTAGTAAGAAATTACTACGCTAAGGTTGGGGTTGAGGAAGATTATTTTTTTTTTTTTATCTTTTTTCATAATTTTTTATAAAGCTAAGGGTAAAATCTTAGGGTTTGGATTTGGGGGTTTGGTACTTCTACCGATTACTCTACTTATCTAATTATCTAAGCTAAGGGGTAGTCTATGTCTATTGAAGTGCGCCCGTATGATGATTAAAGATGTGTCTACCTAGATACTATTACTCCTTAGTTATCTTTTATTGATGGTTGAATTGTCACGTCCTTATTCTTAACGCGTTGTGTTTTCTAAGGTCGTAGGGGGCGCTTTTATCCCTAACTCTTTGAAGCTACCTAAGGTTAATGACTACGAAATCTCTAGGATTCATAAACTTAACACTAAGGTTATCTTTGGATATTTAGCCTACAATTCCACTAGTAATTATAAACTAATGTTCAACAAAGATTAATCAAGCATTAAAAACACAATGATGGCTTCATGCACTCCTAATCCCATTACAATTAAGATAAGAGACAACCAATCAATATTCAATAACTAGGTTTCATAGATCTAAGCAAACACACAAGTAAATTAGCCGGATATGTTAAACATGCAAGCATACACACATTCAATCGAAGACATAATGAAATCAAGGGAATAAACAACTTATCTCGATGTAAATTAGGGTATTAGAACGCTAAAATACTGTCCAAGACGGATTACAATCGTTTTAGGTTTTTACTCCACAAGTCTACCTCTTTAAAAGTCTGAAAATTTCGAATTCTATCTATAGAGTTACAACTGCGACGGCGTCACCTTTTAATTGAGACACCGTCAGATCGCCGCCATTAGGGTTTCGTCTTGGCCAAATCAACTTTGGGACGGCATCACGTTGTGGTTGTGACGCCGTCAACCTTCAGCTCTGACATCGTCTAAATCTGGATCTAGGCCGTCTAAGGAGAAAAGTCTTTGACGCCCTACCCTTCAAATCCTGATGTCGTCAGGTGTAAAATAGCAATTTCACTCCTGAGTCGTCACAAATATAGGGACGGCGTCGCCCTTTATGTGGGACGCCTTCAGGTGCATCTTCAGCAGCTTGAGTGTCTCGATCTTGACTTTAGCCATTTTATTCACATATTCACTCCTTTTCATACAAATAAGCATCAATCCAGCATTTTGCCTTCAAGAGACCTAGAAAGTGAAATGAACGAAATTAAGCAGTAACGGATATAATAGTGAGATATTAAGGGCTTAAATGACCCCTAAAAAGTGTACGTTTTAAATCCTTATCACTTTTCACGGTTCTCATGATGTTTTGGTTTTCCGGAATATCAGTGAAGAACATTGTTTACAATCCACCCCCAAATGTACTCCCAAATCTCCTTAGCATACCTTGTATGCACTCACATTTAGTGCATTATTTTTATCATTACTAAACCCTTGGATCAAATATATAGTTACTTGCATGGTTGCTAATTCGAGTCATATCTTTTGTACACAGTTTTGGGATGATTGGGACTCATGGATAAAAGTAATATTTTATGGAGTAACGGGAAAGAACGACAAATTCAAATTCCTTTTCTCTACGTTATTAAATACTCCAAGTGTTTTGATCTTTTCAAATCGGGTCAATTAGTGTTAGAGAAATAAAAACTCGAGTGTAGGGATGCTCCTATAATTCCCTTATATTTTGATGTTATCGTAGAGGATGGTAGAGTAAAAATGTATGCAAAAAAAAATTTAAAGAAAAAACATACGGGCTACCATCCTACATCTATCTTTGTGTTTATGTATTTTAATTTATGTTTGTTTGTTTTAAGTTATCTAGAGTTAGTGAGACGAATCTTGGCTTAACAACGCCACGCTTTTCATGCTTGTAACATAAGATTTTTGACTTGCCACCACTAAATATCGCCTATCCAACAAAACCCTTTGTTTCCCTACCGTAAGCCTAACGTTACAACCCTTGTAAAGACCTCTTAGATAGTTGTTCCTAGGTGCTTACGCCAAAGCGATGGAGGTTTGATCTAGTCTCAAGCCTATGGTAATCTATGTACTATGCCAGGTAATGAGTGTTTATCTTTCATTTCCATTTTTTATATTTCATATAAACCCGAGAGATGAGAGAATCCAAACACCCCTTGTGAGGTGCTAGTATATAATTTATGTGGTTGTTATGACTATTGCGGTGCTTTTACTTGTTATGAATTATTTTAAACCCATGCTTCATGCCCCCTAACTTATAAATTGATTGGCCAAAAGCACATTTGCTCGAGGACAAGCAAATAACAAGTGTAGGGATATTTGATAAGGATTTAAAACGTACGCTTTTAGAGGGTCATTTAAGCCCTAAATCGACCACTTTTATATCCGTTACTGCTTAATTTCGTTCCTTTTCACTTTTTATGTTTCTTGGAAGCAAATTGCTGGAATGAAGCATATTTGGACGAAAAGGAGCAAATACATGAATAAAATGGCAAAGTCAAGATCGAAGCCTCTCAAAGTTGATCAAACAGTACCTGACGACGTCCCAATCAAAGGGCGACGCCGTCCCTCTATAAAGACTTGATCAAAACATGCACCAGACGACTCAGTGAAAATTTTATTCACATAACCTGACGGCGTCATGTTATAAAGAAGGAGGGCGTCACTCAGATTTTTCATCTCAGACGGCCCAGATCCAGAATCAAGACGACGTCCCAACTGAAGAATGACGGTGTCACAACTCTAAGGTGACGCCGTCCCATCGATGACTTGGCCAAGACGAAACCCTAATGACGACGATCTGACGGCGTCCCATGCAAAGGTGACATCTTCGCACTTGTAAATCTATATATAATTCGATTTTACGCATTTAAGGAGGTAGACTTTTGAGAGAAAACCTAATTCATTTGTAGTCCGATTTGGACAGATCTTAGGGTCCCATACCTATTTTACACATCGAGATAAGTATTTTAATCCAAAGTAACATTATGTCTATCCCTTATTCGATTGATTGTGTGTATGCTTGCTTGTTTACCATGTCTAGCTAATTTTTTTATTTTTTTATTTTTTTTTTTGCTTGCTTAGATCTATGAAACCTAGTTATTGATTATTGTTAGGTTGTTTCTTATCTTAATTGTAAATTGGCTAAGGAATGAAACTAGGCATCATTCGTTGTATTTAATGCTTGAGCATGCTTTATGACTGTGTGGCTTATGAATGAGATAGCCAAGGCTTGCCGACTTCGTATGTCATGCCCGAGAGATAATCTCAAAAAACTAGAGACTACGCATACCCTACGACCTTAGGAATATAACGCGTTAAGATTAGGTGTGACAATTCAACCGACCAATAAAAGATAACTAGGGAGTAATTGTATATAGGTAAACACATTTTTAAACATCATACGAGCACACATCAATTAGACATAAGACTACCCGTAGTAACTAGATAATTAGATAAATTAGATAATTAGACAAGTAGAGTAATCGTTAGAAGTACCACCCCCAACCAATTGCCCCGAGATATTTACCTTAGCTTTCTAAAAAACCAATAAAAAAATAAAAAAGAATCATCCTCAACCCCTACCTTCTCGTCATACATTTCTTGCTTGCATTCTTATTCCCCTAGCGAATGATATCAATCCCCGTGGCTTACCCAATACTACACTACAACGATTAGGTTCACTGCCTAGGTGGTTGAAAAACTTGCTCGAAGAAAAGGAAGTTCCTTTGACCCCGAACGCACTTAGTACACGCATCAGGTTGACTATGACTTTTATAAGTTTTAAGGACTTACGAGATTGGTTAGTCAAACCCATAGTCAAACTATAAGTATTAATGTCATGTATAATGGTTGTAGAAAGTATGGTGTGTCACAAATATAAGAAAAATAGACTTAAGGGATCTAAGTTGCCAAGTACCAAAAATGTTATAAAATGTTGTGACTAAAGTAGAAGGAATGAGACTTGAAGGACGTATTGTGTCAATTGGCCAAAGTACTAACTAACATATACTATAGAGTTTCCTGGATATTCTAGAAACTCATAATTTGTGTGTGAGGGGTTGGTGATGTCGGTTCAAGAAGGAAGAGGAGGGAAAAGGGTGAAGCTTGGATGATTAATTGATGGTGTTTAAGTGCTCCAATCCAAAAGTATTATACCTAGCAATCATCCTTACAAGTAAGTGAATTATAATTAGTGTTTAAATGGTAAATTGAAAAGTTAGGGTTCATGAACCCTAAATTGGGAAATTAAGAAAAAGGTGTTTAAAGGCTAATTAAGATGTTATAGTGAATTATGTGATAAGTTATACTGATTAAAGTTAGTAAATTTATGAGTTACATATCATATGATCATTATGATTATATGATAATTAGAGATGTTAAAGAGGTGAGTTAATGGTTGTATAAATCATTGTTATAGTTAATTGATTATGGTAAGGATGATGATGGTGATGGGGATGATGATGATAATGGTGAAATTATGAATGATATCTTAGCTTGGAGTTAAGGTAAGTAAACCGGTTAGAATGTGATGTTGTATTGATTTTATACATTATGTGTTATGTGATTGTTGTGTTAAAGTTATGGATTGGTATAGATGTATGTGCTTATGTGAAAGTGGATGTAAGACTAGTTTGGCATAACTAGTAAGGAATTGTTAGTCATGGATGGATTAGGTTAAGGTATGTCTAAGTGTTGTTGATAAGGAATGATAATGCTCAAAGTGGTTAAAAGTGTGTGTTGATGATTATTGTTGTAATGGATTATGGGTTATGATGCGTAATGTGTGAATGATTTATGATACTACCTCCGTCCCAAAATTATGGTCCCCGTTTGACTTTTTCGGTCTTTCCTTTTCAACTTTGACCTTAAATAGTTTTATTTGTGTTATACAATAGTTGATAAGAATTATACCATTGAAAATACATTTAAAAACCCAATCAATTCACATATATTGCATCAAGTATTATATAACACAAGTAAAAATACTTAGGGTCAAAGTTGTAAGAGAAAGACCGAAAAAATCAAAAGGGGACTATAATTTTAGGACGGAGGGAGTATTATATTATACTCGTTTTATTTACTAAGCTTTATGTTTACGGTTTAGTTGTTTAACCGTTTTGTAGATTCAATTGTGAAGAAGGTAAAGCGATTGATAAAGGCTTAAGGATTGGAAGAGTGTCTGTTTAGAAGGTTTGTATGCAAATAAGAGCTTAGGTAGAATACCGAGCTCAAAGTTAAAGTTGTTCCCCGAGAGTCTTAATGGGTTCAATGTTTGTAATGTCAAGTCTTTATAATGGTTAAAGAGTCATTTTACAGGTCTTAAAGCATATTAAAGAGTTATGTTAAGTTGTGTATGCAAACGGGTCAAAACAGGTGTTTGGCCAAAACACCCGTCACTTTGGAAAGTACGTTTCTGTAGGTCTTGGAGACCATGTTTATACATGTTTATGTGTTTTAAGTTGTGTTAATAAGTTCTGGAAGTTTTTATGTTATGTCATGTTATAGAAGTCATTTTTTCGGAAAATGGGTCAAAAGTGCATAAAAGGGATATGTAGAAAAGGAGGTGTTTGGGACACGGTCTATTTTAACCCATTTTGGGTCAAACGGGTCAAGAATTTTGGGAAACAATGTATATGATATATTTTTATTTAAATGGGTAAGTCTGAAGTGTTGATTTATGTTTAAAAGTCTTACGGGTCATTTAGAGAAAAAATGTGCCCAGAAAAGGTATAAGTGCCTAGGAAGGGTACAAGTGCCCAGGAAGGGAATAAGTGCTCAAGAGGGGTCCAAGTCCACAAGAAGGGTTTTACAGTTTTGTCTGTTTTTGTTTATTTTGTATAAAATCAACCATAAGTCGTCATGGGTCGTGCCAGTCGTCGTTTCAAAGGTAATAGAGTCTAGTTTCATTTAAAAATAGTCTCAAGGGCTGAATTGTAATATATTTTTATCAGTTGGTCAAAGAGTAACAGAAGGTCCATTCAAGTCAAGCGTTTCCGTGTCAAACGTTTTAAATTTTTGGTCAAATCTGTAAAGGGGCGTATACGTATATCATATCTTTTAATTATATAATTTTAAAATTGGTTTATTTAAACAAACAATACGTATAAAACAATATATTGTGCATAATTTAATAAAGTTAATGTTTGTTTTTTTATGTTTATATATGGTCGATAATTTATGTTCGTTTATTGTTTTATTGAACGAACATAAACGAATATGAACAACTCTTTTTTTTAATAAACGAACATGAACAAGAATATTCGTCCATTTAAGAGCTCGTGTTCGTTTATTTGTCTGGTTATAATTAAACGAACGAACATAAACAAGGCTTCGTTCGTGTTCGTCCGGTTCGTTTACATCCCTAGCACCAGGGTTTTGCATTCCCTCTTGTAGTTTAGACAAACAATAAGCATCAACCAAACTTTTTGGTTTAAGGCATTTCAAAATCATTATCCAACCCCCCAATGTAAAAACTGATTACTTGTGATTTAGATATAGCAATCTTGGTTAACAGCAAATCATAAGCATTTTTATAACTTTGAAACAACTCCTCATTTAGTCTCATGTTTTTCAACTCAACCTTTAGGTCCTCAAATGTATTACGAAATCTTTTTAACAAATCTTTCACATACACTTCCCAACCAATTTCATCATCATTATTTTTCACAAATTGTTGATGCCATGCTAATGATTTTTCATACAAATGCATAGAAGCGAGTTTGATTGTTTGATTATCCTCAACTTCGTCAATTTTAATGAACTAATTACATCTATAAACCCAATCAATAGCATATTCCCCATGAAACTTAGAGAATTCTACTGTAGTCATTCTACTAAACCTCAACTAATTATTAGTTCTATTAACAACAGAAAAAGAAGTTTCACCTAAGAGTCTTTGCAGTCCCGAATTCAAGAAGTCTTGTCTCATACATAGCCCATTAACAGCAGCAATAGACTTATTAACTTGTTCCTCAATTATTTTATTCACATATGCCATTGTTGAACTTAATGAAACAACTATATCTTCTGAAATAAATGACTTCAAAGATCCATCCATTATAGAACTCAACTGCCTTGTATTTACCATGGATCACTTATCAAGAATAAAAAAGAACTAAAAGAAAACGTGTTTTAGATTGGGAAATGGAAAAGAATCAAAAGATAAAATGATTTAATGTTTTAGATTGGAAAATGGAAAGAAAAATTGAGCTCAAAAAAAATGTTTTAACAGAGTTTTGTAACATTTTTTATAACTGAATTAACAAGAAGAACAACAAATTCCACTGAAACGTTGCTCTGATACCAATTGATGTGATCAATTCCAGACTTCAAAGAAAATTGAAGACTTGATAACCAATTAACCAGAATCTCTAATGTACAAGAATAGAAATTGAAGCTAAATGGTGAAAAGGTGATTTGTTATTAGTATGAAGAATTACAAAACATAAGAAATTTGTTACAAATCTTGATGGTCAAAATGAATGACACAAATGGTATATAAAGGCTAAAATGAATACAACAAACGTTCCTGCCAACAAATTGTATCTAACTGACATTTGACTTTTGTTGACTTGGGTTATTTGGCTCATAAGACTCTGCTATACTACCTCCGTCGTTCTTTTGTAGCTCTCTCCATGAAGTCGACTCTTTATACCCTTGTAGTTCATTGGAGCGTATACGGGGAACATCCGAGTTTAATATTCCATTTGATGAAGGTCAAAATTGTCTACGTAACGGACCATGTTATTTAGTCCTTAAGTATATTTCATGTATGACGCTCAAGAAACACTTGATAGATAATACTAAAAACAAAATATCTTTCAAAGTTGTTGTTAAAATTTTTCTTGATCTAGCTAGAGGGTGAGTTTTACAATGAATAATATCATCTAGTACTTTGACTAACACGTCATTCTTTATACATATTGAGTTTCTTTAAGTTTATAATATTTGTTCACCGTGATGTTAAAAACATTGTTGCTAGAAGAAAATGGAGCTTTAAGATTGATGATTTCGGAGTAGCTCGTTTGAAACTCAAAATCCCAAGATATGACCAATAAAATCAGAACTCTTCAGTACATGTTACTAGAGGTCTGCATGCTTTACTTACTTTTTAGCGTAACATTTGATTGTTACACAATTGGATAACTACATAGAGTTTTTATTATGTTTTAAGTTATTGAGGGAAATCCATGTGATAGGGAATATGATGTTTATAGTTTCGCATATGCTTATTGGAAATCTATTGTTGTGACATGCCTTATGCGGATCATGACTTTGCTCAACTATTATTTGCAGTCGTTTACAAGGTGAAATAGTTATACCAAACTTG
This sequence comes from Chrysanthemum lavandulifolium, assembly GCA_022545495.1. Taxonomy (NCBI): domain Eukaryota; kingdom Viridiplantae; phylum Streptophyta; class Magnoliopsida; order Asterales; family Asteraceae; genus Chrysanthemum; species Chrysanthemum lavandulifolium. The sequence continues at coordinate 82,834,209 of CM040241.1, read as the reverse complement.
AAAACTTATTGTTAATGATCTCTCAATTATTCTCTTCAAAATATTTGGTGGTGAGAAATATATCTTAATGAATATGTATTTCTACATTTTGTTGCAGAATACGTCCTAGTATTCCAAAATATTGCCCAAGCTCATTTGCTAACATTATGAAGAAATGTTGGAACGTAAATCCAGAAAAAGGTCACACATGATGGACGGCGTTAACATGTTAGAAGCAATTGATACACGTAAAGGTGGCGGAGTGTTGCCAGAAGATAAAGCCGCAAGTGGTTGTTTCATCCTCCAACGTCCTCGTGGTCCTTGAATTCTAAAAATGACTTTTAGAAGTAATTATGTTTGTCAGAACATTGATCTTTTGTATGTTGAACACAGTTTTTTTTACTTACTTACATTTGTCTTAATGAATTATTGATTTAGATTTTAGGCTTTTTATGTTATCATTTGTTGATGATGGTATATGTAGAAGAATTTGTTATTTTATTTGTGCTATCCAGTTTTTTAACTTATTGTTTAAAAATCATACCAGTAAGTTAAAATTTATTGGAAAACGGGATTTAAGTATATCATTTTTATGCTAAGTTTATTCGGCTTTCTTTTTAAACTTCCTTTAACGACCTTGTGGTCTTTGAAAATAAAAGTAAAATTCTAGAAGTTATTACTGATTTAGTTTTAAGCCTTTTTATGTTATCATGTCATATCCTCATTTTTATTACTAGAGCAGTACCGCGCTAATGCGGCGATGTCTAGTTTTCTGCAAAGTTCAGATGACCCATAAGTTTCTTTCAACAAAGCGTATTTCTAGCATTAGATAATCGTTTTCGAATAACTACAATTCGATGCGTGGTTGCATAGCAAAGATAAATATATAGTTTTTAAAAATTATGTGGAGTCGATCTAAGTGTGAGTATATTTTCTAATAGAATTGTTTTAAGTTATTAAGATTTTTAGTAATAATAGATTCAAGCATTACAAAAAGCAACGGTATTATGTAGTTGGCAATATTATATTGTAGTTTAGAGGTATAGCCAACATGTGTGACCACTTTTTCTTGTTTTGTTAGTAATTTAGGCAGTGATAACTATTGTTTTTACATGTGTAACGTTTATCATTTGGTGTGTGGCTTTTAAAATTGTAACTTTGCAAATTGGATATCACCATATAAGATTATTTTGTTCAAAGCTATTTGTTTGAGGTACAAATAATTATCGCTAAAGATAACAATACTATTTATTTTTTGTGATTTTAATAAACTTACATAACATTATTGATACACTGGACAAAGGGCTATACAATATATATTAACTTTTAAACGACGATTCATATATGCTAGTCCCTTAAATGGTGCAAGAGCAACATTTTAAAAATAACATTATACAAATGACAAATTACATGTGTCAAAGCAAAATAAACCAAAACTACAATTACTTTGTCTCTCCTTTCAAAAAAAATTGTCACGGGTTCCACAACTACTTCATCATTTCTCATATAATTTTGTCAAATATGAAACCCGATTTCACCGGGTGGTTCAACTGGTTGAACCGTTCCGATAAAAAAGCAGTCGATTTAAACCGAGTCAAACCGATAGATTGGGTCGAAAAATGTCAAATTAAACCGGTCACCGCGGGTTTGAAGCGTCCGGGTCAACCCGGTATCGGTTTCAACAGTCAACCGGTTTCGGTTTCAACGGTCAACCCGTATCGGTTTCAATTGATTGTTTTTAATTTGGTAGATGTGCTTTTAATTGGGCGTCTGATGTGAATAAATTATTGTCACTTTTAAGTAATGGGGTGTTTTAATAAGGTATTAATTATATTATTTATTTCTCTCTCCATTGACCATGTTTTCAACATTCAACTTTCAACATTTTTCACTTTTTCCACTTTGACCATTTTTCCATTTTATATAGTATAGATATAGATTGGTATGTGTATTCTTATGTCTTTAGTAAATCCAAATTTGTAAAAGGTACGAATTTGTGAAAAACATTTAAGTTACTATCGCTATTCGAGTACCAAGGTACGATAATAAATCCAAATTTGGTACGAAAAACATTTAAGTTAGAAATAAAATGTTATTGCTTGATTTGATAATTTTGCAAACAGGTTAATTAGCCATTTTTCTTGTGAGTTCTGTTCCAATTAGGTACTCTAAATTTTTTCATTTAAAAAAAACTTTATTTAATTTATTTTGGCGAGTCAATTTGCTAACTGGTAAGTGGCTTCGTACGGTAATCACGTTTCCTTATCACCGTTTCGTGGTTGTTTAATAAACTTCAAAAGTACTCCAATATATTAATTCAAATAGTAGCAGTTCATCTCCTTACTTTGTGTGATCTCCTATGCACATACGGACGTAAATCATGACCCGATCACGTGATTTTTAACCCAACTTGATCGACTATTGGTAGATATGGATGGGCTAATAGATGTGGATGTTTAGTAGATCGGATTTGAATGATGATTTGCCATCTGTGAGTTACTTGTTTAAACCGGAAACAACCTTTTATTGACAGAACATTGGATGAGAAAGTTATGACTTTCTTTTTGGAGATGTATATAAGCTCAACGAATGCTACTCGAAATAGACGTACATTTATTTATTTATTTTATATTTTAAGAACAGCAACCAACTACCTCACAATATAAATACTATAGACTATCTCACATGTCTTAAGCAAAAATTGAACACACAACTATTTTCGTTGGAGAGTTTTTCATACAACAAAGGGTACAATTTGGACACAAGCCCTTTGGTTAGACGTACATCTATATTTACTTTGAAATTTACATCATTTTATATTTTTTAACTGCATTATATCTTCTATCATCAACTCAAACATATCTACAAATTGATCACCTAAATGTCACATACTTGTATCAATAAGCTCTTGTGAGACACATCTAATTCAAGCTAAGATTATGTAGGTAAAGAGAGCACAAGAGTGGATATAGAAACAAAAGAAAACATATTTGTCTTGCCAATAGAGTACTCAGTACTCTTATTTCACTACAAAAAAAAGTTGAATTCTCCGCACTTAATTCTCCACGGTATAGTCAACCGTGGCATTTTTTTTTATATGAATCAGAACTTTGCTACATTTATAAGTGTCACAAATTTATTAAATAATACTCCACGTATATAAATGTGGACAATTACAACAATGCCACACTTATAATTGAAATAAAACAAATTCTAAAAAAGCCACACTTATAAGTGTAAGAAAACACTTAAAAAATGCTACATTTGTAAATGTAAAAATAACTACATTAAAAAGCCACGTTTATAATTGTGGAAATAAAAGCTACAAGTCTCACCTACTTATAAATAGTTTTGACAGAATTAAAATAAGTCTCACCTACTATAAAAGCTACCCTTATTCCACTATTTAAAGGGCACAAAATTAAAATAAAGGGTACTTTGTACTGATAATAAATTTCATTTAGCCATTTTTTGTAATCCATGGCTTACATCACAACACACTTATTTACGGATCCCTACAGAATTATCCATCCCTTACTTTTAATCACTATGTAATCATAAAACCCTAACTCTTAATCACTATGTAATCGTCGTAGTTTCATCAATCGTTGCCGCCGTAATCGCCGCGGTTTCGTCAATCGTTTCGGTGGATCTGTGATCGTTGTGGTTTTGCAATCGTCGCCGTGGATCTGTAATCGCCACCGTACATTACTGTTCCGATCATCAGGTCAATGTTAGCTAATCGTTTATTAATTTGTTTTGTGTTGTACAATTCGATAACGATTATTATTATGTGTTTTGTGATGGTTAAGTAGTTTAGAGATATAACGATTCGGTCCGGATTGCGTTGGTAGACTTTTATTAATTGAATGTTATGTTTGGCTGAATTGTATGTATCTGGAACTGAAGGTGTTATATTCTATTGATTAGTTAAGTTGTTAATTGTCATAAACACCTAAATTCGTATACAGTTTCCGTTGATCGGTTCGGCATTGAATTGATTTCACCACCGGAGGTAGTTTAGTTTGTGAATTTAGGTTTTGTGATTTAGAAAATTGAATGTAGTTAACCCTAGGTGGTGAATTTGAGTGTAGATGCTTAGTTTATGAGTGTGATAATTGACTGTGGTGAACGTTAGGTTACGAATTGCGGCATTTTCAAATGACATTGATTGACTGGTCCAAACGCCCTGCCGAAGCTGAATTGCAGTGTATTTCTAGCAAATCTATGTGAATTTGTCATAAATGGCCTAAATTCGTGTTTATGTGATTGTGATTTATGAACTATTAATTTGATTCATTTGCTTATTGCTCCAGTGAAATGAGCAGTTTTAGTTTGGGATTTTGATGATTTAAACTGCGTATAATATAGTATTACGATTATATTTATCTTGATCGTTGAACGGATAAGTAGTTTCATCTCGTAACTCCACGAATTTAGCATTTTTGCATTTTGCAAAACACTCGAAGATTTGGTTTTGTTCAAGAGAAGCAAATTTAGAGTGTTTGGATAGAATAATTATATCAAACGATACGGTGTTGTTTAAGTGATTGTCAAGCTATACTCTAGATGTAAGTAGGTAGTAGTCTCATCCTAACACTCTATATTGAGATTTTAGGCTAAAAGATAGGCGGATGGAATGAACATCCAAAACACCTTCTTATTCAAACTGCTTACACATTCCGATTGTTTTGCTCTTTAAATCCGTTAACACAACATAGCCACCGTACAATTCAATAACGATTATTATTATGTGTTTTGTGATGATTAAGTAGTTTAGGCGGTGTTAGGAATTTGGCAAACTGTTTAGTTTCTGTTAATATTGAATAACGTGAGTAGGTCTAAGACGACGTTAGGAATTTGGTGTGTGGTGTAGTTGAGTCTCCAATATCATAGTTTGGTCATAATGTTGTTCACTTGTTCTGTCTCCAAAATCAATTGGATATGAAATATCATCTGATGAGGTAGTCTTCTTATGTTTATGATATGTAGGCAATGCTAGTATTCTTCCACCATTGGCACCCGATCAGGTCCTCAAGCTAAAGCAACTCACTGTCCTCACACTAGCTGAGATAAACAAGGTAAATTCCATCAGCTATGTTCTTTTAGTTTCATTTTAATGAAGTACGAGCTTTTCAACTTAGAATTAAGTGCATAGATTTAAACCTCTGCTACTGAAGTTTGTGTCAGTGTGGCTTAGCATATTATGGCGTTGGTATTATAAGCGGTGTTATAGTTCATACGTCATAAAGAACTTTAAACATCAACGTGCATGCTTTAACAAAGCCTCTATTGACTACTAGTTTTCCTTTTTAGTTTGTCGATTGTAGTGATACCACCTTGTGGTGATCGAAATAATATCGAGTGATCATTAGAAAGCATGATTTGCTTCCTTTTCTTTTCCTTTTTAGTTGCTTTTTATATCTTCTATTTTGAGACTCTAGCTTCAAGATACTCCATAAGCACATTGAAATAAGCATATACCAACCTACTTATAGATAGCGCTTGTTTTAGTATAATCTCATAGTCGACTATATGATACATTACATCGGTCTTATTTGAGAGTCACCGAACTTAGAACATATAATAAGAACACGGTTTAGCGAGATAATAGCGGGCTTTTATCGGCTACTCTATGTATCCCAAGTGTAGGATACAATATGTTTCAAAGTCGCCTAATACACTTGTCAACGTCTTAAAACAAATGTACACATAGAAACCAATACATAGTTTATATCTCGATAGAAGTGCTACTCTAAGCAAGTATTTGCTGAACATATAACAGATTTGAGTATATATGCATATCTGTATGCACGTTATCTAATATAGAAATTTGGCATGTCGAATATGAATGTTAGATTTATGAGGTTATTACTTAAACTTTTTCAACATTAGAGAAGGTATTTTAACTCATAAATTTATATGTATTTTAGGACACTTGGGTTGAGATAGTAAATGTTTACGTGGTGATGTCTAGCAACCGACACTAAGTTTTATTTAACGAGTTTGAATTGTTATTTATTAGTGACGACTTAGTGCACGGTACATGAGGTAATAATGCTCAAATTAGATATTGAGGTGAACTAGAATTGGGGTTGTAGCCCAATATTGGACCTTAAACCAAAATTGAGAAAGGAATTAATTGAGGATACCTATTAATTTAGGATGCTTCACCCTGCTAACTAGAGGTGGCGATCGTGACACATGTACTTATTATTGAGCCTATCTTGGACCTTAAACCAAAATTGAAAAGGAATTAATTTTGAATTGGTGTATAAAATGATATCAATTTAGATGAATCGATCTTAAACCAAAGGGTCGTATATATCGTCGAGATATTAGCTTGTATGTAATGAGAATCTGAGCTGTGGAATTATAAGTGATTAATATAGTATTGTTAAGATTTTGATGATGGGTTGAATATATGTTAAGTTGATAGAATGGAAGATTTTGATTTGATTAAGATCACGGGTAATACATTAGAAGAGTGAATTTGAGTTATGTGCACTGGTGAAAGTGTGTTGTTAAAGAATCTTGTGAGGAATTTATGAGTGGGTTCGGTTTAGGATATCATTTATCAAGTAGGAATTAGTTATCGAAGAATAGGACAAAAGATCAATGATGAGCGATTTCTTATTTGGTTGTGTGTACTAAGTTATAAAAATCTCGTTAAAATAAGACATTAAAACCATAACCGTTGTTAAATTCCTCACAATATGACATGGATACATTCTCGCTTGTTCTTGCATGACTATACATAAAGCATAAACTTTTCATCCGTATGTATATTTTATCCATTTTATCTATCTTTCTTGAGCTAAATACATTATTTGACCATTCTTACTGACTAAACAGGTCCGACCTTTTCAACATGTATTCTCTTGGAATTATACTAATGCAAATGGCTATACCATCCTAAATGATTGGCGATATATGTGAAAGGGTAGAAAAAGCGTGGAAAATTGGTTTTCACTTGTATATTCTTGGAAAATATGCTAAATGATTGATTAATAAATAGCATTTGACTAATGAGTGTAGACATTTGAAATATCTTGTATGTAATTTTGTTCTGGAAAATTGTATATTCTTGGAAAATTGGTTCTTGCTTGGTTTTGTTATATTTTGTTCTGCGGTATGTTTTGAAAAGTTAGATATTTGTATGTAATTTCTTTTTATTTTTCTTTTTCCATAAAATATATCCACACTTATGAGTGTAGACATTTTGACAATTTTGCCACACTTTTAATTGTAAGCATTTTTTGCAATTTTGCCACACTTTTAAGTGTGGACATTCAAAGTGTTTCCACACTTTTAACCATGAGACATTTGGATAATGTGTCACACTTATATGTGTAAAAATTTGTCACACCATTATTACCACACATGAGCAAGTGTGGAATTTATAATTTTACACATTTTTAACCGTGGCCAATTGGCCTTTAAAATGTGGAAAATTTGACTAGTTTTTTGTAGTGTTTATACTAATACTCCTACAAAACGGGTAACAAAATATCAACTAAATCAATGGTCTATACCTACTATCTATAGTCTTCAATAAACGTTTCAGTTATATTTTACATACATAGAGACTCTTGCAATATCCTCTTGCAAAATTTTCTACACTCTTCCAAAGGTGAAACTTGAAAGCAAGATAAAAAGTTTGGAGCATTTTATATATGTGTATTTTAACATGTATAATTTGCCAACAAAAGAAAGTAAAACCAAATTATCCATGTATACCATTATCTGATATTCTTATTTATCTTATTTTTCAAATGTTTGCCGATCATTTTAGAATCTATCTTTAAGATTCTCTATTATATCAATCCTAATCCAACATTATAATCGAGTTTGACTCCAATTCAACTTCTAAATATTATATCAATTTTAATCTGACATATCTACCATCACCTCATTATATATAATCCAACACCATCATACATTACGTTACTTTTTCTGAGATATCAACTGTCGAGTTTTCATACATTCGTGTTTTCTTCGGTTTTCATTATGGATTCTCGTAGTACACCATCTTCTCCTAAGACGCCACACGCCAAATTGGGTTATGTGGGCTATAAATCAAAAGAGTTAGGGATTCATGGTGATAAAGACGTGATATTGAAGGCGGATATGCTAGAGTTAAAGATGCAACTCGATAAAAAACTAGCGAAGGTGATCTTCAAGAAAAGTGAAATTGAGGAAGAATGGGAGATTGATTTGAGTAAACTGGATATCAAGAGTGTTATTGCTAATGGTACTTATGGGATTGTCTACAAAGGTGTTTATAATGGTCGAGATGTTGCTGGTAAGTTTCATGCAATTTTTTCATGCAAGTCTTTAGATGTTTAATTAGGGTTTTGCTAGATACTATACGTCTTATGTTTATATATGTTGCATGGTTTAAGGGTGTTCGGCATGGAGTAATCATGATCACATAAAAACTCATAGCAAATACGAACATTGTATGTTTAAAGTTTTTCTAGATCAAATATATTAACTGGTTTCAGTTTGTTGCAAGTAATCGTACGTGAACTAATAATTAGAGAAACTGATATTCTAGATCAAAGATTAACGAGTCGATTCCCACTTTGTGCTTGTTTTTCAAACCTTAGACGACACTATATATGCTTGCTTATATATGTTGTTCCCATTCTATGCCTCTCCCCCTTTTTTTTTGGTCCTTTTCCTCCCAAACTCTTATTATCATTTTATAATTCATGTATTTATCACAAACTTATATATGTTGTTGCAAGTAATCGTACGTGAACTAATTAGAGAAACTGATATTCTAGATCAAAGATTAACTGGTTTCAGTTTATTTATGTGTTATTATTGTCAAAAGTTTAAAGATTTGATAAGCATTACAATCAATAAAGAGTAAAGACATATGTCGTGATTCCTACTTATTTTTTTTTATCTAGTACCAATAACACTATGGTAGCTATGTGTATTGTTAGTCGCCATCGTGTTAATTACTACTTTCCTTTATGGAAGAATCATTTGTTGTACCTATTTTATGGTAATTTTGTTGACGGCTTGAGCAACTTGAATTTTACAGTAAAGGTTCTGGATTGGGGAGAGGATGGTCATCACACAACTGCCGAGATTTTAGCTCTTCGTAAATCCTTTAGCCAAGAAGTTGAAGTTTGGCAAAAGCTTGACCACCCGAATGTCACGAAGGTATATAGTTTCATGAATATATCTGCTAATTCATGATTTTGTAGCATTGTTCTTATGTCTAGTTCTGACTTATGAGGAATTGGTCGAATTTGTGTTATGTTTATCTATAACTGTTGAATCCTATATTTGTTTATACCGAACTTTACTCTCTTTTATTATCCTAAGCATGTCAAACCATTATTTGTCCTCTAATATGACAAGTTTGCTTTTTGATAAACTTAGTTTATTGGCGCGTCCATGGGAACGTCGGAGCTCAATATTCCATCAGATGAAGGCCAAAAATGTCTTCGTGATGGTTCTTGTTGTGTGGTCGTGGAATATGTTCCCGGTGGTACGCTCAAGAAATATTTGATAGAAAATTTGAAAAACAAACTATCTTTTAAGACCGTTGTTAAAATTTCTCTTGAACTAGCTAGAGGGTGAGTTTTTTTTTTTTTGAATTATTATTGTCTAGCTAGTGCTTTGATTCGGTTTAAAAAACAAAAGCCTAGTGCTTTGACTAATACATCATTCTTAATGCAGATTGAGCTTCCTTCACTCCAAAAAGATTGTTCACCGTGATGTTAAAACAGAAAACATGTTGCTAGATGCAAATGGAACCCTTAAGATCGCTGATTTTGGAGTAGCTCGTGTTGAAGCTCAAAATCCTAAAGACATGACCGGTAAAACGGGAACTGTTTCGTACATGGCACCAGAGGTAGGCATTATGTTCCTATCTTTTAGCGTAACATTTAATTTTTTCATCATTGGCTAACTAAAGAGAGTTCTTATTATGTTTCAGGTTATTGATGGAAAGCCTTATGATAGGAAATGTGACGTTTATAGTTTTGCCATATGCTTATGGGAAATCTATTGTTGCGACATGCCTTATGCGGGTTATGACTTTGCTCAACTATCATCTGCAGTCGTTCACAAGGTGAAACAGTTATACCAAACTTTGAAAACTTATTGTTAATGATCTCTCAATATCTTATTGAATATGTATTTCTATATTTTGTTGCAGAATTTACGTCCTAGTATTCCAAAATGTTGCCCAAGCTCGCTTGCCAACATTATGAAGAAATGCTGGAATGTAAATCCAGAAAAGAGGCCACAGATGGTCGATGTGGTTAAGATGTTGGAAGAGATTGACACAAGCAAAGGTGGTGGAATGTTGTCAGATGATAAAGTCGCGAGTGGTTGTTTCTTCCTCCAACGTCTTCGTGGTCCTTGAAATTTTGTTTGTTAGAACAATGATCTTTGTTATGTGGAACAATATCTTTTTTACTTATTAGGTACATTTATTTCAATGAATTACTGGTTTAGGTTTCTGGATTTTTATGTTATCATCTGTTAATGAGGTATCAGGAAAACAGGATTTAAGCTTTTTTTTCTGCTAAGTTTATTCTGCTTTCATTTTAAATATTCGAAGTTTTTGCGTGTCAATTTGTTAAGGAGTACGTGGCTAAGTGGCTTGTATGCTTATCACGTTTCCTTGTCATTGTTTCGTTGTCATTTAGAAACTTCAAAAGTTATTTAGATTCAAGTAATAGCATTCTACCTCCTTACTATTTTGAGAAACTTACACTCTCTATCACTTTAATCATTTTCGTTACAATCTTCTTTGTGTTCTCTTTGGCTGTCACTGTGTTAGCTATAGATTTATAAAACTAACTAAAGGTTAACGGTAACAATTATGTTACTAACTAACGTTTTACGTAAAGTTTATAATCATAATGCTTGTGGACATATTGCGGTTTTTTTGTCTTGTGAAAAAATTATTGCGAACTGATGTTGAATGTAAAACTTTTTTTGACCATTTTTCGATTGGTCCATACAATGTGAACCCATTGAGTAATCCTTGTTAACAAAAAGATGAACAAATATGTCATATGGAAGTTTTTGGTTTGTAAAGTTTTGAGTTCAAAATTTCTGATGATTATCGAGTTGATGATCACATGTTGTCATATAAACCTTGAGCGACATCGAGCACCTTAATCAAATTACAAGGTCTTTTTCTGAAGTTTAACAAATTATGCTTTCAATCGTTATTTCAACCAAACTTGGAAAATCATAAAGTTGAGACCCGTTCAAATAAAATTCACCACACTTTGAGTGAATGTGCTTTGATACTCATACATCAATAAAAATCAAGATAAGAATAACTAAACATCATAATCATGTAGTGGCCAAAAAAGGTTAGATGCACAAATTGAAATTTAGGATTATTAGAATTTTAATTACATAATGATCCAATTCTATTTGTAGAAGATCCAATAGATATTTAAACTTTGCTTAAAGTTTTATTTTGGATGTTAAAAATGTCAGTTGTATCATAGTTCGGTCTAATCAAAATGTAATGATGATAAACAACTTACATTCTTATAACCTTAACATTTTCTTTGTGAAGTTTATGTGATTGTCTCTCTTTCTCCACATTTTGGTTGCACACATGACACATATATTCGTCGGAGGTCTTTCTTGAAGTAGTTTCTTTACCTTTCAGTAGAGGTGTAATTGTCTACATGCATCTTACATCCCATACCTCATTCCGTCGGAATTGGGTGTTGTTCTTGTTGTACTTTCTTTGTGAAGTTTAAGCACTACGCAATATACATCTCGGTGGAATATGTGTGCTTAGACATGACACAACTATTTAATTCACATGACAACTTATCTATGTGTTGTATAATTAATGCTAGAGTAAATACCTGTTAATGCCTAACATGCATTGAACATTTGAACATGGGGTTTTGATCTTAAATTCTTAATGGTGGTGATAGTTTATTTTTTATTTGCTTCTTAATTTTGCATTATTAAGGAAAGCAACCTAGTACATAGATCACTAAAACAACATATGCACCTGGCCTTTAAATGTACACATCACGCACCTAGTAAATTTATCGGATATATTGAATCCCACTCAAATAAATAAAGCATGATCATAATTGAGCAAGTTTATTTTCTATGATACTAGAATTATTGTAGATTTTCTTGGGTGCTTCATCCTCTTCAATCAATCTGGTGTGTATATATGATAAAATGCATGGCAAACAACTTTGTTTAGTATGATGATCAAAATCTAAAAACATCAAATGAGTGTTTTAACGTTAAAATAAAATAATTCATCGAAAAAAATATGACTTAAGCATAAATCGAACTTGAGCAAACTTATAGAAAGGGTCGAATAATATATCATCCAATTTGAGAGAAAAATTTGTATTTTCTTCATAAAATGTATCAAATATATATATATAATAAACTTTGTAAGTGTAAGCACATCAAAATTTGATGGAAGCCACAATCCTCCCCCGTCTTCGCAAAGATTCCTCTACAAGGACGGAATTAGGAGGTCCCGCAATGTCACGAGACCTCGATTAATTTTTATTTGTAGTGTTAATTATCAGGAAAGATACCGCATTTTTCGAAATGCACTTGGTTCTAACGGATTATGTTTTTAGTTATTACTTAGTTAGTCTATCAGTAAGTGAATACGTTTTAACTAAATTTGATCATTTTATTGAAAATGATCTTTTTAACTAATTTTTTCTTTTGTACCGCAGGAAACAACTAATAAAATAATCACAAGATAAGATGAATGTGTATCAATTACTTTTATAACAAATGTTCGTGGGCTTAGTAGGATCATGAGAAAATTGTCGCTTACTTTTTTTTGTACGTGCAATGGCTAGTGGAACTATACTAGCTAGATTCGTAGGATCATATATTGAGAAAAATATAATTAATTGAAATCGCGCTTTATAACGATACAATCCTTTTTGAAAGCTTGAATATGGTAACTTGTTTACGAAATAAAGGTATCGCGTGCGTAAACCTATCCAAGTATCCATTTTTTGTTGTACCAACAGAATATTAAAAGTATTTTAATTGGTAGTGCTAGATGGTACATTTGGCGCCAAGCGTTTATGAGTGTTTTGAAGCAATTGGTATTTGCGTTTTGCATACAATGCTTGTTTGAAAACAAGCAACTAGCATTTTTTATTTTTCTGAACGCGTTATCAACTAGCGTTTACATTTAGTAGCATTTACAAACAACTTGTGTTTACATTTGGTAATTGCAGTTATACAACTATGTTGCCAAATGCTCAATCAAAACAAACAACTACTGCTTACTACTATTGTTTCGTGCTAATACTATTTTCGTCAACCATGCCCTTATACTAATGCATGTCAAAAGCGTGGTACATAAAATAAATAAATAAATAAATAAAATGTACTCTTTAAGAATATAAACAAAGGACAAAGAGGTATTTTTTTTTTTCTTTTTTTTTTTTTTTTAAATGAGAATTTCATATATATTTCTCATTTGGTTCAAAATTTCATATATATCCAACCTAACTTAAAATTTTCATATATATCCAATCTAAAACTTAAAATTTTCATATATGTCTAAATACCCAATTTATATATAATTAAAATCTTAAAATACATGTTTGTTATCATTTAATGTTAAAATGACCATTATACCCTTTTGTATCTTGATGAAAATTTTAAGATTAAATGATAATAAATATGTATTTTTAGATTTTAATTAAATATAAATTGGGTCTTAATGGTCATTTTAACATTACATGATAATAAATATGTATTTTAAGATTTTCATTAAATATAAATTGGGTACTTGGACATATATGAAAATTTTAAGTTTTATATTGGATATATATGAAATTTTCAAGTTAGGTTGGATATATATGAAATTCTTCCTTTTTTTTGCAAAAGAAATAAAATTAATTAAAACTCCAACGAAGGTTGAAGATTGAATTGATAACAATTCCTTCATCAAATGCATTTTGGGCTCACTATTCACAAACTTTTGACTATTCACGATAAGTGCACAAAATACTATTCACTTTTGACTATTCACTCCAATTTGATGAAATTAAACAGTTAAATTTTTATTTCACATTCTCGTATTTCACATTCTCGTAGGATAAATTATTTTAGTAATGACCTAAGAGTTCGACAATCGTTAGATCATTTTCATAAAGTTATTAAGAAAACATCGTTTTAAAGTTTCGTTTTGGACGGTCCACTATTTAAACATCCAGCATATCATCGAAACCAACTCGACAATTTTCCCGCATCGGATAAATTTTTAGATCACTCATGATTAATTTGAGAATTTTTAAGATTTATTATTATTTTACCAAATAAGCCCAAATAGCGAACAAAACTAAACTTACGTTTTAAACGATTCTACTTACATCCGGACTTAACGATTCTGCCTTTGTATTTCCTAAGATTTTAGAAACTTTTACATTTTGGAAAAGTCAAACATATTTCCTCCTCCTTTGACCATAAAGAAATTAACCTTGTACGTTCTACCTTTTTCTTAAATCGCGTAATTTTTAAACTTCACGAATAAGCATTAAGTTATCCCGCGTCTGACGAAAACCAAAGTTTGACATCTCATATCACTTTTAGACTAATTTTAGTCTACTCTAAATAAATTCACGGTCGTTTCCACGAAATTTCGTTCTTTTCGATAAACTGCAATTCGCGCTTTTTGACCCGTATTTCCGACTTTAAGCGTTTTTTGCACCCAATAAGACTTATCACCCATTTTATATTTTTAGATGGAGTATAATGATGATTTTCATCATTCCTTCAAGTTTCATATTTTTACGACACCGGTTTTACGTTTCATGAATTAAATACTTCCGTTAGCGATTTTCGAACCAAACTACACTCAGTTAAATCAAGATAATATCAAGAAATTCCAATCTTATCACCACCTCACCATATGAAACGTGTATATACACATGTAGGGATGATATTTGATCATTCCTTAGATCATTACAAGTATATAACTTAACCATGGTTAGTTTTAACCCAATATATAGTTAACTCTAAAATTTAGCCTATAAATACCAAGCATAAACCTTCATATTTTCTTGCACCACCCTTCTTATCATCTAAAGTCCTAAACCTAAGGCATTTCTTATAGATCTTGTAAGAACATTCATGTGTTCTTGAAGAAAACTAGCGTTTGATCTTCGTTCTTGGAAGTTTTCAAGAAAAAGTCGTTATAATCTTCAAATATCTTCAAGTCTCCAAAAGGCGTCGTTATAATCTTCTTTTCTTCTTCGGGTTCTCAAGAAGGCGTTGTTATAATCTTCTAATAGCCGTGGGTTTCGAAGATTGCAAATTCTACGTCGAGCTCCGTTAATATTTTATTTTCCATAATACTCAAGCATTCTATTTTAAGGTAAGTATATATATAACTCAAACTTATTTAAATACTTATAAACTTTGTTAGTTTATTTATTGTATTTATAAACTCTTAATATATCATATAATCAAGTAATCAAAATACATGTTTTACGTTGAGCACTACAACACTAGGGAACTTCATGTGAGGGTTCATTTGGGTAAGCGGATCGACGAGTTCTTTGGATTTACGATTTAAAGTGTCCTAGCTCCTCGAGCGTTCTTGCGTGACCTCGAATTATGATGGCCCGAGCGGTAGTACGAGATATACAAACTAAAACCATTTCTATAAACAAACATACAAATACTACATCATGATCAATACAAGGACGTATATAGGCATGTTTTACTTAGCGTCGTTATTCCAAACCTAAGAGTTAACATCATATTCTAGGTTATACATAGAGACTTCCAGGCTTATCCATCGACTCCGTTATACGTTGTGATATCATTTTTAAGGTGAGTTTCATAGCCCCACTTTCTATTACTTAATTGTTTTACAAACTCTTTGGGGGAGATACATGCTCAACTATTTTCATTTACTTTTATAAGTACTCTAAACTTTTACGGATTGCCGTGAGTTCGTAGCCCCACTTTTACTCGTTTAATTGTTTACAAACTTTTGGGGGAGATACATGCTCAACTACTTGCTTTACAAATACAAATACTCAAAACATT
This sequence comes from Chrysanthemum lavandulifolium, assembly GCA_022545495.1. Taxonomy (NCBI): domain Eukaryota; kingdom Viridiplantae; phylum Streptophyta; class Magnoliopsida; order Asterales; family Asteraceae; genus Chrysanthemum; species Chrysanthemum lavandulifolium. The sequence continues at coordinate 82,818,162 of CM040241.1, read as the reverse complement.
TACACTTTTATGCTACGCTATACTTTTTATACTTGATTGCAAAATACTTGATTGCATATATACATGATTATGATATACCTATTTGCGTTATTCTTGTTGCATTATACTTATTTGCATTATTCAATTCAGTGGCTCCAAATTAAGTTGTTGGATGACCATTAATTTAGTGGCTCCAAATTAAGTTGTTGGAAGGCTATTAAATTAGATACATACGCAAGTGGCTCCAAATTAAGTTGTTGGATGACCATTAATTTAGTGGCTCCAAATTAAGTTGTTGGAAGGCTATTAAATTAGATACATACATAAGTGGCTCCAAATTAAGTTGTTGGATGACCATTAATTTAGTGGCTCCAAATTAAGTTGTTGGAAGGCTATTAAATTAGATACATCCCAAATTAAGTTGTTGGAAGACCCTTGTGGTGACACATATACTTTTTTACTACTATGATACATACATACATGATTGTGCAAACTATATTTTAGCAGTGGGTTGTAAACACACAGGTTGCAAGTTTTGTATGGGCGGAACTTGGGCCGAGTGGATTTACAATGCCTTTCTTGTGTAAACATTCTTTAAAGGCTTTTCAACTTATTCAAAACAAACTCTATGAACTCACCAACCATTGTGTTGACACTTTAGCATGTTTATCTCGGGACATAAGGCGATAGCTATTGCATGGAACATAGAGTCGCATACGACATATTTTGAAGACTTATGCTTTTGTCATTTACCATTCAAACATTTATGTATTATACTTTGGGACCTCATTGTTTGTAACTCTGATTTCATTAATCGAATGGTAACTTTTCAAAACGTCTCATTTAGAGGTCGTTTTCTATAACTTGTACTTTGTATTATGAAGTAGCACCCCAGTGACACGGTCTTCCGCTGCGGTATTTTGGGGGTGTTACAGATTGGTATCAGAGAATTGGTTATAGAGAACTAGGTTGCATTTAGAGCCTAGACTATAACTACTATATACGTTGAGACCTTCCTCCTATCGCCTTGCACACTGTAGACTTTTTCGTAATTTTAGAACCTAAGAGAGATTTCTATGAACAGATTGAAACACCAAACATCATATGAGTCGATTAGTCCAATCATTGCATAGTTACTCCTAAATTATACATAGCCTGATCACCTATGTCTAATTCAGGAAGAATCGTGCAATGAAGGAGTAGTAGTCTCATATGTGTAAGCAATTCGTAATCGAGCCAAATTTTCAAAGATTTTCTTCAAACCACTTGTTTCCAGTTTGATCTGAGTGACAGTTCTTGTTTGATGAGTTGCAAAGATCAAGCTAGAATCAAGTTGTTACTCAAACCGATTTAGCCTAATCTCATGACAGTTCTTGTTTGATGAGTTGTGAGATTAAGTAAAAATCGGTTACCTAAAAATCTTTTGAGGGTTTTGCTCGAGAATGGGAAAGCTTGCCTCATCAAACCTACCATAAGAGAGCATGTCTTTAGGATGGGAAATAGTCGCGATAGTCACAAGAACGTACCTAAGTAGATAAGAAACCCATATACATGAGCTTTGACGTAATCCCTTAGACTATGCACACTTGTAGTAGTGAACATCAACGAACTTGGGACGAAGTTCCTTTTAAGGGTAGAGGCTGTAACAATTCGCATTTTCGGTCACTATTCATTTTACTATTCACGGCTACTATTCACTTTTCACTATTCACTCCCGAAATTTTTATTTCACATTCTCGTAGGATAAATTATTTTAGTAATGACCTAAGAGTTCGACAATCGTTAGATCATTTTCGCAAAGTTATTAAGAAAACACCGTTTTAAAGTTTCGTTTTGGACGGTCCACTATTTAAACATCCAGCATATATCGAAAACCGCCTCGACAATTTTCCCGCATCGGATAAATTTTTAGATCACTCATGATTAATTTGAGAATTTTTAAGATTTATTATTATTTTACCAAATAAGCCCGGTAGCAGAACAAAACTAAACTTACGTTTTAAACAATTCTACTTACATCCGGACTTAACGATTCTGCTTTGTATTTCCTAAGATTTTAGAAACTTTTACATTTTGGAAAAGTCAAACATATTTCCTCCTCCTTTGACCATAAAGAAATTAACCTTGTACGTTCTACCTTTTTCTTAAATCGCGTAATTTTTAAACTTCACGAATAAGCATTAAGTTATCCCACGTCTGACGAAAACCAAAGTTTGACATCTCATATCACTTTTAGACTAATTTTAGTCTACTCTAAATAAATTCACGGTCGTTTCCACGAAATTTCGTTCTTTTCGATAAACTGCAATTACGCGTTTTTGACCCGTATTTCGAGTTTTAAGCGGCGTTTTGCACCCAATAAGACTTATCACCCATTTTATATTTTTAGATGGAGTATAATGATGATTTTCATCATTCCTATAAGTTTCATATTTTTACGACACCGGTTTCGTTTCATGAATTAAATACTTACCGTTAGCGATTTTCGAACCAAACTACACTCGTAAAATCAAGATAATATCAAGAAAATTCCAATCTTATCACCACCACCTCATATGAAACGTGTATAGACACATGTAGGGATGATATTTGATCATTCCTTAGATCATTACAAGTATATAACTTAACCATGGTTAGTTTTAACCCAATATATAGTTAACTCCTAATCTCTAGCCTATAAATACCAAGCATAAAACCTTCATAATTTCTTGCACCACCCTTCTTATCATCTAAAGTCCTAAACCTAAAGGCATTTCTTATAGATCTTGTAAGAACATTCATGTGTTCTTGAAGAAAACTAGCGTTTGATCTTCGTTCTTGGAAGTTTTCAAGAAAAAGTCGTTATAATCTTCAAATATCTTCAAGTCTCCAAAAGACGTCGTTATAATCTTCTTTTCTTCTTGGGTTCTCAAGAAGGCGTTGTTATAATCTTCTAATAGCCGTGGGTTTTCAAGATTGCAAATTCTACGTCGAAGCTCCGTTAATATTTTATTTTTCCATAATACTCAAGCATTCTATTTTAAGGTAAGTATATATATAACTCAAACTTATTTAAATACTTATAAACTTTGTTAGTTTATTTATTGTATTTATAAACTCTTAATATATCATATAATCAAGTAATCAAAATACATGTTTTACGTATTGAGCACTACAACACTAGGGAACTTCATGTGAGGGTTCATTTGGGTAAGCGGATCGACGAGTTCTTTGGATTTACGATTTAAAGTGTCCTAGCTCCTCGAGCGTTCTTGCATGACCTCTGAATTATGATGGCCCGAGCGGTAGTCTGAGATATACAAACTAAAACCATTTCTATAAACAAACATACAAATACTACATCATGATCAATACAAGGGCGTATATAGGCATGTTTTTACTTTCGTCGTTATTCCGAACCTAAGAGTTGACATCATATTCTAGGTTATACGTAGAGACTTCGTGCTTATCCATCGATTCCGTTATCGTTGTGATATCATTTTAAGGTGAGTTTCATAGCCCACTTTCTATTACTTAATTGTTTTACAAACTCTTTGGGGGAGATACATGCTCAACTATTTTCATTTACTTTTATAAGTACTCTAAACTTTTACGGATTGCCGTGAGTTCGTAGCCCCACTTTTACTCTTTTAATTGTTTACAAACTTTTGGGGGAGATACATGCTCAACTACTTGCTTTACAAATACAAATACTCAAAACATTTACACTTTTATGCTACGCTATACTTTTTATACTTGATTGCAAAATACTTGATTGCATATATACATGATTATGATATACCTATTTGCGTTATTCTTGACTGCATTATACTTATTTGCATTATTCAATTCAGTGGCTCCAAATTAAGTTGTTGGATGACCATTAATTTAGTGGCTCCAAATTAAGTTGTTGGAAGGCTATTAAATTAGATACATACGTAAGTGGCTCCAAATTAAGTTGTTGGATGACCATTAATTTAGTGGCTCCAAATTAAGTTGTTGGAAGGCTATATTAAATTAGATACATACATAAGTGGCTCCAAATTAAGTTGTTGGATGACCATTAATTTAGTGGCTCCAAATTAAGTTGTTGGAAGGCTATTAAATTAGATACATCCCAAATTAAGTTGTTGGAAGACCCTTGTGGTGACACATATACTTTTACTACTATGATACATACATACATGATTGTGCAAACTATATTTTAGCGGTGGGTTGTGAACACACAGTTGCAAGTTTTGTATGGGCGGAACTTGGGCCGAGTGGATTTACAATGCCTTTCTTGTGTAAACATTCTTTAAAGGCTTTTCAACTTATTCAAAACAAACTCTATGAACTCACCAACCATTGTGTTGACACTTTAGCATGTTTATCTCGGGTCATAAGGCGATAGCTATTGCATGGAACATAGAGTCGCATACGACATATTTTGAAGACTTATGCTTTTGTCATTTACCATTCAAAACATTTATGTATTATACTTTGGGACCTCATTGTTTGTAACTCGATTTCATTAATCGAATGGTAACTTTTCAAAACGTCTCATTTAGAGGTCGTTTTCTATAACTTGTACTTTGTATTATGAAGTAGCACCCGGTGACACGTCTTCCATTGCGGTATTTTGGGGTGTTACAGATTAGTATCGAGAGAATTGGTTATAGAGAACTAGGTTGCATTTAGAGCCTAGACTATAACTACTATATACGTTGAGACCTTCCTCCCTATCGCCTTGCACACTTTAGACTTTTTCGTAATTTTAGAACCTAAGAGATTTCTATGAACCGATTGAAACACCAAACATCATATGAGTCGATTAGTCCAATCATTGCATAGTTACTCCTAAATTATACATAGCGATCACCTATGTCTAATTCGGGAAGAATCGTGCAATGAAGGGAGTAGTAGTCTCATATGTGTAAGCAATTCCGTAATCGAGCCAAATTTTCAAAGATTTTCTTCAAACCACTTGTTTCAGGTTTGATCCGAGTGGCAGTTCTTGTTTGATGAGTTGCAAAGATCAAGCTAGAATCAAGTTGTTACTCAAACCGATTTAGCCTAATCTCATGACGGTTCTTGTTTGATGAGTTGTGAGATTAAGTAAAATCGGTTACCTAAAAATCTTTTGAGGGTTTTGCTCGAGAATGGGAAAGCTTGCCTCATCAAACCTACCATAAGAGCATGTCTTTAGGATGGGAAATAGTCGCGATAGTCACAAGAACGTACCTAAGTAGATAAGAAACCCATATACATGAGCTTTGGCGTAATCCCTTAGACTATGCACACCGTAAGTAGTGAACATCAACGAACTTGGACGAAGTTCCTTTTAAGGGTAGAGGCGTAACAATTCGCATTTTGGTCACTATTCATTTTACTATTCACGGCTACTATTCACTTTTCACTATTCACTCCGTAAAATTTTATTTCACATTCTCGTAGGATAAATTATTTTAGTAATGACCGAGAGTTCGACAATCGTTAGATCATTTTCGCAAAGTTATTAAGAAAACATCGTTTTAAAGTTTCGTTTTGGACGGTCCACCGTTTAAACATCCAGCATATCGAAAACCAACTCGACAATTTTCCCGCATCGGATAAATTTTAGATCACTCATGATTAATTTGAGAATTTTAAGATTTATTATTATTTTACCAAATAAGCCCAAATAGCAGAACAAAACTAAACTTACGTTTTAAACAATTCTACTTACATCCGGACTTAACGATTCACCTGACCGTATTTCCTAAGATTTTTAGAAACTTTTACATTTTGGAAAAGTCAAACATATTTCCTCCTCCTTTGACCATAAAGAAATTAACCTTGTACGTTCTACCTTTTTATTAAATCGCGTAATTTTAAACTTCACGAATAAGCTGTTAAGTTATCCAGCGTCTGAAGAAAACCAAAGTTTGACATCTCATATCACTTTTAGACTAATTTTAGTCTACTCTAAATAAATTCACGGTCGTTTCCACGAAATTTCGTTCTTTTCGATAAACTGCAATTCTGCGTTTTTGACCCGTATTTCCGCTTTTAAGCGGCGTTTTGCACCCAATAAGACTTATCACCCATTTTATATTTTTAGATGGAGTATAATGATGATTTTCATCATTCCTATAAGTTTCATATTTTTACGACACCGGTTTCGTTTCATGAATTAAATACTTACCGTTAGCGATTTTCGAACCAAACTACACTCGTAAAATCAAGATAATATCAAGAAAATTCCAATCTTATCACCACCACCTCATATGAAACGTGTATAGACACATGTAGGGATGATATTTGATCATTCCTTAGATCATTACAAGTATATAACTTAACCATGGTTAGTTTTAACCCAATATATAGTTAACTCCTAAATCTCTAGCCTATAAATACCAAGCATAAACCTTCATAATTTCTTGCACCACCCTTCTTATCATCTAAAGTCCTAAACCTAAAGGCATTTCTTATAGATCTTGTAAGAACATTCATGTGTTCTTGAAGAAAACTAGCGTTTGATCTTCGTTCTTGGAAGTTTTCAAGAAAAAGTCGTTATAATCTTCAAATATCTTCAAGTCTCCAAAAGACGTCGTTATAATCTTCTTTTCTTCTTGGGTTCTCAAGAAGGCGTTGTTATAATCTTCTAATAGCCGTGGGTTTTGAAGATTGCAAATTCTCGTCGAAGCTCCGTTAATATTTTATTTTTCCATAATACTCAAGCATTCTATTTTAAGGTAAGTATATATATAACTCAAACTTATTTAAATACTTATAAACTTTGTTAGTTTATTTATTGTATTTATAAACTCTTAATATATCATATAATCAAGTAATCAAAATACATGTTTTACGTATTGAGCACTACAACACTAGGGAACTTCATGTGAGGGTTCATTTGGGTAAGCGGATCGACGAGTTCTTTGGTTTACGATTTAAAGTGTCCTAGCTCCTCGAGCGTTCTTGCATGACCTCTCGATTATGATGGCCCGAGCGGTAGTCTGAGATATACAAACTAAAACCATTTCTATAAACAAACATACAAATACTACATCATGATCAATATAATGGCATATATAGGCATGTTTTTCTTTTCTTCGTTATTCCGAACCTAAGAGTTGACATCATATTCTAGGTTATACGTAGAGACTTCGAGCTTATCCATCGATTCCGTTATCGTTGTGATATCATTTTAAGGTGAGTTTCATAGCCCGTTTCTATTACTAATTGTTTTACAAACTCTTTGGGGAGATACATGCTCAACTATTTTCATTTACTTTTATAAGTACTCTAAACTTTTAAGGATTACCGTGAGTTCGTAGCCCCACTTTTACTCTTTTAATTGTTTACAAACTTTTGGGGGAGATACATGCTCAACTACTTGCTTTACAAATACAAATACTCAAAACATTTACACTTTTATGCTACGCTATACTTTTTATACTTGATTGCAAAATACTTGATTGCATATATACATGATTATGATATACCTATTTGCGTTATTCTTGACTGCATTATACTTATTTGCATTATTCAATTCAGTGGCTCCAAATTAAGTTGTTGGATGACCATTAATTTAGTGGCTCCAAATTAAGTTGTTGGAAGGCTATTAAATTAGATACATACATGGTGGCTCCAAATTAAGTTGTTGGATGACCATTAATTTAGTGGCTCCAAATTAAGTTGTTGGAAGGCTATTAAATTAGATACATACATAAGTGGCTCCAAATTAAGTTGTTGGATGACCATTAATTTAGTGGCTCCAAATTAAGTTGTTGGAAGGCTATTAAATTAGATACATCCCAAATTAAGTTGTTGGAAGACCCTTGTGGTGACACATATACTTTTACTACTATGATACATACATACATGATTGTGCAAACTATATTTTAGCGGTGGGTTGTGAACACACAGGTTGCAAGTTTTGTATGGGCGGAACTTGGGCCGAGTGGATTTACAATGCCTTTCTTGTGAACATTCTTTAAAGGCTTTTCAACTTATTCAAAACAAACTCTATGAACTCACCAACCATTGTGTTGACACTTTAAGCATGTTTATCTCGGTCAATAAGGCGATAGCTATTGCATGGAACATAGAGTCATACGACATATTTTGAAGACTTATGCTTTTGTCATTTACCATTCAAAACATTTATGTATTATACTTTGGGACCTCATTGTTTGTAACTCGATTTCATTAATCGAATGGTAACTTTTCAAAGCGTCTCATTTAGAGGTCGTTTTCTATAACTTGTACTTTGTATTATGAAGTAGCACCCGGTGACACGGTCTTCCATTGCGGTATTTTGGGGTGTTACAGTCGGGAAGAATCGTGCAATGAAGGGAGTAGTAGTCTCATATGTGTAGAATCCGTGTCGAGCCAAATTTTCAAAGATTTTCTTGAACCACTTGTTTCGGTTTGATCCGGTGGCGAGTTCTTGTTTGATGAGTTGCAAAGATCAAGCTAGAAACAAGTTGTTACTAAACCGATTTTGCCTAATCGTATGACAGTTCTTGTTTGATGAGTTGTGGGATTAAGTAAAATCGGTTACCTAAAAGTCTTTGAGGGTTTTACTCGAGAATGGGAAAGCTTGCCTTATCAAACCTACCATAAGAGCATGTCTTTAGGATGGGAAATAGTCGCGATAGTCACAGAGCGTACCTAAGTAGATAAGAAACCCATATACATGAGCTTTGGCGTAATCCCTTAGACTATGCACCTTGTAAGTAGTGAACATCAGCGAGAACTTGGGACGAAGTTCCTTTTAAAGGTAGAGGTGTAACAATTCGCATTTTGGTCACTATTCATTTTACTATTCATGGCTACTATTCACTTTTACTATTCACTCCCGAAATTTTTATTTCACATTCTCGTAGGATAAATCATTTTAGTAATGACCTAAGAGTTCGACAATCGTTAGATCATTTTCATAAAAGTTATTAAGAAAACACCGTTTTAAAGTTTCGTTTTGGACGGTACACTATTTAAACATCCCGCATATCGAAAACCAACTCAGACAATTTTCCCGCATCGGATAAATTTTAGATCATTCATGATTAATTTGAGAATTTTTAAGATTTATTATTATTTTACCAAATAAGCCCGTAGAGAACAAAACTAAACTTACGTTTTAAGCGATTCTACTTACATCCGGACTTAACGATTCTGCCTTTGTATTTCCTAAGATGAATAGAAACTTTTACATTTTGGAAAATTCAAACATATTTCCTCCTCCTTTGACCATAAAGAAATTAACCTTGTCGTTCTACCTTTTCTTAAATCGCGTAATTTTTAAACTTCACGAATAAGCTGTTAAGTTATCCCGCGTCTGACGAAAACCAAAGTTTGACATCTCATATCACTTTTAGACTAATTTTAGTCTACTCTAAATAAATTCACGGTCGTTTCCACGAAATTTCGTTCTTTTCGATAAGCTGCAATTCTGCGTTTTTACACCATATTTCGGTTTAAGCGTTTTTTGCACCAATAAGACTTATCACCCATTTTATATTTTTAGATGGAGTATAATGATGATTTTAATCATTCCTTCAAGTTTCGTATTTTACGACACCCGGTTTCGTTTCATGAAGTAAATACTTACAGTTAGCGATTTTGAACCAAACTACACTCAGTTAAATCAAGATAATATCAAGAAATTCCAATCTTATCCACCACCTCACCATATGAACGTGTATATACATATGTAGGGATGATATTTGATCATTTCCTAGATCATTACATGTGTAAACTTAACCATGGTTAGTTTTAACCCAATATATAGTTAACTCCTAAAATTTCCTATAAATACCAAGCTAAAACCTTCATATTTTCTTGCACCACCCTTCTTATCATCTAAAGTCCTAAACCCTAAGGCATTTCTTATAGATCTTGCAAGAACATTCATGTGTTCTTGAAGAAAACTAACGTTTGATCTTCGTTCTTGAAAGTTTTCAAGAAAAAGTCGTTATAATCTTCAAATATCTTCAAGTCTCCAAAAGGCGTCGTTATAATCTTCTTTTGTTCTTGGGTTCTCAAGAAGGCGTTGTTATAATCTTCTAATAGCCGTGGGTTTCGAAGATTGCAAATTCTCGTCGAAGCTCCGTTAATATTTTATTTTTCCATAATACTCAAGCATTCTATTTTAAGGTAAGTATATATATACTCGAACTTATTTAAATACTTATAAACTTTGTTAGTTTATTTATTGTATTTATAAACTCTTAATATATCATATAATCAAGTAATCAAAATACATGTTTTACGTATTGAGCACTACAACACTAGGGAACTTCATGTGAGGGTTCATTTGGGTAAGCGGATCGACGAGTTCTTTGGATTCGATTTAAAGTATCCTAGCTCCTCGAGCGTTCTTGCGTGACCTCGAATTATGATGGCCCGAGCGGTAGTCTGAGATATACAAACTAAAACCATTTCTATAAACAAACATACAAATACTACATCATGATCAATACAAGGGCGTATATAGGCATGTTTTTACTTTCGCGTCGTTATTCCAAACCTAAGAGTTAACATCATATTCTAGGTTATACATAGAGACTTCGAGCTTATCCATCGACTCAGTTATCGTTGTGATATCATTTTTAAGGTGAGTTTCATAGCCCACTTTCTATTACTTAATTGTTTTACAAACTCTTTGGGAGATACATGCTCAACTATTTTCATTTACTTTTATAAGTACTCTAAACTTTTACGGATTATCGTGAGTTCGTAGCCCACTTTTACTCTTTTAATTGTTTACAAACTTTTGGGGAGATACATGCTCAACTACTTGCTTTACAAATACAAATACTCAAAACATTTACACTTTTATGCTACGCTATACTTTTTATACTTGATTGCAAAATACTTGATTGCATATATACATGATTATGATATACCTATTTGCGTTATTCTTGAGTACATTATACTTATTTGCATTATTCAATTCGGTGGCTCCAAATTAAGTTGTTGGATGACCATTAATTTAGTGGCTCCAAATTAAGTTGTTGGAAGGCTATTAAATTAGATACATACATAGTGGCTCAAATTAAGTTGTTGGATGACCATTAATTTAGTGGCTCCAAATTAAGTTGTTGGAAGGCTATTAAATTAGATACATACATAAGTGGCTCCAAATTAAGTTGTTGGATGACCATTAATTTAGTGGCTCCAAATTAAGTTGTTGGAAGGCTATTAAATTAGATACATCCCAAATTAAGTTGTTGAAAGACCCTTGTGGTCACATATATACTTTTTATTACTATGATACATACATACATGATTGTGCAAACTATATTTTGGCAGTGGGTTGTGAACACACAGGTTGCAAGTTTTGTATGGGCGGAACTTGGAACTGAGTGGATTTACAATGCCTTTGCTGTGTAAACATTCTTTAAAGGCTTTTCAACTTATTCAAAACAAACTCTATGAACTCACCAACCATTGTGTTGACACTTTAGCATGTTTATCTCAGGACATAAGACGATAGCTATTGCATGGAACATAGAGTCGCACGACATATTTTGAAGACTTACGCTTTTGTCATTTACCATTTGAAACATTTATGTATTATACTTTGGGACCTCATTGTTTGTAACTCTGATTTCATTAATCGAATGGTAACTTTTCAAAACGTCTCATTTAGAGGTCGTTTCTATAACTTGTACTTTGTATTATGAGTAGCACCCAGGTGACACGGTCTTCCGTTGATATTTTGGGGTGTTACAGTTAGTATCGAAGAATTGGTTATAGAGAACTAGGTTGCATTTAGAGCCTAGACTATAACTACTATATCGTTGAGACCTTCCTCCCATCGCCTTGCACCTTTGTAGACTTTTTAGTAATTTTAGAACCTAAGAGATTTCTATGAGCAGTTGAAACACCAAACATCATATGAGTCGATTAGTCCAATCATTGCATAGTTACTCTAAATTATACATAGCACGATCACCTATGTCTAATTCGGGAAGAATCGTGCAATGAAGGGAGTAGTAGTCTCATATGTATAACAATTCCGTAATCGAGCCAAATTTTCAAAAGATTTTCTTGAACCACTTGTTTCGGTTTGATCCGGTGGCAGTTCTTGTTTGATGAGTTGCAAAGATCAAGCTAGAAACAAGTTATCCTGAAACTAATCCCGGACAAGTTGCTCCATTGAATGAGGTATCACCCAAACTATCTCCTACCAAGATAGTAAGCTTCTTCAAACGTTTTGTGACCATGTGCAGTTAACTAGTAGATGAATAACATTTTCAGGATGCAAGTAACGTCGAAGGCAAAATGTATCTGCGGTACTTGGAATCATGTTGTTGTTTCACCGAGACCTTCCCTTGAAGAGCCAACCAAAAAAAGAAAAAAAAATGTTACTTTAGTTGGAATGGTGTTATTCCAAACGTGTGAAGTCCACCACGGGTTAAATGAGGTTATGGATTGAGCCAGTTGCGTAACCTAACATATGGTGTAAGCCTAATTTTCTCCATGAGTATACCGCAAAGGACAAATAGTTAAACAACACTAGGTCTTAACTAAAACATGAACACCAACATCATGGTAATGAGTAAAGATTTACGTCCCCCAATAAATTTTACAAGACACACAATTCCTTACTCGTATTTTAGTTATACAGTAAAACCCTTACAAATTAATAATGTTGGGAACATGATATTTTATTAATTTAACGAGATATTATTATATCCATAAATTAATAATTTATTAATTTAAAGAGGTTTTACATATGACATTTAAGTTGACAAGTCCAATATACTAGTTACATTATTTAAAGATGAAAAAATAATTAAAAAAAAATGTTACAATTAACATTTTATGAATGTAATACATTAAAAAAATAATGCATGTATATTAATGAATGTTACCAGGTTCAAGACATTGAAAAAATTGTGAAATTTTTTAGTAATTATTAATTTATGGTTTCGTTGGAATCAATATATATACACTAGAGTTTTAAAAATTTATTATCTCATTATTTTATCGATTGTTGTCTAAATTTATATTAATCCCAAGTTAGAAATTGACAAATTATTAATTTTATCAAAGTTATTAATTTATTGAGTATTAATTTATAAAGATTTTACTATAGTAAAGTTTTAATATATTATTTTTTTATGTAGACAAAACACTTATTAATATTTGATGCTTTAGTGAAAACCGATCTGTCGGCCGAAGTGAAAACCGATCCGTCGGCCTTCGTGTCAAAAGTTTTTTCATCCCTTTTGTCTCCATCGCAGTTAAAATCTCGGGATTTTACTATTTTCCTATATTATGTAGTTCTTTTAACTGACTCTTTTGTATTTTGAGTTTTTAGCGCCTTGCTAATCTCTTTTTATTAATTCCATCTTTGCCGTTCAAAAAATATATATTTGATGCTTTATGAATGTTAAATTTATTATGTGTCTTGTGTTCTAACATCAAATAACGGTTGATATTTAGCTAAAATGACATCCATTATTCACAATAACAATAAAGTAATAGTGTAATACTAAAGGCGATCTCTCTCTATCATTTAATAAATAAATATGATAAGGGTTTAACTATTTACACCCGACTTTTTTCATAATTCACTCATGAAATGATTGGTTTTTTTCAGTGTTGTAAAAAAGTTTATAAAGCTAATTAATCACTCTGTTTAGATGTTATTAGGGCATTAACTTTTTTGATTTGTGTAAATTAATTAATCGTGATCAATGGCGGTCAACGACTATTAATGATAGTCAAACTTGTCGAAAATTTGTAAATTTTGTCGGAAAAACCAAAAACTCGTCGTAAACTAGTTTTAATCACTTATAATCGTTGTTTATATCTATTACAAGATTTTTTTTAAAGAAAAATCTTACCAAAAATACTCAAAACTCTCCGGAAATACCCAAAACTTGTCAAAAGGCGTCAGGTTAATCTCGCTTAGGCAGATTCTGATTTCTGGGAGGTAAACCATGATCTCTCGATTCCATGAATTTTGCAACGTTAGTTTTTGTTGATTTTTGATAAGACTTTAAATGAAGTGATGTTGAAGTAAACAACTTTTTTCGTCTCAAAATTATTGTCACTAGACAAAAAACACAAAATTATAGAAAAGTGAGATCATTGCAGTCTCTAATTAATTAGATATCGTCTCCACTAACTAAACTCTCTTTTCATTTTTTAGAACAACAAGTAAATATCTCACATGTCTTAAGCAGGACTTGAACTCATAACCATTTTGGTTGAAAAACTTCTTTTTTGTTTAGTTGAAATAAGAAGTCGAATTATTTTGAGACATCCAAAAAAAAATATATGAACTATAATTTTGGAACCGAAGGAGTATTAACCAAATAGATGAGGTACTTATGTACCACATACAAAACTCAAGGGGTTTTTCCATCCCATAACATATTTTAAAAAAACGGATCACCGTCTCACTTTCTATAAATAGCTAAATACATATACAACACACACTCAAAGTACTTGCCTTTGTGTTAATCTTAAACAAACACAAAAGTCAGAAAAATGGGTTTGAGCAATGGAACTGTGGAGGAGACGATGATGACGGATTTCCTCCGTAAATCAGGCGGTGTGGCGGTGATTGACGGTGGACTAGCGACGGAGCTGGAAAGACATGGAGCTGATCTTAATGATCCTTTGTGGAGTGCTAAGTGTTTGCTTACTTCTTCTAACCTTGTTCGTCAGGTATTTATATAATTTTTTTTATATTTGATTGATTAATTAGTAAGATGTAACTTGCTGAGTAAAAAATGATTTATTTATATTTAATTTTATGTAAACATAGTTTTAATCTTTTTACTTTTGTATGCAAAATGGTGACGTGTTATTTTTTCTTTTTTTTTTTATGTGGCGCATGTCATCATTTTAAGCTACTGTCCCATGTTCACATTTTTAGTTTTATTTTGGGTTTTCAAAAATAAGGGTGCGTTTAGTTATTTAGTTAGAGAAATCAACAGGCATGTGGCCTACTGGTCAAAAGTTGTTAAGCGGTAGCAGTGAGTGAGTAGTATGGGTGGGTGGCCTGCCGGAAGTCCTCACTTGTGGTCCACATCTCTGTTTATATTTACAATGAGGATTTGAGCCCCTTAGATTAAGCCGCTGGGGGTTCGAATCTGAGCAAGGTCAGGGTTTTCATCCGGACGTTACTCCAGCAAGGAAAACTTGTGTGGAGGCGGTACGGTTTCCTCGCGACACCGAGAGCCATACACCGTGCAGCGTGGACCCGGTTAAGACAACATAGTCTGGTCGATGTGGTGGTTAGGGCCTCTTGATTTGAGGGGTGGTAAAACCTAAGTTGGAAAGTTACCTGTCAAAAAAAAAGTTAGAGAAAAAAATTTAATTTTCTATTTTCAGTGATAAAAATGAGGGATAAAAAAAAAAAAAAAAAAAAAAAACGTTCATATGATATTATTTTTATTCTAAAAACAACAAGGGGGTTACAAAGAAAAAAAAGTTGTAGTTTCTCCTTTGTTAAATTAGGAAATGCAAATTTTCTAAGAATTTGATGAGAAACATTTGATTTGAACGCAATCTCTATTTTTCGCGTTTTGTACAAAATATTTTGCTGAAAACAATGGTGTTTCATTTAACTAAACGCACCCTAAGTGTCTAATTCATATTTCAACCAATTATAAAAGAATTTAGTGGCTAGAGTGTAGCTGTGGGACGAGGGAGTAGTGTTTATCTATCTATCTATCTACTTAAAACATAAAATAAGAGTAGGTAAGTAGTTTGACATGTGTTCAAAAACTAGGCAGATTGTACTTAATAAGCAATTCCAAACAATCTCTTGCATAAAATGATAGCATTGGCGAGTATGTAACGTACAATGGAAAATGTTATTTCCTTGATATGGTTAAAAAAAACTACATTTTGGTTCATTTTTGTTTTATCCCTCTTATTGTAGGACAAACTTCATAGTTGTTTTGGATTTTTTTTTTTTTTTTTTTTTTTTCTTGATGTATCCATGATATTTTGTCGCGATCAAGAGCTTTTGCTAGTAAAGTGATCACCAAATTTGTTGTTTTAGCTTTAAGGCCTTAGTTCAGTACCATCATTTAGTTCCTAAATAAGATCAGATTTAGTTGATAAATATTCATATACTCTACACAAACCAGCATAACGTTTTCAAGTAGATTTTATAGTTAGGGCCATAAGTTGCACGAAGAGGCTGATAGATATTCTTTGGATAAGAAGATCTAGTGCATTGTCAGCATTCTATGCCCATGACCCTGTATAACCCTGCTAAGGACCATTTCTTGAGCTATCATAATTAGGACATTTATTTCCTCAGTGGTCCTGTTTGCATGTTATGCAGATCGAATCAAGTAACAATTTGCTATTATTTCCGCGTTAATATTGTAAATACCATGCAAAAGTTCCTAATCACTATCAAATAGAAATAATGAGGAGAACCCTTTACGACATTCTTAGAAGTCGGAATGGGCACTTGCCCTATTAGTTTGATTTGTGAAGTAATAATGTTTGATTCCTTTGCATAGTGAATTCATTTATCTAATATTGCAGGTACACCTTGATTATCTTGAAGCTGGTGCAGATATAATAATCACGGCATCTTATCAGGTAATCCATTGGCCGTCATTAGATTTAGTCAATCTCTCTCTTTCACACACATGCAGTTCTCTCAGTTTACTGGTATGTTAATAGGCGACTATTCAAGGGTTTGAGGCGAAAGGCTTCTCTAAGGAGGAAAGTGAGGCAATGCTGAGAAAAAGTGTAGATATTGCCCGTGAGGCAAGGGATGTATATTATGAGAGATGTCGTGAATCTTCTACTGATTATAGTAATGATGGTAAAATTCTCAAGCATCGGCCTATCTTAGTTGCGGGCTCTGTGGGGAGCTACGGGGCGTATTTGGCTGATGGATCTGAATACAGGTAACTTGACATTAACATCAGAGTTCCTTGAAATCTTCTATTCGTATTTTCAGTTGGTAAATTGTCATCTTGCATTTGGTATTCTAACTGATTAATTACACATATATGAATTATGTTTACTATCTAAACGATTACTAGAACTCATTTTATCTAAATTTTCAAAGATTTCTTAATCTGCGGTCATTTGCTTTATCAAGACGCTTACATGTAATTCTAGATATGCTCAACACCCTTATGTTATCCTACAGTGGGGACTATGGTGATAAAATGAATATTGAGTTCTTGAAGAATTTCCATCGTAGAAGAGTTCAAGTTTTAGTTGAATCTGGTGCTGACCTCATAGCATTTGAAACAGTGCCAAACAAGCTTGAAGCACAGGTCCTGGAATAGCTTTACCATATTCAAATCTCAATAATAAGAATTGTTTAATGCGCGAGTCCTGTTGACATATTTGGGTATCTGAACAGGCTTATGCTGAGCTTCTTGAAGAAGGAATAAACATTCCAGCATGGTTTTCCTTCAACTCCAAAGATGGTGTGAATGTGGTCAGTGGTGATTCACTGATTGAATGCGCTAGAATTGCTGATTCATGCCAAAAAGTTGTTGCTGTAGGAATCAACTGTACACCGCCTAGATTTATCAGCGGTCTAATTCAATCTATCAAAAAGGTACTAATCTATTGTGTTCATGTTAACACACTCTATGAAGGTTTGACGGTCAATTATCATGTAGTGGATATCTATTCATATGTAGTGACGTTTTTCTTTGATCGCTGAACAATATCTCAGGTAACAACTAAACCGGTACTTATATACCCGAATAGTGGGAAACTTATGATGCTGAAATAAAGCAATGGGTGGTAAGTACTTCCGTTCTATCATTTATCTCCTGTCTTTAAAAACTTGTCTCTGTGACTATAAGAAACTTGTACTTGTGAGGTGTATAGTTGCTGCTACTATATATTTACTTTTCTATTATATTTTATAAGCCATTAACATTTAACAGTCGGGATATGGATAACCAGGTTGATTTGGGTTAGTTGTGCTTTTAACGGGTCAAATGGGTAACACTTCACGGGTCAAAATTCAAACAAAGTGTTCAGTATTTGTATTACCTTCTAAATAGTTTTATGTCAGAAGTTAGATTATCGAACTTCTAGTCTTTATCATATGTAAAACATCAACTATTTATTAAACTTAAGATATGAGAAAACAGAAAAAATATGTTTGTGGTCGGCCAAACCTGACCCGTACCGTTTTGCCAAACCCAGCCATTTAGCCACTCCTAGTTGTGTATGTTTATATGTCCATCTATTACTGGACTTGAATCAAGATAAAATGTCACCTCTAACTTACTGCTATGTTCTGTCACAGAAAAACACTGGAGTCCCAGATGTAGATTTTGTATCGTATGTGAATAAATGGTGCGAGATAGGAGCATCACTTGTAGGAGGTTGTTGCAGAACAACTCCAAACACAATTAGAGCCATTTGCAGAACTCTTCCCAGCAGAGCTTAAAAGAATGAGTCCGGATCTTTGCTAATTATATTATCTAAAGAGTAATGAGGTTATGCACTTAAGTTTAACATGAGCAGCAGCTCCGGCTGAGACACCTTGGCTGTATTACATATGTATTTTTATGTTGTAAACGAATGATCTCAAGGGACTAATATTAATCTAAATTATGTTGAAGTTCGGTTTTATATGCTCATCTTGTAACCATCATGTTAAATACTTACATTAGCGAACTACCAGGGCTGTTTGTGTAGACGTTGAACTGATCATGAAAGGTTTAACGCACAACTACACAAGTAAGTCCGTATATGTTTGCGAAATGCAGCATCTGTATAATAAAAACTGTGATTTTACTTGAAGATGGGGCACCACACAAGTCTATCTTTAACTATGATACTGGTGCACTCACCAAATCTATGAAAAAGCGACTTCTACGGCAGTCAGAGTTGTGTTGATTGATGTTTTAATGCGGCTTTATTTAAATAAAGCTGTATTAATCGAGTATTTAACAACTACTCTGTATTACCTTACTTGTATAAAGTGGTTTATTAAAAACTCGAACACTTGCAACTTAGTTAATCAGGAGCAAGGTGATCAAACAAAACCAGTTATAATCACGAGCAAGGCGATTTAAACAAAATCAGCTTATCCGAGCACGAAAAACTGGATACTGTGATTTTTACACACGAATAATTAGAGGATTACTTTCTGAACACAAATACAGAAACAAGCAGATTTTAACAAAATGACTTGTAAACTGGGGCTGCCATTTGAATTTCAATAATCAGTTGACCACTCTCAGAACGCAAATTCAAATACATGTAAATTAAAATGAAATAC
Organism: Chrysanthemum lavandulifolium; assembly: GCA_022545495.1. Lineage (NCBI taxonomy): Eukaryota > Viridiplantae > Streptophyta > Magnoliopsida > Asterales > Asteraceae > Chrysanthemum > Chrysanthemum lavandulifolium. Next base: position 82,798,979 of record CM040241.1, on the reverse strand, counting down.
TGTAAGTTCTTGTCGATCAAAACCAGAAGTCCTAATGAACCAAATGGCAGCAAAAGGATAATGAACAACGCATTTTTATAAGTTCATAAATACAAGGGAAACCATTGATACAAAAGTCTAAGGTACACAACTCATAATACTTCATGTTATTTTCCAACTTTTAACAAAGATTTAAGAATCAAAACCGGAATACACACCATTATCTCTCAATAACCTTTTCTCTTCTTCAACGTAACTCTTCCCCCTGCTAGCCTGTCCCATATCCCTTTTCCTCTTTTCCTTTTGAGCAAACGAAAGGTTTTTCTCTTTTTGGGTTTGAACGTATGTCAACTGCTCACCTTCAAGTAACATAGCTCGTGTCTTTTGTCTTTCTTGATAACTTTCTTCAGTCTCGTTTGCTTCCCGTTTATCCTTGCCATCTGACCATGACCAGTCACGGTTCTTGTCGTCTTCTTTTGGTGGAGGGACTTTTAAGACAGATAAACCGCCTTTATAACCGTGTTGACGTAATGCTGCAAAGTCTATGCCTTTACTCTTCCGCTTTGTGGTATCAACTGCATAAATGGATGCAAGTCTAATTAGATTGATCAAACAAACAGAGGTGCAAAAGTCGGTGGCTTATATAAAGGGGGTTCGAGTCGAAATGAATAATTCTAAACATGGACCCAAACAGGTTGGGTCGGGATTAGACCAACTTGACAACACTTTTATTGTTCATTTTCCGTAAAATTTCAATAAACAAGCTGAAGCATATAAAAGTTAAGGACAGTTTATCAAAAGGACTCGCACAGTACCTTTAGATTTAGAGGATCCACCAGTGCTGATCTTTTTATTCTTCTTTGGAACTTGATCATCATCGGAAGCATCTGTATCATGACTTGAAGACTCGTCAGACGATGAACCACTATCGTCACTCCATGGCATCGTTCTTTTCATGATGTACTTAAGCTCAACCAGTACTGTAAAAACACAAACATTCATAAGCTACGTAAAAACCAGTACAACGCTGTAAAACAAGGGTTACAAGGTCAATGATCGTTTATCGCCAATTACTCAAAACTCGGTCAAAAAACAGCAAAACTTGGGGTTTAAGTCGGACAAACTCGGCTTTAAGTATTTGAACAATTGCATTAATGTTTCTCAACACATTAACAAATATTGCTAAATTTGCTATTCTAAACTGCTTATCTAATTACATTTTAAGTGAAATAAGTTGTACTCTGTATTAAACAAGCGATTACAAAGAAATAAAAACAATAATAACAAACAGATAAGCAGTTCTATTAAGGAGGTGTTTGTTTCGGCTTATGAGTTATTTGGTTTTGGGCTTATGTTTCATAAGCTCAATTTTTGTGGCTTATTTTAAACTTTTCGGCTTATATAACCCCATATGTCCCAAAATAAGCCATAAAAAGTTTGGGTTTATGAAACATAAGCTGAAAACCAAATAAGCCAAAAGCCGGCTACATAAGCCGAAACAAACACCCCCTTACAACCCCTACAATTAATACTATGCCTAAATATAACACACAAATAGGTATAAAATTCGGGAGTTTTTCAAGTGGTGATTGGAAGTTAATTAGGGTTAACTTTGCGATGCTAATTACTAAGATTAGTTATTTATGGGGAGAGATAGATATACCTTAACGAAGTACAAATTTGTAGTTATGTTCGTTCTTGTTAGCCGCAAATTAGGATTTAATCGCCAGTCCGGACTGGAGTAGTAGACCGGGTTTTGTTTTGGGGGTGTTAGGAGTTAGGACTGTCTGTTTAAGCTTGTTTACCAAAGTTGGGTGCAGTTTGGTTAATGGGTTTTTATGGTTAACTTTGGACTAAAAGTTAAAAGTATTGTTTGGAAGATTAAAGTGAAATTTCGAGAATTGGAGTTGAATCTTATAACCGGCGTCATAAAAGTCATGAAAGTAAGTGGGTTCTCTCTCTTCCATCTTTCTTTTCTTTTTCTTTTTGTCTTCTTAGTGTTTCTTTCTTTTTTTGTCTTTTAGTTTTCTCTTTCACTAACGTGCTTGGTTATCATTAAATTATATATATATATTTTAAATAATTATAAATTTAAATTCTAATTTATATCTCAAAATAATCTTTTCATTTCTATATACTACGTAATCCGAACCCGAATCCTGTCCAAATCCAATCAAATCCTAATCCTAATCCTAAACCCACTTGCAAACCAAACGGAATCTTGTTTTAGGCTTTGTTATTTTCAGTTTATTTTATAATTTACGAGTTTATATAAATTTATTGTACATAATAAACTTATACAAACCTAAAAGTTTTAAATAAGCTTATTAAAATGTTGTGTCACGAGCCAAATTCTGAAGTGTCGGGTTTTGTTTGAAAGTGTGTTGAATGCGTGAATTTTTGGTTTATCATGTTGGTCTTGTTAAGTACCTTAACGGTAAAGGTGTAGTACGTGCTACGAGTAGAGCACTCGATATGGCACTATTTGGTAGGGAGTTGAGGTCGCTCCTGATGAGTCCAAGGCATGACGAAACTAGTGGACCTCTATTATACGTGAGACAGATGGCTGATCTTTATCGGGTTAAGGACGACACGCGGGGTCGAAGGAATGACTCTGTGACAGTTGGGTAACATGACGTCAAGGCCATGCGCCAAGCAAATTTTATTGCGCCAAAGCCATGTTGTGACAATGTTGCATGGTAGTGTTACAATGCACGCCATAGCGTTGGTTGTGTGTAAGGGTGAGCATCGGTCCGGGACCGGACCGGATCGACAAGACCGAAGACCGAATTAAGGTAAATCCGTTGGTCGGACCGGACCGTTTGGAGTCTACTAAGGCCAAAAAAGTCGGTTTGTGGTCCGGACCGGACCGGACCGAAGACCAAATTAGGCCAAATGCATAGACCGAGGACCGGACCGAATGTGGTCGGTCCGGTCTGGTTCGGTCTGGTCTCGGTCAGTCCGGTCCGTTCGGGTCGTTTGCTCACCAATCACCCCTAGTTGTGTGTGTAATTTTTCTTTTCTTGTCTTTTTCTGATTAAAAATGATGTGTGCGTGGGTCTAAAAGGGTCTAAAAGGGGTGTTATGACAATGATATGAAGTAAGTGATTTTGATGTTGTGAGTGTTTCTGGTGTTAAAATTGATATGGCATGGCGTAGAATCAAAAAATGCATACAAAACCTTGTGCTCTCTTAAACATACTTCAAAATCAAATGAGCACGATTTTATTAGTTTACTTTCCTTTTTCTTTTTCCGAATATATGGATATCAATATGTATTTGAATTTTTGGAGCCTTGGGATAGAAAATTATGTCCTCCAGTTAGAGTTGCTACAATACTTAAGACCATGCTCGTTGCCTTTAGGAATACACAAAACTATTTCAAACTATATGATATGATTTGGATGCAAAGGACCTTGACATCTCTACATGAACACGATGGAGCAACTTGTGGGTTCTCGGCTACAGATATTGACCTCATTCATCCATAAGAAGTATACATCTCTACACGAACACGATGGAACAATGATTGGTGGCAAACTGTCAAGTTTATCACACAAGTCAACCACTTGTGAATGGTCAACCGTAATAAAATTCAAGCAGTCTAAAACCAATATAATTAAGATCGGAGGAATATAGTGTTTCCTCAGGTCGTTAAGTCACGGAGGATTAATGGTGTTTGAACACGTTCGGGCGTAGAATAATCACTAAAGATAGTGATCGATGGGATTTTGATTGATAACTACACTCTTGATTGATTGGAATGGTATTTGAATACGAATTGTAAAGTACAACAATCAGTTAAACAAGCGTAAATCGTCGTTTAATAAACTACGTAAGCGTGCAAATAAAGCGTGAGTTTAAAGAAATAAAGGCCTAAAAATATGAAAATGATATTTTGGAATCCTAAAAATAAAAGAAAATTATTGGAGAATTAAAATTATTTTTATACCTATTTATTTAATTATTATTAATTAAAAACTATTTTAAACTATTTAATAATACTCTAAAATATAATAAAATATGAAATAAGGCTAGAAAAATGAAATTATGACTTAGAAAAATCTAAAATATTATAAAACTTATTTTAAAACTGAAAATATATTTTTTACACTTTTTATCTATTTATTATTAATTAATTACTATTTAAAATACACTTAAATACAAGAAAATATAAAATTAACCTGGAAAAATAAAATTTTAACTTGGAAAAATCTAAAATATTAGAAAACTAATTTTAAAACTGAAAAGATATTTTTTATGTTTTTTATTTATTTATTATTAATTATTTAATACTTTTAACTAATTTAAATTTTAATAAATACTAAACAAGCTAAGAAAATTATGAAACTTTTCTAAAATATCCTATGATGACAGGAAGATAAGAAAATTATAAAAACAAGAAGTGCTTAATAATAAGTGAAAGAAAAATCAAAAGCTAAATTACATTAAATAAACGCTATCACTATATTTAAAATGATGTTTTGTGATTTTCTTTTTGAAACTGTTAACTACTGATATTAAGTAACTTTAATAAAAACAAAAATTTTACAACTTGAAAATAAGCTGTTTGAGAGCTTATTAGCTCAACAGTTAAGCTAATGAGCTTATTTGGATTTTTCAAGTTCAAACAAGCTTCACAGACAGAACCAAAAGTAGATTAAGATGTAAACAAGCTAAAAGCTACTTATATGAAGCTAAAAGACACAAATTAGCACACTGATAAGCTATAATAATCAAATAAGCACTTATGCTAATCCTCTTATCCAAGCAGACTGTGACCGTTTAGCGAACAAATTAAACTTATTAAATAAGCTTAAAAGCTCAAAACAAGAGCGAGGTATCAAGATGGTGGTGGGCTTTCCAAAAGTCCAAGCTCACCTGTGGGAACCATTGTAGAGCTTATGACAAGCTTGTGAAAAAGCTTGTAAATCACTGAATGCTCAGTATATCTTGAGTCGCTCGATATACTGCGATGGAATGGGACAAAGTAAAAGGCGCTTGCGCCTACCAAATAAGCTAAAAAGTTGAAAATAAGCCTTTGGAACTTTAAGACAGCTAGGTTAGCTTTCCAAAGAACCAAGATTCACAAGCTAAAGCTAACTAATGAGCTCTGTGTGAGCTTGTGAAAGTGGCTAGCTCAACTGTTCACAGAGCACTTTTTCAAACAAGGGTCTAAAGTAAGCTAAGAAATAAGCAGCTTAATAAGCTAAACAGAAATTATAAAAAATACTATTAGGAAGATGAGCAACTATATTTTAATATCCCAAAAGCTCAAATCTTGAAAGCTAATATTATGTCCTATATAAAATTATCTATTTTATTCAAAAACTGTCTAAGTGATATTTTGACTTTTTAAGAAAACCAAATAAGTTGACTAAAATGAACTTTGGATCAATCCTACTTACTGATTATGATGTATTAAGTTAAGAAAAGATGATATTAAGCTATGTTAACAAGTTCTAAACAACTATGATGAATCTTGCTTCCTAAATCCTAACAGTTAACTAGTTAAGTGAGATTAAAAGTAATTTTGACTTTTCTACAAACAAAGATTAGTTTTTATTGTTGCACTGAGCTAAAATATCCTATTGTGACATAGAACAACAACAAATAACAAGACAACTGGCACATGTACGAGATAACACGTATATCAAACAACACTTTATGAAACTGTTTTGGTGATTTTCAAATGATTTCAAAGATTAAGACCATACAAATGATTAAAAACCTTATATTATCATATAATGAGACTAATTAAGCATTAAATAATAACAATAACAATAGAAAACTAAGAAATTACACTTATGCTAATATGACTGTTAAAATAAGTTTTTTAGTAACTACTAATTTTAAAGAACAAGTAAACTGTTTTATTGGTTAATTCTATTTAACTATAACTTAGAAACATGAACATCTGATTTAAGCTTATGAATGACTCAAGCATGAAATGCATAAAATGGAGCAAAAGCTTACAAGATGATTCCAAGTGAAAATGAGAACCAAGGTGAGACCATAACCTATAGCTTCCCGAAGCTCTAAACCTGTCACACCCAATTACATTTTGCGGTAGAGTGAAATTCACAGGGATTGGTTGTCATAGCATCACAATCACGTTATATTGAGCGACCTAAAGTGTCGTTTGGAAAATACATCGTTTGATTTAATAAAACAATCGAGTTAAAAGTATAGGTCCCGATTGAAAATCATCTCGTGCGGAAATAAGTTTGTTACAATTCAAGCGATGTTTTAAAGTATGTAAAACCCAGTGAGGCCAGCGTCGTCACCACGACTCCATGATGTGTCCAAATGCATGCCATGAAGTGAATGCCTTAGATACACGAGATAAAACATGCTAAAAGTGTCAACACAAAGGTTGAGTGAGTTCATAGAGTTTGAGTTGAAATGTAAAGCCTTTCAAAATCGTTTATCGCGGCAAAGGCATTGAAAATCCACTCGGTTCAAGTTCCGCCCATACAAAACTTGCAACTGTGTGTTCACAACCCATTGCCAAAATGTGTAAAGTTTATGTTCTAATGCATGATGTCGATGAATTCACATAATAGTGCATGATTTCTTTGTATCAATAATTACTTGACATAATTATACCAAGGCGTTTAGTTCAATGAAAATCCCAAGACATTCGGTTCAATGATGTTCCCAAGACATTCACTCAATGATAATCCCAGACATTCGACCTGATGATAATCCCAAGACATTGACACAATGATAATCCCAAGACATTCGGACAATGATAATCCCAAGACATTCATTTCGATGATTTATGATATAAGATATGACTAAACATTAAGTTCGATTAAGCATGTAGTTTCAAATAATCAAAATAGTCGTAAAAATAGTTGAGCATGTATCTCCCCAAGCAGTTATGAAAACAATTAAAAGTAGGGGCTATGAAACTCGCTTGGTAAGCGAGGCGATGACAAAGTGAGTACACGGGTATAATGTGAAACTTTAATCTTGACCTATGATGAATGTTATGATATGTCATGAGTTGCAATGTAATGTTATGCATGCATTTAGTATGTTATTTATACCATTTTGGTTTTGAAAATATTACTTGTCGTCGAAAAATACTCTTTTGGCGTCTTGACCTTCAAAATCACTTTACAAGTTATTACGTCAAAATGTCATCCTACAATGATTTAATAATGATTTTTGGTGAAATTATCACTTTTAAATCGTAAAACAATGCCGTCGAATTTTCATGAAAGTGACAAAAATGGCTTTGGAAAACTAGTCGTAAAAGCGGTGTCGTCGATCGTTAGAGAACGAACTTCGACGGTTTGGAAAGTTTGTATCGATATCTAGAAGTTTCGATTCGGGAGTTTTCGTCCAAAAGGTTTCGATCATGAAGATATCAAGGGTTAAAGATGGTGGTTTTTGCTAATTGTGTGCAGAAAAATGAGTTTCGGCCAAGTTTGAACATCCGTAATTAATTTACTATAACTCCGCTTTACAAAGAGCTTGTTGTTTTGAAAAATATGGCCGGTGAACTTGATTTTTCTAGAAGACATTTCGCTCCAAAGAGTTTCACAACCTCATTAAAAGCTGCATAAACATGGTCGTTCTGACTAATGTAACAGTAGCGTAAAAATAATATAGTTTTTAGAAAATAATAGTTCTGGCAACTTTATGAAAGCGGGCATATCTTTGTCGTTTCAAATCCGTTTTCTACGTAATATATGTCCTTAGCTTCGTATCGAAGTAAACTAATATATTTTTGATAAGTCGAAATAATTTGTGAAGCTTAAGGCTTGTTTTGACCGGACAAAGTAAAACAACAAGCTGAATTTTACGAAAAAAATATCGTTTAAATCGTCAAACTTTAAAAATCCATAACTTCTTCGTTATAAGTCCGTTTTATCCGTTCAAGCGGCCACGGATTCGTTTTAAAGTATATTTTCTAAATATCAAGGCCAAAGTTTCGTACCAACAGTAGGTTTTCAGAAATTCGAAATAAGGACAGAACATAAATATATAGTTATCGAAAATAGTTTTTCTCGGACAAAACCTATTCTAATCCCTTCAAATCAACTCCAAAGCTAATCTAATCCTACCATACACCTTCTTAGGGTGTCATGGGTTCCTAATCACCATCAAGACCAATGAATACCAAGGGAATAATTATAGGATGACCAAATATGTATATATACTCTAAAATCATAAAAGAAAATGGTATAAATCACATATCATGCATACTTTCTCCAAAAATGAAAAGATGAATATGAAATGAAAAAGGAAACATGAAAATGAAATAAACAAGCTTACTAGTGAAAATGATGAGGTGAAAGTAACAAGGATTAGCCTAAATACTCTTGGTTTTTATTTCAAAACCATAAAAAGAGTATAAACTAGATTGATTATAACACTTGATCTTGAAAATTTTGGAAGATGATCTCTTGAAACCTTGATGGCCGGTTTTAGACACAAAGAAGATGAGAGAAAATATCTATATTGAACTTTGAATGATTGTGAAAAATGAATGATGAAGTAAGATTGAGTATTGATATAGCTTATAGAAAATTTTTCCAAAGCATTAATTGTCCACCTCCCATGACCGGTTTAGGGAGGTTTGTCCATAAATATCCTTTTTTTTTTTTAAATGTATTGTGTATAATTTGTGTAATAATTGTTAATAAGTGTAAGCAGAATGTTGTGTAGTAATAACTTTGTAAGGTAAATGGTAGATTTTAGGTACAAGTAAATTTTTAATAGTTCAAAATAGAATGTAATGAGATAATAAAAATTGTTAAAATACATTCCTTGTGAAATTTGGGTGATAAAATAATTATCGTATAATTTTTAAGAAACACGTCGTAATAATTTAACTTTAACGATTTATGTACCAAATAAATTTGAAACACTAGGAAAACTAAAAATATAGTTTTTATAAACTAAATGTAAGTTTAAAAATACATCGGGATCATTTTTGAAAGTAACGGATTAAATATACAAAATAATAACTCACGCGATAACGTTTATTGAATATAAAAATTACGCGATGAATGTGAAATAAAATGTCATGAATGAATTATCATGATGCAAATGATGTCAATGAAATGTAGACTAATCTTAGTCCATATGAAATGTACGTGATGTTATGATCATGAATTAGCATAAACCATAAAGGTTACGAATTTGGAACAAGTAAACCAAGTTTACAATAAATGTTGAAATAATGAGGCATAAATTGTGTCAAGAAATGACACGAAAGTACGGGTTGTCACAAAACCCAAGGGCAATCCTGTATTCACCCTGCTCCAGCTTTGACCTTCATTTCCATGGATTTTTTAATTTTTCACTAATTTATTTGTATTTTGGTAATTTTGAATTTTACTTCTAAAGCTGAATTTTATGGTTTCTAAAAGCTTTAATAAGCTTTACGAGGAGCTTATATGGCTTATGAGTCCAAAATAACAATGATAACAACATTAAGCAACATGAGATTTTGAACTTGAAATTTTACATAAGCGAAATTGCAATGAAAACTTGGAATTGATGATTGCAAAAGATTTATATTACATCGATATTGATAACAAGAGTACTTGAAAGCTTAAAATCATACTGGAAATGTAAAATTAATGAAAACGACATACATTAACTAAATTAAAACTAGATATATCACTCTTCTGCTTCTCCTCTTTCTTTATAGCATTTTGAGACTCCCCATATGCCTATCAATATTTTCCATCAACAATCTTGACCATTGGATGAGTCAAAGCAATCTCAGCCTTCAAATTCACTTTTGGCGCCAAAAAGTAGTACTAGTGGATTAGAGCAGGTTTTCTTCAATTAAGAATTCTTGGAAGATTGTAGAGGTGGAGGGGACAAAATGAGAAGTAGATATGGAGCTAGGAGTGATTTTGCAGCAAAAACAGGGGATGTGAGGCGAGGTGAAGTGTTTGATGGTGCGGAAGCATTAAATGCTTGGTGGCTGGTATATGAGGAGGGAATGAGTGGAGAGTAGTATGGGTGAGGTGGAAAGATGGTGAGGTGGTGGTGAAACCCTTGGTTTTAGTTTCTGATTGAGGTGAGGAGATGTCTGATGCTCTGGTTTTTGGCGGGTTTGACTTATTTTGACCGATATATTAATAAGTGGGGGTTCAAAAATGGGGGGTCAAGTGGATAATGACAGGGGGTCTTTTGTTTTGGTTGGGGTAAAAATACACAAAGGGGCCATTTGGTTTAAGCTTATATATAAGGACCATTCATGTAATTTACAAGGACCATATTTGATTATTTTCCATTTTTAAATATCCAAGGACCTTTTATGACAATTTTCAAAGTTAAGGGACCAAAGTTGCAATTATGCAATTTTTAAACTTTGAAGGGTTTGTTTTGACAACTTTTGAATCCCATGGACCTTAAATGATATTTTTCTTTATTTTGATTTACCAGGGACTATTTTTGACAACTTTTGAAACTCGAGGGACTAAAACTGCCAATTATACAATCTTGATACGTTTTTCATCTGATTTTGATTTTTGCATTTAAAACACATAAAACACTTATTTGTGATATTTTATCATTTTGATGCATTTCGAGTGTTTTCAAACAACTTGTGGGTTCTCGACTCTGAGATATCGACCTCATTCATCCTGCCGGGTTTAGGGGCGCAAGAGTGCGATTACAGAGCCACCGTTTGTGAGGTCACCAAATTTCATGCACTTCTATTATATATATGAACACAATATAAGGCTAGAACAATTAATTAATTCATACTACTTATACATATGTATATTATGTGTGTGTTTAAGGGTCTCTTTGTAGTAATGGCACATGGCCACTGAAATCCACGAGACGACCCTGAATCATCCATTAGAAGTATACGCTTTTATCAAAATCATTTCAGTCTTGCATACTAACAACCTTGCTAATTAATCTTATTTTTATACTGATCTCGTGATAAGTTGGACACTTCTTATCGTTAAGCACCATGTGTTTAAGCATGTATTTTACACGCCATCTACTTGTCTTGTTAGACAACCTACACAATGATTTTGTCATGCTAGCTTTGGTAGTGTGCCAAAAATGGCTACATATGAATATATGTAACGCCAACGCCAATAGTAACCGTAAATATTGTGGTCATTCACTCCTTCTTCATCACATCAGCGACACATCAGCTTTTTTCTAAGACTACATCCAATCACAATTTGTTAATAAGGCGACCGCAACCACAACAAAAAACATACCCCACAAAAACAAATAAAAAATAATACACACACAAAACAATTGAAACTTGCAGTTTGCAGGCAAACCATAACTTTGAAAAGGTTGGGATGACCGATCATTGTTCGGTTGGGCTAATGGGGATAACCACAGTCATCTACTCCGTTGGGCGGGCGACAACCTTACCATTAGCATTGGCCTAATAAAGGGTGTGTTCAAGTGTCACGTCAACGTCACATCAACATTCGCTCTCACTTCCAAACCAACTACTAAATCTTCGTAGTAGTTAACGCTAAACTCACTACATAAAATAAACTTTAAACCAAGGTTGCAAAAATTGCGAGTTGGTAGATGGTCGGTCGACTCCCTTGTAGCTCCTCGCTTTCGACATCTTATCACTCAAACCCTCCCCATCCCACCCAGCCACCATCCTTAAAACCACAACCAAAACCCCCATCTCCCGTCGTCTCGACATCACTTTCTAGACCTAAACTTTTAAAAATTCAAAATATATCGGCGAATGGGCAACTTGTACAACTTAACCATTAGTCGGCAAGTGTTACACTTGTGATATATGAATTAATTTTTTTGATTTTTTGAAAACATGTGTCAAACACATACACGAATTGCCTAAAAAATGAGTGGCTCTCGATTTATTTTGGACTTTAAAAAACTTTAAGGGGCGTTTGGTTGGAGTAAATTGAAATTTGAATTTCAATTCTTGAAATATCATGTTTGGTAAGCTTAAATGGAGTCTTTGAAATAATTTAGAATTCCACAATTAAAATGGAGAAAATTATAATCATCCAAAAGTGAGGAATTAATTTACTTGAAAAAAAATTATAAACTTTTTTCTTATTGTTTTTATAAACTTTTAAATAGAAAATATATGAAAAAAAATTTATAAACTTTTTTTAAAATTTTATTATAAACTTTTTTATAAATTTTTATAAACTTCTTTTATCAATTTTCTATAAACTATTTTTATAAACTATTTTTTTATAAATTTCTTATAAAACATTATAAAACTTTTTATAAACCTTTTTATAAATTTTTATAAACTTTTTTATAATTTTTTATAAATTTTTATAAACTTCTTTTATCAATTTTTATAAACTTTTTTATAAACTTTTTTTTATAAATTTTTATAAATTTCTTATAAAATTTTATAAAACTCTTTTATAAACCTTTTTATAAATTTTTATAAACTTCTTTTATCAATTTTTATAAACTTTTCTTTTTTATAATTTTTTTTAAATTTCTTATAAAATTTTATAAAATTTTTATAAATTTTTATAAACTTTTTTATAAACTTTTTATAAATTTTTATAAACTTTTATATAAATTTTTATAAACCTTTTTACAACTTTTTTATAAACTTTTAAAGAATATTTATGAAATTTATATTAAAAAATATATATATATTATAAATTTACATCGAACACGTGCGAAGGTATTTTAAATTAGAATTTAAAATTAAAAATTAAATTTTAAAATTTAAAATTATGAAATTTCAAATAAGTCAGGGGTACATTTTGGTAACACGTTTTTATGTTTAGTCAATACTCCCGCCAAGCTTTTTCACACAAACACCACCCCCATTCTCCGGCAGCCTTATTTTCCGGTGACCAATGAACTCCTTAAGCAACACACACGTAAAGCTCCTCGCTTTCGACTTCTTATCACTCGCACCCTCCCCATCCCACCCAACCACCATCCTTAAACCCACAACCAAAACCCCCATCACCCGTATCGAAACCCTGGGCATCGTCACTCTCCGCGACCACAAACCCGACAAATTCCTCAAATTCTACATCGACGACGGAACGGGTGCATCCCATGTGTCCTTTGGCTCAACCAACTCACCTCGCCTTATTTCTCTAGACACAGCCCACCAAGTGTTCGATCACTTGCTGAAAACGCGCGAAAGTTTGCTGGCTTGGTGCAAGTGGGGTGTTTGGTTAGAGTGAGGGGGAAAGTCGGGGTGTTTAGAGGGTGTGTGCAGGTTAATGTGGGGGATGTGTTTGTGGAACGGGATGCCAATGCGGAGATTTTGCATTGGTTGCAGTGTGTGAGGTTGGGTCGAGTGTGTTATGATGGTGAACGAGCGGACGATAAGATGATGGTTGATTAAAATGGTAATGATTGTATGTTTGTTTAGTTGTGGTGAAATATGCAACCTGATTAATCTCATTTTATTAGAAAAAACAACTTAATTACATATTTTGGAATTGTCTAGCAGATAGTAAGTAGTGTTTACATTTCGAAAGTATTGAATTGTGTTTGGATATGTTGTATTTATATGTCATTGTTAGCATATAGAGGTCATGGGTCTGGTTGGATTTGTTTTCATTATATTTATGTGTTGATGAGAGTACAAATAACTGAATAAGTGAATCAGCGACTTGAACCTACAGGAACACTGTAAGTACACGAGGAAATATAATGAATCTTAGCAATGGTAACTTTTGATCTAATTGGAGTTACGGGCTTGTCAGCACGCATAAGTAAACTACCTTCGGCTGTTTTAACCAATTGTTGACCCAAAATCACATCATTTGTGGACCTGATTCTGAATTTCTTCTAAATTTCAAAAATTCATGTAAATCATGTGTAGTTTGAGGAAGTTTTCACTCACACAAAATTGTGGATCTGTGAACACACTACCCTTCTCTACAGTGTCACCTGGTCTTATGTACTAACGAGAATATATCCTGAGATATTTGTAACAATATAAAAACTGTAACTAGCTGTTACAACAATTTGATCAAAATTTGAAACTAGTGATTGTAGAGCTTTACCCTTTAAAAAGGGAGCCCTTCCAGAAATTCTCGATGGCGGGAGACCCGAGGCCAAGGAGGGGGTTTGGAAATAGTTTTCAACCAGCAATTGACGCGCCTCGGTTATTACCTCATTAGCTGCGTCATTGCCCCAAGCACAAAGATACTTTCCTCATCACTCACAACACTCATCTTATGCAGCTCTCTCCCTCTTTTGTTTTAGTTAGCCCATCAATGTGGGACTACTAACCGCATGGATACACAACCTGAACCCCTTGCAATTGCAGGTGTTTCTTTAGGCACAAGCTGCACAGCTTCCCTGAAATATAATTTTATGACTAATCGTAATGTAAAAGCTACAAAACAAAGTACTCCGTAATTCATCTAAAGAAATTGAACAGTAAAGAAAAATACATTAATATAATTAATTGTATGAGTACATACACTAAAATGCAAAAAGCAGTATCTTACGCAACAAAAGTGATTGGAGATGCTTGTGCTTAGCTCTGAAAGAAACGGTTTTAGTATTTTACGATCCCTTCGCAAACATTAACACGTTGAAGACAAGAAAACCATCCAAAAGAGTGTATATCATACAGTTTAGCCGATTTGAAAACTGAAGCAACTCCCTTTTAACAAGATATTGATCTTGCTGATGTTAAGCCTATGCACTGTTTAAGAAACACATTAGCTCATAAATTTTTTCCTCAAGACCTCCTAAAACAACAATAATCAATATCCTCCGGCCAAACAAAAACCTTATTAAGGAGACAACTTTACCCTGTTTGAGGACGTGTCTAGACGAGAAGTTGGAAAATACTTCGGCCAAACTTTTTTCAAATCAGGGCTAACCAAAAAAAAATAAAATAAAATAATAATCAATATCTCAATACTCCCGCCAAAAAATCTCCGGCTACAAATTAACACCCACACCAAATCTTTGCTTTCGACTTCTTATCACTCACACCCTCACCATCCCACCCCACCACCATCCTTAAACCCACAACCAAAACTCCCATCATCCGTATCGAAACCCTGGGCATCGTCACTCTCCGCGACCACAAACCCGACAAATTCCTCAAATTCTACATCGACGACGGAACCGGGTGCATCCCATGTGTCCTGTGGCTCAACCACCTCACCTCGCCGTATTTCTCAAGACACAGCCCACCAAGTGTTCGATCACTTGCTGAAAGCAGTTTGCTGGCTTGGTGCAAGTGGGGTGTTTGGTTAGAGTGAGGGGGAAAGTCGGGAGTTTAGAGGTGTGTGCAGGTTAATGTGGGGGATGTGTTTGTGGAACGGGATGCGAATGCGGAGATTTTGCATTGGTTGCAGTGTGTGAGGTTGGGACGGGTGTGTTATGACGGTGGAAGAGCGGACGATGATAAGATGATCATTGATTAAGTATGCCAGTTTAAAAATAAGCCAATTTGAGTCGTCTTATAAGCTAGTTATGACTTGAATATGAAAATAAGCCGATAAGTAATCTAAAGGTGGAGTCTAAAGTTGGAGCAGAGAATTTATATAGTTAGTAGTATTAGATGTCGAAAGTATGTTTTTTTCCTTTTATTGGCCTTGTGTATTAAGGTTGAGTCGAATGTGTTATGATGAAGGACGTGTGGATCATAAGATCATGGTTGATTGAATTTGTTTGTATGCATGTTTATCGAAACTGATTACTTGTGGTGAAATAAGCAATCTGATCAATACCTTTATTATAAGGGACAGTCTATAGTTGGAACATATAATTTACATAGTTCAGAACTTCAGATCTGCCTAGCAGGCAGTAGTGCACATTAAAACAAGAACAAGACCCATTTGTTAAAAAGTACTTAAACATCAAGAAACACACATTTTTTTTTTTTTTTTTTTTTTTTTTGTTATTTTGTGTAATGATGGAACAAGGGTGTTTGGGAGCTGCTGAGCATCATGAAGATGAGTTTACCAAGTTGATTCTTTCTTGGTCTCTTGACGATATTCCTAACGAGGATCTTTATAAAAACAAGGTCTTTTGTTTTACAGTACTATTTTTTCTTGTACTTTCAGCATTTTTGTATATTATTTTGTTCGCGTTATTAGGAATTTATGTTAAGGTTCAAACCTCACTAGGTACCCATTTGGGGTGGCCAGGGAAAGGGTCGAAAACGGTCATGAGGATACCTCGGTTAGGCCGCGTACATCTGAGTCAAACACTCGCCTCCCCGAGTAACCTGAATAGGAAAACCTCTCATCTGTTTATTGTCGATATGATGCATTTCATACATAATGTAGTTATGTAACCCTGTGGGATGGGTGTGAATATTTGAAACAATTAAGTTATGTCCATTGTGAAGTTGTGAGGGTGTTTGGGATTGCTTATTTGTTCTGCGTGCGCATCTAAGCAGAATCAGAAATCAGATGAAATTAAGCACTTCTTGAGATAGTGTTTGGATTTGCTTATTTTACGTTTATTTTAAATTAACTTTTGAAGAGTGAAGTGTGTTACAGGGTCTCGTATCTCTATTTAAAGGTTAAAGGTTAGAGATAAGGATAAAAGGCAATTTTATCAAAATATAAGCAGATACACCTCCAAAATAAGCCGTTCAGATTCGAAAATTAGTATAAGATAATCGTAAAATAAGCAAATACAAACACTATTTCAAGAAGTGCGTAATGTTAGCACTTTATCTGCTTCTTAAAAGCATAGGCAGAAAAAATAAGCAATGGCCAAACATCCTCTGTATATGGAAAACTAAAGCTTGTTTATTTATGTTGTATTGCTACAAAGCATAACATATACTTCAAAACTAACAAGTACTATGTAACACAAAGAGGCATAAACCATTTTGCCAAACACCCCCTAAAATATGTAAAGATTATTGAAATTTCTGATGTCAAACAGAAAACATACCCGGACTTCCTCATAGTTAAAACAAAATGGTTTATCTTGTTGCTGTTATAGTTGTGTAAAACGTTTGGGTTTTGCCGATTAGATAATAAAATCTTCAGTACACGATTATCTTTAATGACTTGATGCATTATTTGTAGGTGGACAAAATACCACTTACTTTTGAGTCTGAAGAACACTACTTTGGCTCTTTTGTTTATCCTTTGCTAGAGGAAACACGCGCCGAGCTAGCTTCTTCCATGGAGATCATGTATAGAGCTCCGTTTGCTGATATTTTATCTGTTAAAGAGTCCACAAGTGGTGAAAATATGCTTTATAATGTTACGGTTGGTCGTTGGAGAAATCAATATAGTGAACGTGGTAAAGATGATTACTATACGTTACCAGGGGATCTACTTCTTTTAGTAGATGGGAAACCGGAATCTGTTTCTGATATGAAGCGTGAGGGCAGAACATGGAAGCTTTTGTTGGTCAAAAGTAATGAAGATGATAGTGCATCTATAGAGTTTAAAATTAAGGCATCACAACCAATTGAATTCCAAGATGGGTTATATGCTGTTTTTGTGATGAATATAACGACTCAAAAAGAATATGGAATTCATTGCACATGCATAGAAATCTTAATATCGTCAAAGAGGTTCTTTACTCTGGCTCGCAGGTGAGAAATTGGTTAAATAGATTTCCCATTTTTTAGTTATAATCTCGTATTTAGTAATTGATATGTTGTTTACAGGTTAAGGAGAAGTGCAGCATCTGTTCTTTTGGCTATGATAGTACGGTATCTCAAAAACTGGATCCACATTTTTTGCTGAACTTGAATGAGTCCCAGAGGGCAGCACTTATGGCCGCGCTTTGTAAAATGCAATGTTGTCATATTTCATCTGTGGAACAAATATGGGGAGCACCTGGAACGGGGAAAACAATGACCGTTAGTGTTTTGCTTCTCATCCTTTTGCAAATGAAGCAAAGGACTCTTGCATGTGCTCCAACAAATGTGGCTATAGTACAGTTGGCCTCACGTATGCAAAGCTTGGTAAGAGAATCATTCAAAACTACAACTGTGAGCGGTAATTATTTCTGTTCACTTGGAGATTTGCTCTTGTTTGGCAGCAAGGAAATATTGAAAGTTAGTTCTCACAGTGAAGAAATATACTTGGAGCATCGGGTTAAGAAGCTTGCAGAATGTCTAGGGCCAGTGACTGGTTGGCAGCTATGCATAAGATCTATGATTGATTTATTGGAAAATTGTGTTTGCTACTATTATAAATTTTAGAAAGTGAATTCCTGAAGAGAAACAACTTAGACATGAGAATGAAGGTAAAAGAGCGATGTTGGAAATGAAGTCATTCATTGAGTATGTGCAAGAGCGATTTAATTCTTCTGCACCGCCACTCAGAAGGTGCATTGTTACATATTGTACCCATATCTCGAGAAGTTTCATGGGAGAAAGTAATTTCCAGAATATGATATCTCTTTTTGATAATGTTAGTTCTTTGGAATCTTTGTTGTTTCGAAAGAATATGGTTTCGGAAGAACTTGAAGATCTCTTCAATTCTAAGCCATTGCAAGATGATATTATTAAGTCATGTCTATCTTCGTTAAGAACTCTGCAGATATCTCTTGAAGGACTCACTCTTCCATGTTTTTCAAACAAATATGCAATAAAACAATTTTGTTTTGAAAGTGCTTCTCTTATATTCTGCACAACTTCAAGTTCCTACAAGTTGCATGCTGTCAATATGGAGCCTTTAAATATAGTGGTCATAGACGAAGCTGCTCAGTTGAAAGAGGCAGAGTCCACTATTCCCCTTCAACTTCCGGGAGTGAAGCATGCTATTCTTATTGGCGATAAGTGCCAATTACCTGCGCTTGTTAATAGCAATGTAAGTCTATTCTTATCTTTCCACCTCAAGACTATTACTTTAAATTAGATTTTGATGGACACTGTGTTTGTGGACAGGTTTGTATTGCATCTGGCTTTGGAAGAAGCCTATTTGACCGACTAAGTTCTTTGGGTCACTCTAAGCATCTTCTCAATGTTCAATACAGAATGCATCCGTCCATCAGTTTCTTCCCAAATTGGAAGTTTTATCATAATCAAATCCTAGATGCACAAAATGTGTTATGTAAAAGTTATGAAAAGAGGTATCTTCGGGACCAATGTTCGGTTCCTATTCCTTTATAAATGTCGTTGGGGGGAGAGAAGAAAAAGACGTTGATGGAAGAAGCCGAAGAAATATGGTTGAGGTGGCTGTTGTGAATAAACTTGTTAAAAATCTCTATAAAGGTGTGCATGTTAGTTATGTCATTTCGGATTCTTTTTATCAGTTTAGCTTAAGTAATTAACTCTTCTTAATGAACCACACTTTAACATTTGTGTCTTTCACATTTATAGCATGTCAGGACTCAAAGAAGAAGCTTACGATCGGAGTTATATCTCCCTATGCTGCTCAAGTTGTTTCGATTCAAGAAAAACTTGCTCACAAGTATGAGAAACTTGATGGATTTTCAGTGACGGTTAAATCTATTGACGGGTTTCAGGGTGGAGAAGAAGATATTATTATTTTGTCAACAGTAAGGTCCAATAGCCATGGGTCTATTGGCTTCATATCATGTCCTCGAAGGACTAATGTTGCCTTGACAAGAGCACGGTATGCAATTCTCTCACTTTCTTAATAATTGATCGGTATAGGTACTTCGTAGTCATAAAAAGTATTATATCGCCTTCCATTTTCCTGTAGACACTGTCTTTGGATTCTGGGAAATGAAAGAACGCTGACTAATAGTGAATCTATATGGAAAGATGTAGTCTGTGATGCAAGGAATCGACATTGTTTGTTTGATGCTGATGCTGATGAATGCTTGAAGATGATAGTTATAGCAGTAATGAAAGAGTTAGAACAACTTGATGACTTGGTTAATGGGAATAGTGTACTTTTTAAACATGCGAAATGGAAGGTGCGTGATTATTCTTTTGATATATTAGCCTTGAGGAAAAGTGACTGCATACACAGATGATTATATTAGTCGGTGCACTGAAAAATGTTTAGAATGTTCATTTGTTGCCTAGTGGATCTTAATTCTAAAATATG
This sequence comes from Chrysanthemum lavandulifolium, assembly GCA_022545495.1. NCBI lineage: Eukaryota > Viridiplantae > Streptophyta > Magnoliopsida > Asterales > Asteraceae > Chrysanthemum > Chrysanthemum lavandulifolium. The sequence goes on along the minus strand of CM040241.1, from coordinate 82,779,048 downwards.
AAATTTTCTAATAAACTTGGTGTTGAGAAAAGATGACACAACTAAAATATGAAATACTAATAAAGATGGCGGATATAACGTGGAAAACCCCAATAGGGTAAAAACCACGGGCAAGGAAAGATACGTTTCACTATGATGAAAACTAGGAGTTACACCTTCTCGCTAACTACAAGGATAAACACTTATATCTCTTGTATTAGGAGATATTACAAACTCTCTATTTAACTCAAAGACTAGGAGAAAGAATAAGACCAAGAACACTTTGTGTTTGCTTTGGAATGGGATGCCAATTGAGGTTGTGAATGCCTCTATTTATAGTAGTAGTCCATGGCACTAGTTCATGCATTTGATACATACTAACCATTTGCCAACTTGTCCACTTGAAAGATTCTCTAAATGAGATACATTGTATCTTTAACAATCTCCCACTTGAAGATCCGATTGAAGCTAAATCGATCTTCACACCGTTATCCTTCCTTGCACTTCCATGTTGCTTACGTTTCCGCTAGGCCGCATGAGGATCGGCACCATATGAACTTGTCACAGTTGATTGCTTTTGTCAGATAATCTTCCACGTTATCATCAGTATGAATTTTCTGCATATCCACGGTTCCTTCTTCCACTTTCTCACGAACGAAGTGATACTGAACTCGTATATGCTTTGTCTTTGAATGAAATGCGGATTCCTTGCGGATACAAGGCGCTCGATTGTCACAAAATAGAGTAATTTTCTCTTGTTCGTGCCGAGCTCTTCCAACAACATCTTCAACCATCTTGCTTCTTTCTTTGGCTTGAGCGGTGCAACATATTACGCTTCCGTAGTTGACATAGCGACAATGATTGCGGTTTTGAAACCCGACTTCTTGTTCCACGAAAAGTGTAAACACATACCCGGTGGTTGATTTACTTCCGTCAAGATCACCTGCATAATCGGAATCAACATATCCCTTGACAGTTAAACCCGATTCCCCATAACATAATGCAACATCAGAGGTTCCTTTAAGATATCTAAAGATCCTCTTCACAGCTTCCCAATGCTCTCTACCAGGTTCCGCCATGTACCGACTCACTACTCCCACTGCATGTGCAATGTCTGGTCTTGTACAAATCATCGCGAACATTAAACTTCCCACTGCTGATGCATACGGTACTCGAGACATCTCCATCCTCTCTTCTTCACTGCTAGGACTCATCTTGGAGGATAACTTGACATTAGTAGGAAACGGGGTTGATATTGGCTTACAATCTTGCATATTGAACCTTTGCAAGATTTTCTTCACATAATTTTTATGTGAAAGCCAAATTTTCCTACTAACTCTATCTCGGTGAATTTGCATCCCTAGAATATTGTTTGTGGGTCCAAGGTCTTTCATCTCGAATTCCCTAGCGAGTTGTGCCTTTAGTTCTTGATCGATCTTTGTTGGGGCTGCAACCAACATGTCGTCAACATATAACAACAAGATGACAAAATCATTGTCTCGAAACCTCTTGTAATATGCACAAGGGTGCGCATGTAGTCTGTTATATCCAAGGCCAATGATGAAAGAATCAAATCTCTTGTACCAACACATGGCGCTTTGCTTTAAACCGTACAAAGATTTGTTTAACACCAAACCAAGTTCTCTTTTCCTTTTGTTTAAAACCTTACGGTTGGAGCATGTAAATTTCTTCCTCAAGATTTCCATGAAGAAATGCGGTTTTCACATCTAGTTGCTCTAGATGTAAATCATCGTAGCACACATTGCGAACTACTCGAGCAGGTTGTCATTCGAACCACGGGGAAAATATTTCATTGAAGTCGACTCCTCTTTACGAGCATATCCTTTGACTACCAATCTTGCGATACCTCTCCACTGGTCATCACCGTTCCTCTTGATCTTATACACCCATTTGTTTCCAATAGGTTTTCTACTGCTTGGTAGTGGCATTAGTTCCACGTTTTATTCTTATGAAGAGCTTCAATTTCTTCTTGCATTGCTTCCATCGAGCGAAGCATCCGAATTATTCGATTCTTGAAGAGTTGATGGCTCTCCTTCCTCTGTAAGAAGACAGTATGCAACATTGCCCTCCATAACATAATCCGAGTGCCACACCGGGCGTTTTCTTTCACGATTAAGAGTACGAGTCGTTGGAGCTTGAGACTCGGTCGTCTCATTCACCTCGTGCTGTGGTACGGCTTCAGAAGAATCATTCGAATGAAATTGCCTTTCCATCTGTATTGATGTAGTTTCTCTTGTAGTGCTATCACCTTCTTCAATCTCTTGACTTTTGTCTTCCATAAAGACAACATCTCTGCTGACGACTACTTTGTGGGCAGTGGGGTCCCATAAGCGATACCCCTTTACTCCGTCGGTACCCCAGAACAAACATTTTACGGATTTTGGATCCGGCTTTGTAGTTTCTTGAGAATTGTACATCACGTACAGGACTTCCAAATATATGAAGGTGCGAATAGTTGGTGGCTTTCCGTCCACATCTCCATCGGTGTCTTCAACTCAGCTGCGGTTGAAGGTGACCGATTATCACATAACATGCGGTATTGATTACTTACGCCTTGAGCGATTTTTCCAAGCTTGCGGTTGCCAACATTGCTCTTGCTCTTTCTAACAAGGTTACATTCATCCGCTCTGCCACTCCATTTTGTTGAGGAGTGTATGCCGTAGTGAGCGCCTTTTGATTCCTTCTTGCACAAAAGAATCAAATTCATCACCGATGTATTCACCTCCATTATCGTCCTCGAACACTTGATCTTCTTTCCGAATCAAGTTCGACCCGCGCTTTGTAAACTTTGAAAACTTCAAACACATCAGACTTCTTCTTGATTGGGTACACCCAACATCTCCTGGAATAGTCATCAATGAAGGATACAAAATACTTTGCTCCTCCGAGGGATAGAACCGGTGCCTGCCACACATCAGAGTGAACCAATTCTAGAACAGAGACACTTCTAGAATTTGATGTCTTGAATTTTAGGCGATGCTGCTTGCTGATAACACAATGCTCACAGAAAGGTAAAGAAACCTTTGTGAGGCCGAGTCTTCCTTTCAACAAGAATCTTCATTCCTTGTTCGACATATGTCCAAGCTTCGATGCCATATTATTGCAACTCTATGACTTGAACTATGTGAAGCAACAGATGCTTCCGCCTCCTCCATTACCTCTCCTTTCAGTTGGTATAAGTTTGCAGCCACCTTTTCACCTTTCATAAGTACAAGCGCGCCTTTTATAACTTTCATGATCTTGTTTTGTATTTCAACCTTACAACCAAGATCATCCAATTGTCCCAGAGACAATAGATTCTTTCTCAGGCCCTCCACGTGTCGCACATCCCGAATAGTACGAACCGTACCATCATGCACTTTCACCATGATATTTCCAATTCCAATGATCTTTAGTTCATGATCATTGCAACTGTACACAGATCCGCCTCCAGAGATAGGTTTATATTGATGAAACCATTCTCTTCTTGCGGTCATATGAAAAGTAGCTCCCGTATCGAACAACCATATATCTGCAAATCTTTTCTTGCCTTCATTTGCAACCGCTGCTTCACAACACAGAGCGTTACCATCTTATGAAGTGCTTGCGAAATTTCCCTGAGGATTAGAGGTATTTAAACCCCGACAATCTTTCTTAAAGTGACCCGGCTTGCCACATTTGTAGCATTTAAAACTCTTCTTCCTTCTGTTCTAGATTTACCATGATTGTGACTCCCACTGGAGCCGGGTTCCATTGACCTCCTCTCGTCACCACCAAAGCCTCCACTGTCTTGAATCGGTGCATGCATCCTCCCTATTATTCGCTGTTTTCTTCTTCCGAATAGCGGCCGCAACATCATCGAAGACTAGATAGTCGAAAAGAACATTCTTGGTTAAGTTGATTATGAGTTGGTCATATGAGTCGGGTAAACTTTGAAGTAGAATTTCAAGACGTTCTTGTGGCTCTATTTTACAACTCAAAGATGTGGTGAGAAAATAAAGTATTCGGGTTATTAACGTGCTCAGTCACTGAAGTAGATTCCGTCATGCGCAGAGCATAAAGTTTCCTCTTAAGGAAAATTTTGTTGTGGAGCGATCTTGCCTCGTACAATCGAGCAAGATGATCCCAAATCTCCTTTGCACTTTTCTTCTCCTCTATGCTTGACAAAACTCCATCTGCTAATCCCAGATGAAGATTTGCAATAGCATTTCCGTCCATCTCGTCCCATTTACTGTCATCCGTGACCTCAGCTGGCCTTTCGTCAATGGCCGCTAAACATTTATCCTTTCGAAGGATAGCCTTCATCTTTAATTTCCACAACGAGAAATTATTCCCATTGAATTTTTCGATTTCAAATTTTGCCGCCATTGCTACAATCACAATCTACTTTTCGACAAAACTATTATTTGTTAATAATAGTAACGAACACCTTTTGAGTGAGTATAATTTTATTTATCTTTTGATGTGGAGGGTCCACTAATTAGTGGCAACCACGAGCATCGATAAATAATTATACACACACCAACCTTAGCTCTTGATACCACTTGTTGAGAAAAGTGACACGGATTGAAGCAAACCCACAACTAAAATATGAAATACTAATAAAGATGACACACGGATATAACGTGGAAAACCCCAATAGGGTAAAACCACGGGCAAGGAAAGATCGTTTCACTATGATGAAAACTAGGAGTTACACCTTCTCTCTAACTACAAGGATAAACACTTATATCTCTTGTATTAGGAGATATTACAAACTCTCTAATTAACTCAAAGACTAGGAGAAAGAATAAGACCAAGAACACTTTGTGTTTGCTTTGGAATGGGATCACGAACACAAATTTCAAATTGCTTCTGATGGGATTTTTGAACCAGAAATCAGCCGATTTAGAGATGCTGAAGTTGTTGATGATCCTGGAAATAGCAAACCGAGTGTTCTTCGCCAGCTTTTTGTGACAGTCAGCCCAAGATTATGTTATGCTGTAAAACATGTTTCCCACCTCACAAGGTGCGCAAGTACTCATCCCTTTTCTCTCTTTTCCATCTATATATATGGTCTTGTTCTGACTTCAAGAATTAATAATTTTGACAGTAGTTCATCAGCAGAGGTCAATCTGGATGATACGGATGTTATTACATCAGAATTCGATGATATTGCGGACACGTTTATTAACATCCCGGTGAAAAATTACCCTCTCGTTATAACATTTCAAAAGTTTTTGATGATGTTGGATGGTACATTGGAAAGTTCGTTCTTTGAAAGATTTCGTAAGGCAAAAGAAGATTCTCATTGTACTTATATAAGTTCAAGATCAGTTGCAATGCAAACTTTCAAAAGATCAAGGGAGGTTACGTTTGACAAATTTTGTTCACTTTACTGGCCCCACTTCAATACAAATCTAACAAAGAAGGTTGATAGCTCTAGAGTGTTCACCGAAATTATTTCTCATATAAAAGGAGGTCTGCTAGCAGGGGAATGCAGTGACGGAAAAGTGAGCTATGAGGGTTACTGTTTACTGGTGAAAAGCCGCTCTTCTACTTTAACTAGAGAGAAAAGGGAGATTGTTTACAACCTTTTCAAGCCTATGAAAAGATGAAAAGTGAACGTGGGGAATTCGATTTGGGAGATTTTGTAAATGACATTCATCGTAGGCTTAAAAATGGGAATTATAAATGTGACCAAATGGATTTTGTGTACATTGATGAAGTGCAAGATCTTAGTATGAGACAGCTTTCTCTTTTCAAATATATATGCCAAAATGTTGATGAAGGCTTTATGTTTGCGGGTGATACTGCACAGACGATTGCGAAAGGGATTGACTTTAGCTTTCAAGATATACGATCTCTTTTTTATGAAGAGTTCCTGAGAACAAGAACATCTGATATGCAAGAAAAAGGTCTCGTATCTGAGATAAAACAATTAAAACAGAACTTCAGAACACATGCTGGTGTGCTTGATTTAGCTCAGAGTGTCATTGACATTATGTACCATTACTATATTCAGTCAATTGACAAGTTAGAGCCTGAAATTAGTCTCATATCTGGTGAGCCTCCTGTTTTACTTGAGTCTGGTAAGGACGAAAATGCAATTGTAACTATTTTTGGTGGCAGTGGAAGTGGTGAACATATTGTAGGGTTTGGGGCAGAACAAGTAATATTGGTACGTGATGATCATACCAAAACTGAAGTTTGTGAATTTGTTGGAAAAAATGCACTTGTTCTCACTATAGTGGAGTGTAAAGGTCTCGAGTTTCAGGTAAGAGCCTTAAATCGTTTATTTGTAATACACTTTTCTCACAAAATGATTAACGCTAAACTATTTTTTAGGATGTATTACTATACAACTTTTTTGGGACATCCCCTTTAAAAGACCAGTGGAGAGTTATATATGGATACATGAAGCAATATGATTGGCTCGAAGACAAGCTTCCTCAATCTTTCCCGGCATTTAATGAGGCAAGACATAGTGTTTTATGTTCTGAATTGAAACAATTGTATGTGGCCATAACTCGAACGAGGCAAAGGCTATGGATATGTGAGAACAACGAGAAGCTCTCTAAACCAATGTATGACTACTGGAAAAAGAGGGGACTTGTTCAGGTTATGAAACTGGACGATTCAGTGGCTCAGGCTATGCGGGTTGCTAGCAGCGCTCAGGAGTGGCGAGAACGTGGGAAAAAGGTTGATTTTCAAAATATTATTGCTATATGTAAACATGTATTCTTGAGGTCGTTAGGCTGCCTTGATGACCTTTTGTTGCTGGAAGAAGAATCGGGTGATTTGTTTGAGGCTGCAGAGTTGGCGAGGTCATGGGGTGATCTTCTGAAAGAGGCAAATCGTTTGGAGAAGGTTGGATGTTTTAAGGAGGCAGCAATTATGTTACTTTGGTATGGGTGTTTTAGCGCGTCTTGGGGAAATGGAAACAGAGGCTGGCCTTTGAGGCAGTTTGATCAGATGGAGGAAATCTGTAATAAAGTAAAGTCGCTTGCAACAATGGATTCTGTAATTTTCTATGATTTTGTTTGTAGTGAGCTTAAAGTAATATCTGATCAGCAAAGCAGCTTGCCTGAGCTAGAGAAAGATTTGCATACTTCCAGGAGAAATGGTAGTTTTCGGGGAGAAATCTTGTCGATTAGGAAAATCTTGGATTCTCATTTTCATCTACATTTCACAAAGTATGAGTGGGAAGACGAATTACCGATTGATATAAATGAGCACTGTGATAAGATCTTTGAGAACCAAATTTCTGTTCGAACTTTGGTTTTTTATTGGAATTTGTGGAAGGAGAATGTTGTTGATATCTTGGAGAGTCTTGGAAGTTTCCACAACGAAGAACCAAATAAGCACCATCGTCATCTTGGTTTCAGTTTAAACCATTTTGGGGTGAGGGAATGTTCTGTAAACGGTAACATAGTTTACTTGTTAGTTGACAAGGATGCTGAATGGAGAAGAACCTTTGGTCAAAAGGGTCTTCATAAAGACGGGAAACGTGTAACTATTGACGCCAAGGAGTTGGTGTTTGCTATTCGGTCTTATTGGCAGTCGGAGTTACTTTCTGTGGGTATAAAGGTACTTGAAACCCTTGAGGGCCTCCATAAGTCAAAGTCAAATGGAGGTTTGCTATTCAGTCTTACCGGCAGTCAGATTTACTTTCACCAAAGCACGTCTCTTCTTCACATTTACGAGGTTTCCAAGTTTCTTTTAGATTGCCAGTATCTTAATGTCACAAATCCTAATACGAGAAAGCTGAAAAGATTCCTTGGGATTTCGCTGACGTATTTTGATCTTGTGTTTCCATTGGACTGGCGAAATGTGGTATCTCAGAACTTGGTTTCCCTAAGGGAGACTGATCTTTCGGTGAGCCTACTTGAGGAGATTATTCTTCAACTTGGTGACATCAACTTGCTGGCATTCGGCAGGATGATTATGATATGTTTAGGTTCAAGAGTATCCGTGGCACTTTACGAGCATCTGATAAAGAAGCTAAAAATGAACCCTAAATGGAAATCATTTGTTGAGAAATTTAGGGATGGTGGCTTCAAAGATGTTTATGTTGCTCCAGCACTTCAAAATGCTTTAGAAGATAACTTTAGATCCATGGCACAGTATTATGTATCTATTGAAAGATGTTTATGTTCCATATCACCTCACAGTTTCGTGTATCTATTGGACCGTCTTCTTTCAATGCATTCTTTCTCTTCTGGATATTCCTACACAACAAGGTCTTCTCTTGTCGAATCATTTACACATATTCACTCTGATTCAACTTTATCTATTGGACCGTCTTCTCTAAATCCAAGCTTTTTGGTTCAAGTAATCCGTGATGCTGTCTGCACTAGTGAGATTACTATAGCATGGATACAAAAATCAAATATTGATGGCTTTTATTATCCACTTTTAGTATTAAAGTTGGTTATGATACTGTCCTTAATATGTCTGAAAGTACCAGACCATTCTCCAGTGCTACTCGAGCTTCTGTCAGGTTATGACAATATCACTTATTTTCTTCCAAAGAAGTTTGTGTGTGATCTTCTAAGGAAAAGGAAAAAAAAAAAACTGAACTTGGATCCAGAAGTGGTTGCAGAAGCGTTTATAAGCATTGATGATCCTCTCATTATTCTTAGTTCGGAAAATGTGAGTCTTGAAATCGATGCTCCTTGTGCTATATTTGTTGACCTTAGAAAATCGAAAGAAGAGATAGAGAGCGTATTGTTTCCAAGGATTAATACACTTAATGTCCACACGTCATCGAATAACGATGGGATAATTTCTGAGGTCGTTAGGCTTCAAACACATTACCAGTAACTTACATGAATATGAATACTGTGAAAATGCAAATGAATTGGAAAGTTTTAGAAATGATATCCAATGCTATAAATGGGAAGACGCAAGTGGGACCGAACAAGTATTCTACTACAGCTATGATTAAGGTAATAATAATATACATCACTGTGTTTGTAATCATTAATTTCTGTTAATGCATCGTCACTAGTGTAAGTTTGATGCCTTATGATTTATCTGTTTTCTTGCCAGGCTGAACTTGATAAGAATAAAGTTATATTAATTACAGCCATTGCAGCTCAAAATTTTGTTCTCCCAAAGATGCAACAATTTTACATAATGCAATTGAAAGTCTGAAACTGCTTTCTTTTGCATTAGTTGACCCAAGGTTAGAATTGCAGTAATGTACAGTGGTTTTCTATTCTTTAAACCAATCTAAACTAGAAACCGTTATCAATTTTTTTCGTGTTTGGCTCATTTTCAGAGAAGAAGTGATGTATCCAGTTACGTCAGAGACTTTGGAACTTGCTATGAATAAGCTGCAAAGATATAAGCGAAAGATAGATAAATTCTTGAACCGTTCTGTCACGAGTCAGGTATCAAAGGTTGAACAAACATGTGATTCGGTGGTGATAGAAAATCAAAGCGATTATGATAACACTCAGGATGGTACCGACCAGAAAGGGAAGGGAAACAAGGGCAGAAGAGTAAAAAGACCAAAGGTAAAAAGAAATGACACTCATAAACACGATGGATGTTGTATCTTTTTTTGTATTTCAGAAAAATTTACGACCTTTGTGTCAATGGTTAGTTGTTTCTCGACAGGATAGATGTTTTTGTGGGTTTGAGAATCATGGTGAATTGGTGATGTAAGATTTTTTGTAGACCTTTTAAGGACGGTTATGATCAACTTTCAAGACAGCTCTAACTGGCGGGTACGTTGAATCAAAGTTATAGCATGTTTAAAAAACTTGCATCATGAGTTTGCTATTCAGTTGTTTATATATTGTTATACTGTTTCGCATTAGCCTGCCATGACACTGAAAGGAAGCTTAGCATGGGTGTGAATTGTTTACTATCATTTACAAACTGAAAATTATGAACATAATTTCAGTTAACATCATAAATCTTGTGCCTGTTAATCTTGCGCCTAACATCAAAACTGAACCGAATTTGGTTACAAAAAGAAATAACCACACATCTGCCAAAATTTCTGTTTTAAGAAATTGCCTTCGAGTCCTCTTCAAGCATCCATGTATAATACTTTTTTTGTTCGATTGAGTCGTATGTGTCACGATGTTGGAGGTATGGATATATATTGACAGGATATTATGAAACGGTGACGATTGTTTGTTTGCTAATCAATGGTCAAAATGTATTAATAGTAGCTACTATCTATTTAATCAAATTTAGAAACTAGTGATTGTAGAGCTTTACCCTTAAAAAGGGAGCTCTTCCAGAAATTCTCGATGGCCAAGGTTACCCGAGGCCAAGGAGGGGGTTTGGAAATAGTTTTCAACCAGCAATTGACGCGCCTCGGTTATTACCTCATTAGCTGCGTCATTGCCCCAAGCGCAAAGATACTTTCACAATTACCCAGAACCCTCTTTATATACACCCCCCTCCCTCTGCCATTTTAGTTAGCCTACCAATGTGGGACAAACTTCATATGTATGCACTTTTGAAAGTTGAATCCCTGTGAAACTTTATTTTCAGAACCCACTTTAAATGCGAGAACTGCGAGAACTCTTATTAACCATTGGATTTTATGATCAATGGCTATAATAAATTGTGTCATTAGTGTAATTAATTGAAATATTAGTTCACTGTTTGTAAAACTGAAAGGGTATAAACGGAATTTATATTACCCCCTAAAAGAAATTGAAAAACGAAAATCAATTTAAACCTATCATATAACTTCTTAACCTAGCAACTGCCGTCTCTTCCTTTTGTATTTTCTCTTATCGATCTAAATTCTTCATCCATCTTATCACCACTACTTATGTCTCCACCAAATCTAAACACCAACAACCATCACCGCGGTCACGAAACTACCCATATTCGCACAACCACCCAATTGACACCCTGACTCATATGTGTAACCGACGTGACAAACCAATATTATTAACCAAGAACAACCGTTGGTCTATTCGTTTTTATATACTGATTTCTTCGTGAATGATAAAGAAAATTATATCAACCTCTCACCAATTTAAGGTTTGTGGGTCTTTTTATTTTTATTATTTTTTATTAATGAAATCTAATGTATGCAGTTAAAAAATTGAAATCTAATATATGAACTGTGTTTTGGTTTTGAGTGATGGTTCTAGTTTCTTTTCTTGTTTTGAACTTTATAAAACCATCACTGTTGTTGCATATATTGGTGGTTGAAGAAAATAATTAAAAAGAGATGACTAAGATAATTGATGATGTAAATAAGGAATGATTTTTTTTTATCTTTCTTTTATATTATTGACAGTTGGTGATTTGATTTTATTTATTTATTTATTTCTTATAAATCATCTTTATGAAGAAGAGTGGAGTCTAGTGGTGGTCTAACTCGTTTTTTCTTTATCACGGTCTCGGTCTGTCATGATCTGAAATAATAAGAGCGTGTGAGTGTTTTTTCCTTCTCTTATTTTTACCATTTTCCGTATTGATGAAAAAGAGTAAGCATTGCCACATCTAACTAAATATAATAATTGTTTTGTTTGCTTAATCTGTTCGTGTATGCAAACCACATAGTAATTGGCCTAATTGCTAATTTATTGGTCTCAGCTATGACTTTGACTATTGTGTAACTTGTATGAGCCATGATGGTTGTACATATATGTTTGTTTATTGATCAACCTTTTGTCAAAATTACTCATTTGCATGCGTTTAACATTCTTGCAAATTTTCTAGGTGTTGCAAATTTTTTAGGTGTTCACTGTTATATACAATTAGTATATTAAATAAGCATTTAATACAATTGGCCCTTTTGTGTGTTAACCATCTTAATTGTATTTCACATATATTGTCCAAACTGTATGATTTCAGGTTCTTCGCATATTGAGCCAATCAAGTAGCGCGATTCATATACACTTTAACGTATGTTAAGTTCTTGTGCTTATCTCCTGTATTTATTTACTTTGTCAAACAAAGAATAATGATGAATGTTTGTGACCTTAACATTTAGTGTGTGGGTATATGTTGCGAAGATTGATGTGGCTGCAAGTATATGTCGTGCATATATGTTTCAAAACATGATGTTTTTTAAACATGTATGTTTTAAAAACATATATGTTTTAAAAAATATTGCTTATAAACGGAATACTTAAAACACGTATGTTTTAATAATATTATTGTTTCTAATTTTTGTATTTTTCTGTGAAAACCATATATGCAAGTAATTACTAGGATCTAACTAATGAAAACCGTATATATTTGAGAACAAGATGTTTTTAAACATGTATGTTCAAAACATATATGTTTTAAAAATGATAAACTTATAAGCGGAATGCTTAAAACATGTATGTTTTAATAATATTATTGTTGCTAATTTTTGTACGTTTCTTTGTATCAGGTGTAACTACAAGAATGTTCACGGCTATGAGTGCATATATGTCCGACTTTTGAAAAATGTTGACGGCTATGCGTGTGTATATATGTCCGACTTCTAAAATATGTCCATTTTGTGTTGAATATTTATTAGTGCTCACGTGTATAGATCGATTAGATTTATGTATTTATGCTTTTTAGAAATTTGTATTTTAATTGTATTTCAATCAATATTGAAATTTGTGTATAACATTTATGTTCTTGGTTTGTTATAAATTTCATTATATTAAAATATACATGAACTAAATCTGGAAACAAACTAGCTTAAAAACATATATGCACTAAATCTGGAAACATAAAAAAAATTAAAAAAAACATATATGCACTAAATCTGGAAACATGCTAGTTTAAAAATAATAATAAATAAAAATTAAAAAATAATAAAAAAATTAAAATGGGATTTAATAAAAAATCCAAAAAAAATAAAATAAAAATTATCTTTTACTATTATACCCTTTTGAATTAAATAAAAAAGTTTAATATTTAAAAAAAATATAGATATTTTTAAAAATGGCATTTTGCATTGATATGTTGCACACTATGTATTACTAGGAGTACATAAGTAGTTCTCGCAGTTCTCGCACTTAAAGTGGGTTCTGAAAATAAAGCTCCTCTGAATCCCTTTCAACAAGGTTTCTTTGGCATATAACTTCCCAAATATACTTTTATGACTAATCAAAATTGTATGAGACAGTACATAAATTGAAAATTTGCAAAGTATACAGTATAGTGTGCAGCAAAAATGCTTGGGAATGTTTGTGTTTAGCTCTGAAAGAAATTAATTTAGGAGCCTTTCGAACTTGTATAACCGATACAACTATCTTGCCCTCTTTCGTGTAAAGAAGAAACCCTTGTGTGTGTAAGTAAAGTACAGCGTTTACGAAATAATGTATAAAGGTAAAAATGATCCTAGTATAGTAGTGTCTTTTTGGCTCTTCAAAACAGAACCACTCCATCATTTGTTACTATGGGAATTTGGTGCATTCTATCAAACCCGTCAACATTCACTGATCACGAACTATTAACAACTTACAGTCATGCTTTTACTCGATTCCAACATTATTGGAGTTGATATTTACAAAAGTACACCGCATAAAGGGAAGAAAAAAACGACATTCATTATGAGAGGATCAGATTGGTACTATTGCACTTTCAAAATCTTATCCAACAAATCTTTCAGTATACATCACTCTCCCATACTTATGCCTTATTGCCTTGTTGGTCACATGCAGTTTGAAGCAATTGCTTCAGTTGTAGGGCTGAACTATGTTTTGTTTTATTTAGGTCCCATTCACTGCCCCAACTCATAAGTTTTTTCATATAGTTTTACATAAACTTTGGCTACTACAATATATACATCAACACATTAAATGGGAAAGAATATCTTTTAGTTTTACAAGAGTTTGCAGTTTATCAATAGTAATGGTGAACAATAGTCTATCGTGGTCACGGTGGGGAAGCAGAGTTGATGCCGTGTATACGTGTAATGAGTAGTCTAATTAAAGTGAATTGACAACTTGTATGATGTATACATGTCGGTATGCAATCATAAAGACTAAGGGCTTGTTTGGTATCGGAATTTTTTACGATTCTAAAGGAATAGAAATATGTATCTATTTTATGACGTGTTTGGTTGACAGAATGAAAGAAATTGGGTCTAATTTCACATATGTGAAATTCAACATTGCATAGAAAAATGTATGGAATTTATACAATTTCATGGACTTCATTGTTTTTATCATTAAAAATCAGTTACATTATTATTATTTGTAAAACCCTAAAAATATTTAACGCATGATGAAGACTATTTTACCCCTCACAGTTAATATTTGTAAAATATGTATAATATGTCAAGCTCATTATATGTAATGCTACCCTAACTCGTAAATAACCAACTTGTACTAAAAATAAAATCGGCACACCTATTGAATATCACACGTTATATAATTGCATGGACTAAATCATATTGTATAATTACCAAAGACATTATATTATTGAGCCATCATATAATAATTGTGAAAGTAAAAAAATCTTGCTTTGAGATTTTTTTGTAACCAACACATTTGTAAAATAGGAAGACTGAAATTGGTCATTAACTTCTTTCCTTCCCTACTCGGCCGAAATTAGCTCCCCCATTAACTCCCCTTTAATGTCTCATTAATCCCATTAACTCTCTCATTGGTAACTTACTTCCACAATTCAAAAATCACCTAACAAACCCTAGCACCCTAAAAGTGACGCCTAACATTCTTCTTCTCTCTTCCATTCGATCCAAGGACAAGCAAACACAAAGGAGATTCGTAAGGTGTCTTGGAGAGGCTGTGGTCGTGAGTTCTTGGTTCGAGGGATTGGTTTTTGATCGTGGGTTCTAAGCGAAGGCGTAAACTGTTTTAGTTCGGAGTTGTCATGTTTCCTTGGCTCTTGTTCTTCTCTCATTCGACACTTATCAAAGGTATTGTATCCGTGACCACATTTCAATTCTTCCTCCTTGTTTTTCTTTGATTATGGTCGTATGAAATGACCTCCTTTCGAATGCGTGTTATACGTTAAATATCTCACATGACATGATAAGTAATCACATGAAGATAAAAGGCCTCATAGTCATGCATACATCACGTAAAAATATAACAAAAGAGAGAGCCATTGTTTTTGACCCATGTACATGCTCCTATAAAATCTATTCGACCCTCTTTTGATTTTCACATTCATGTTTGAGTATTGTCAAATGGAGCTAAGATAGCCACGTGAAGTAATGTAGTAAATAATGTTATTATTGAATGTAATGGACATAAAATTTGACCCATGCAAGAATTCTGTTTTGAACCTATATCTCGATCATGTTTACCTTCTGTTTTGAAACTCTCTCAACACCATGACCATTCGATCACATGCATGTTATTAAGTAGAAACCTGCTAAAAATGAAAAGCCGTCTAAAATGAGTAATTCGACGTTAATAAGCGTTATCAAATTCATATAGGTTCCGGACGGCGGGATTGATTCATCGTATGACCTTACTTTCCTATTTTGCTTGCTTCAATTGAGGTACAGATATTCTATCCCTTTTCAGTAGGGATTTCTCATGACTTTTCGATCCTTGACTTTACTTCACTTATGATATTCCTTTGCTATGATTTCCTTATGCTATGATCCTTTTGATATGATTCCGACATAATTCTTTGATATGATTCTGTTCGCTATGATATTCGTTTGTTCTGATTATGAACTTATGATTATGAACCTTATGGTTATGAACCTTATGATTATGAACCATCTGATTATGAACCTCTGATTATGAACTTATGTTATGGAAATATAATATGAACCTTTGACTTGAACCTTTGATATGAACCCTTATGATATGATTATGCTTTAACCCTTGAGTTTGATACAGAGCCAAATATATGTTCCTAGTCATGAAGGTAACATGACCGTGTCATTGATGCACCAATGGCATGACTCCAGTGTGTACGAGTGATGTTGCACACCGTCCCCATTATGATATGATTATGAGCTCACTATATGTATATGATTTGGCCACTATGTTTCCGGGGGGCGTATGGATGCATCCTAGATATGTTATGATATGATATGCTATGTTATGTTATGATACGATATGATATGATTTATATGGTGAATGATGTCGTGTGCAATACACGTCTTCACATTAAGGAGCTAGCTACTCCATTTATTCTTGAGGTCTCCTCCTATTATGTATGGTATTAAGGTCACCCTCCGAATACAATGGTTACTTATGATATGATATGTTCCGGGCTCGTGGTAGATTTCGACAACCTTTACACTTTTGATATACCTATATTGTACCTTCACATTCCCCAGCGCACCATATGCTACGTTAATTGTTCATTACTCGGTGCCACTTATATGACTCACCCTACTACTAAGATATATATATTCCGTTGCTTTGATCTGTCACACTCTCATTCCGTTACTTCAGAATATCGTTCCATTCACGTACCGGGTTATTATATTTTTATTGGATTTGATTATGCTATTCATGTTTTATGTGACTACTGTTTACCCTGCTGCGATATGATTAATATACGGTTATCTGATTTACATGTTGTCATATGTTTATATGTGATCTCACTGTTATGTGACCCTCTGATTGTCTGGTGACCATGCTAGTGTGTAATCGATAGTTTTTGTCTGTTTATCATGTATACTTCGTTCAGTTAATCTCGTGGACTATGACTATCCGTTGTATCCTTATCTGCTTGTTGATTGACCTGCCATGTTTACATTTCTGTCTATGCTACGGCTTGCTTGGGTAAATGGTTCAACTTGTGACGTCTGGCTTGTTAACTTGTTTAATTGCCTTGCTATGTCCCTAGTTCATTTAATTATAATGCTCATACTGTATTTTCCTACTTGTTACGTGTGACTGCCATGTTTTGACTGCTATTAGTACTTCCGCTGTTATGATGCTGGTTATGTTTTCAACTAAGGGTTTTTGACCTGTGTGATTGCCATGCTCACTAACTAATTAATTTCTTCCGCTTGCCTTTAGATTTATGTTTGACTTGTATGTCTTCTGATTTCCTGATTTGATTGCATGCCATATATGTGTTGTGTGGATACGACGTCTGCTATGTTTGTATATGTTTTGGTACTTGTATACATGTTTGTATGTGCTTGTATATATGTCATCGATACCTTGCTTTGCTTCGTTCTCATTGTTATCTGTTTCGTTTGGATATCTGTATAATTGTGTTCTGCAGGATCCTCTTTGACTCATTGTTCTCTTTTCGCTGCGACCTTGTTATCAGCTTCCTTTGTTTCATTTCGTTTCTGCTTTTATTTAGCTTTCGTTTTGTTATATCCGCTCACAGGGCTTTTAAGCTCACCGCATTTCTTTCCTGCGGCGGGTTTTAGATTGAAGATGGGCTTTGATGGGTGAGAGTTAGATTATCCGAGTGGACCAACCCTAATTCCTTTATTATTTGGACATACTTTGAAGAGTTTTGTTTTGATATTTCACTTCATTTTGGATATTGTATTTTCCTCGTCGATCAATTGTTTATATGATTTGATACTTCATTTTTAAGGTTTCGTTTGTAAATATTTTATTTGTATGTTCGATATGACACCGAATGCTGACACTTCTACCCTTGTCGGGTTGGGTTGTTACAATTATTATTATTAAATTATTTTATTTATTTAAAATTAGATATAAATAAAGTATAAAATATCTTATTATATTAGTTTTTACTATAGTTTAATAGTTTTATTAATTTAAATTTTATTTATTTATTGAATTAAAGTTAAATATAACATTCTTTAATTTATTTACTTACGTGATATATTATGATTATTATTATATTATATTTATAGTTTTATTATAATATATTATATTCAATAAATAATATACATATACTTTTTGAACTTAAATAAATAATATTCACTTTATCAATGTAACTACAAACAAATTTTTAAATATTTAATATATGATTATGTTTTCAAACTTCATTCTTTTCTCCAACCAACCAAACACTCAATTTTTTATTTTATTTATTTATTTTTAAATTCTAATTCTTATAGATTTCAAATCCTACATATTCTAATTTTTTAACATTTTAATTCCTATATCAGATTTTAATTTCGTCAAAAAACATTTTGCGAGCCAAATGGGCTTTGTGTGACTCGTAACAAAAGTTTAGGATTGAACCATTTATCTCAAAATTGGTCTAAAATAAAAGAAAGTTAAATTGTTGATGTCATTACTTAAGGATTTACAATCTTTCTATTGGGTCTTTTGTTTTTATAATCTATGTTTCTTGTAAAATTTTTAAATTTTTTTGACATGTTGACTACAGTCCAAAAGAAATACATTACTCCGTATTGATTTTTGTCTTATTAACCATTGCCATTATGGCCCATTACGAAGGTTTGGTTTTGTTCCTTGAGGGGCACCACCACCCTCTTTTAAACTCTCATTTAAAAGTCCTCATTTATTTCAATTGTAATTTACCAAGGCTTCTTGGCACATCGGTATGTGATTGGTCCATCAATCTATATGTCGTGGGTTCAAGTCTCGTTGAAATATGTGAGATAGGTGGTGTATGTTATACAATTTGCCGCTCTAAAAAAAATTCAGTTGTAATTTTCTAACTTTAACTACTGAAAATGATATACTAAGAAAATGATGGCACAATGTACTAGCCACCATGTGTTATTGAACTTTTTCATTGTTTAGAATGTAACTGCTGTACTTAGGAATTTATCAACCATAATCGTAACAAAATTCAAAAATATATGATGCACTTTCTAGTCACTGGATTTCTGTTTATTGTATCATGTTTAATATTGATGAGTCAACTATCTTTATTGCAGTTACTACATTAAGGTATGATGTCCCATCTTTTAAGGAACACATTGAAATTTCAGCAGATATATATAACTTTTGACCATATAACCAAGATTCATGTTACATATATTTGTTGGTCAAATCTTTAAAGGAGAGAGGAGCCTCATGTTCTTCCATAACTTTAGAGATTGGAACCATTTTAATAATGTCCAAACTCCCCTGGTTTAAAGGCAAATTACTTTTCAAATATATTAGATCAATCAAACTCATGGTAAAGTTTACTAATTACTTAAAATGGCAATTTACAACTAATGTAAATAGGCTTGAGTCCTCTTGTTACGTGCAAACAACTCTAAGTGGCCATGACAACCTTTCTGTAAACTAAGTAGTTATGTAAAGTAGTCGGCTAAAAAGTCAGAAACTACATAGGCTTGAGTCCACCATGGCATTTGATAGATTGTGACTTGTGATTTGTTGTGAACTAATGGTCCTCTATATCATGTAGGCTTGAGTCCACCATGTAGGCTTGTTCCTCTCTATCATGTAAATTGTGAGTAAGTAGTTATGTAGGCTTGAGTCCACCATGGTAGTTGATGTGTTATCACTCATATCAATTGGCCAATGGTCCTCTATAGTTCAAGTAATTTAATAGGTTTACTTGGACCATCTAACTTCTATCTGCCTCTATTTATTCTCATTCTCATTTTGCACCATCCCAAGTTCCATATTTACTATTTCCACCAAGTCTATGACCATGTTCTTCTTCAAGTGCTTGAAGCTTATTTGAAAGAAATGATCAATGTTTATCAAATTATATAGTATTGGACATCAAAAGCATACTTTTAATTTCCTTCATGTGGTGAGTACATATTGACATTTGTCTAACAAATTAAGAATCCAGAAACCAAAGTCTCGGTCGTTTTGTGTATTCCAATCGTATGTTAACAAATTTTAAGTCTACTCGTGGTTATTCCGACAACAATTCTATGAAGATGACTTGTCAAAGCAGAAAAACGTCAAAAAGATGCAGTATACTCGGGTTGCATCCAAACATTCTATTAAGAAATAGACGAAACAAACAATATATTTTAAGAGATTGTGACCTTCTTCAAACTACAAAATAACGATATTGTACGTTGTGGATTGAGTACGATGAAAGTTAGAAATTATAAATGAAAACGAATAAAAGATGAAATAGTAGTGGATGATGATGAATGTCAATTAAATTTGAGCCAACTAAAATGTGGCATTTACATTTATGGTCAATTTCGTACTCACCAAATTATAAGATCATCATTGTACCATTGACTAATATTGCATTTAATTTTGTGTCAACCAAACGTTACGCCAATGACTTAAATCTTTTACCCATTTTATTCATTCAAAGTTTGATCAAAATCAAATTTTAGTTCAAAACTTTCATATGTGATATAGTTATTAGCATGCTTTGCTCGAAAAATAAAGTCAATGTATGACCATATACATGTCCACATCCTATTAGACAATATATATGGCCTAAGCCCCATTATGAGTTTGGTCCATTAAGATTTCAGGCGATGTGTACTTTATATATACTTGCCTGTTAATAAAATATACTTCGATAGGCAGCCAAGAACGAGGATGCATCTCGTACTTTTTTCAGTCATCAAAGTAGTTTGATAGTTCGATAGGCAGCCAAGCTCATCAACTTTCCTTTTGTTGAATGGATGGCTTATCTAGGATCTTATGACCCCGATCGAGTGTCCTAAATATGTTATGTAACATTACATGAAGTTGAGCAAAATGTACATTCCCTTTCTACTTATATTGTTAAGAGTTATATTATAGTTCCACGGATTTACAACCAAAAAAGGAACACACATCTTCAATTATCACTAATGCAAAATACCCATAATAAACTTATCTTATCCTTAAATCCATATTCCCTCTCTTCACCTAATGCACTTAATTATTTAGATCGCGAATCATAAAACATACTTAACATGATAAATAAAGAACATTTCATTTTCTAGTGTTAAACAAGGTTATCTATAATCATAATTTAGCACAATAAATTGAGATTATACTATTCAAGGGTTCTTTATGTCCCCCATTTTTTATAACATTGGACAAAGGCTATGAAGGGACAAATCACCAACCAACTATACTTGAATGTTCCTTTTCCTTAAATGAGCTTATTGTTGTTCATTTATCTAAATAATCAAACAATGACATCTATGAGTACTATGTATGAAGTATGACAATTCTCCTACTAGTTGTTATACATAAAGGAATATGCGTTATAGTAATGACATTTGTCATTGAAAAATCGTAAAGAATCTGTAAAGTTAAGAGAAAAGGTCAAATGCAAAACAAAAATGATTTATTTAGTTGATTTGGTTATCTTGGGACAACTAATTCGATAAAATATAACATGTCTTAAGCAACATATAATAGAGACCTAAGAGTTTTTGTAATGCTAGTGGAACCTTCACTTAGTAGAGGAGTAGTGGGCAACATGAGAGGCTTTGTTGGAGGATTGCCATTTATTTAGTAGAAAATCAGAAGCCCCATGTGTTTAAATAGTTATAGAGAATCATTGAATCAATAATCATCATATAAAAAATTAGTTCATGTTTTTTCAAAGAATTCTTTTGCAACTTTTCTACTTTAAGAGATTTACTTAAAAGATCTTTAAGGGACAAAACACATTCTCCCACATGCACCATGATTAAGCTTGAAACCATACATTAGCTTAATCCAAAATTTAACTTTGGTCTTAGCAAGCTGGCTTAGGTAAAACAAAAGAATGTTACGACACAAACGACAATTAACAACCCGAGCCCCTAGGAGATCTTGGTGCTTTCAGGTCGACTTTTGTCAAGGTTAGCAACCCTGAATGTGGTAACAAGATTTTAAATCCTTTGAAATCTTATAACAAGTCTTCTAGTTAACCAAAGTTTTTATATCAATCTAGGGCTAAAAATAAAATTAAAACATTCAAATCCTTTGAAAGAATGTATAAGCAACTTGCATCTTTTACTCCTGAAAAGCAACAATGAACTTGTATTGAACACAAGTTATCATGTTTGGGTTGGGACCATGCATTGATTAGGGCTCTAACAAGACAAATTTCTTGAACAAATGGTGGGTGGTAAGCAAGATGCATAAACTGGTGTATTCTTTAATTAGAAAGTGATAGCTTTGAGGAAATTGCACCTATGAAATCTTCCATACCCCAAAACTATGTTGAACAACACTCATTCTTCATGCATGAATTTTACAAAGGAATCAAGTTTCTAAATATTGGACCCTTTAAGAAAGGCATGCAATGCTCAAAATCCAATAAAATTCATTTCATGTTGCAAAGTTAACTTCCCAACAACCAGTCCAAGTCCAAATGTTTACATCTCAAAAGCATAATCTTGGACATGGCAACTTATTAAATCATTGGTTTAAAGTCTTTAAACTGATAGTAACTTGTATGTAATTTTGGGAAATGTGGTTTATGGAGTCAAATCTTTTAATAAACACATCCAAAAATAAATGGCTAGTTAGTATCAGTATAGATGATAGGAAAGTTGGCTTAAAGTACAGACGTCATTTTCTGACCCGACACGAAACTCAATTTGAGACCGACACAAAAGTTAATAGGTTCTGGTTAAATATAGATAGGTTTCAGGTCGTGTTTGGGTCGACCTATCTAACCCGTTTATTAACATGCCAGGTTCGGGTTAGGTAAAGGTTAAACAAGTCGACAGGCCAACCCGTTTAATTTTTTTTTTCAAAAATTTAAAATTGACATGACTGACTTGATTATTTAAATGAGTCGAGATCAGGTTGAAATCTTTTGACCTGCTAACCTACTAACCCAAACTGCCACCCCTGGCTTAAAGTGGAGACTTGCATCCATTATTGCTAAGTTGTCATATTTTTTGAGTAAGAAAAGGTAAAAAAAATTAGGAGTAACTATTTTTAGCCAAATTTTGAGAATAAACATTTTACTTAAAATCAACCAAATCATTTTTCTTTTTCAGTCATTTTCTTTTCCTTTCACTCTTTAAATAATACTTAAAAAACATAATTCTTTTTGTTTCTGTTCATTTTTTTATGCACTGCACTATAAATATTTGATCAATAAAACTTTATATCTAATGATTTATTCTTTTGATCAGTTTTTATGTTACAATTTTTTGTAATAATTCCTTTTTATAGAAAATAAAATGAATTAATTACCAATACAAATCAAGTACATGAATAGTTTTCCAAAATTTACCTAAAATATTACCTTTAGCAATTTTATCTAATCCGGTGCCCAAAATGCTCTCCTTACGCACCAAATATGACGTGTCTACCTATCATTCGTCTAGAAATTAAATCTAATGCTCTAACACATTTTTTTTATATAAAACGTTTAATATATGGTGCGCAAAATGCTCTCCTTGGACACCAAAGTATAGGTGACACATTCTCATTGGTTTATAAATTAATTATGATGCTCTAAATGATCCATCAACTTTTTTTTTAATATATGGTGAGCAAATATGGGTGTTTGCGCACCAAAATATCCAAAATCTCAAATACGGCTACAATACATCCTTTTACGAAAATACACTATTAAATACGACAATTTATCCAAATCACACTAATAAAATACTACAACAACCACACATGTTGATAACATCAAATAATATCTATATTTCCCTATCAAAATTCTTTATTTATTGCTCGTAATTATTACTTTTATGCGTGATTTGGTACTTAATCGTTTCCTATTTGTATAATAGGACATTTATGAGCATCAGAATAGGAAGACGAAGAAATAAGCCAAATGTTGGAAGAAACACGAAGAATTGTGAAGCAGAAGTACTTAAAGGCGCATATGAGACGAGCACTTTACGGCGTAACGGATTTTATCTAAAACCATTGCTATATCAAGTTGATTACGTCGTATGAAGATTGATGGATATACGTCGTAAGTAATAAAGAACGTGTTGACCAAGCTTTATAATCGCCTCAGTGCTACAACGTAATCACCCCATTATACCTACGTCGTAGTTGTCATGAAAATAAGGAGGAAATTCTTAACAGTGAGTATTACGGCGTAAGGCATCACTTATGCCTATGCCATAGTGAAGTCAAGCCCAACAAGCCCTATATATACCTCACGAGACTTATTCAGATGGTCTCCCTTTATTCCCAGAAACGACTAGGGGGAGAAACCCCAATTTTCACTACAAGAAGGATGGAACTCAGAAAGAAGGAAGATCAAGAACATCACATACCATAGTCTACTTCGATTTGATTTGTTTGATATCATGAACTCATTGTCTATGCTTGTTTCATTTGTTTACCATATTTCAAACATGAATCTAGGCTAACACGTTTGTGTTAGCCTCGTTATGACATTTATGATTTCTTTTCTTTAATTCTCTATTTTTTTTGTAGATTCTTTTGGATAGTTTGTGTTATGTGCCTAAGACCCTTACATCTAGGTACTAGCTATAAATCTTATGTTGATTATGCACTTGGAAGTCGGTGAACATCTGAACCCGAGTGTGTAAGATTGACTAACGGATGATCCTTTCTTATTAGGTGTTAGATTATGACCATTGTATAACCCTTAGGGGGTGTTTACTAAATTAAGAGGTTAGATATGCAGGTCTTAATCAACCACTTATTAGAGAGAATGTAGTTTTAACCCATGACCCTAGATCCATGACCCATTGACTAGGTACAATGTATCTTGTTGGGTATCCATGATCCAAAGTCCATGACCCATAACCCATAGCTCGGTTTGCAATCCAAAATTTGGACTAGTCTGACCAAGCAGTCGAATCCCTTAGTTTGCACTGGCCGGATCCCTTGGGAAAGGGATCCGCCAGAACCGTGGGAACTGTAGGTGTTTTGCCTATAAATAGTGATCCATTTCTCTCTTTCTCACCATTCCTTTTAGCATATCTTCTCTTTATGTTCTAACCTCTCTAACCTCATATCTAAAGGATCATTCTATGTAGTTTTCTGTTTGTGTGATTCTCTAGGTTTCTCTTAAAGGCGAGATCACAACCTCTTGAAGACGTGCAAGCTCAAGGTCATGAGCTGCTAAGCTTCGTCATCATCAAGACCACTGAAGTGCATCTTGTTGATAGTTCTTCTCTCCCGCCATTAGTGTGTCAAGTTTAAGGCATTGGTGTATAGTGCTGAAGGTGTACATTCGATATGGGGCGTCGATGTATATTTGTGTAGTTTGGGTAAAAAAAAAAAGTTTGTCTCCTTTGGGTTGTACTGTTGGGTAGTAGTTCCTCCTTTGTAATGGAACTCAGTATCTAGCCATGTACCGGATAAAGTGTAGGCGACGTTGTGATAGGTTTGGTTCTACCTCGTGGAAGAACTCGGTGTCTAGCCTTGTATCAGATAAAGTGTAGGCGACGTTGCGAAGGCTTCTCCGCCACATTAAGGAGCTTGTGTTGTGTAGTGCTTAGAATCTCTCGAGTTGGGTACTCGGGGAGTGGAGTTAGGCAAAGAAGGTGTCATTGTAGCCGAACCACTATAAATACTTGTGTTGTAGTTTTGTGTTCCTTTACTCTTTATCTATTTGAATTATTTATGTATATGTTCATGCATCAATATCCAACACACGATCAAATGGATTGACATAAGTCGATTTAAATATTTTAAAACAAAGTTTTAATCGGAAAAACTATTCAACCCTCCTTCTAGTTTTCCACACTTATATCAATAATAGATTTATGCTTTTTCAAAACTTTAATAAGGATATTTACCAGGTGGAAGGCACTTAAAAAAAAAAAAAAAAAATCTTTTATAACAATTAGTTGAAAAATGATTAAATAAACACATAGTTAGATTCTATAGTTTCTTTTATTAAACTACCTATACAAAGCTATTTGAACATGATGTGATTCATACAATAAGGAATATAAAGGTGTACATCTAGGGTTGTAAACGAATTAAAAAAACATGAGTAGCTTTGTTCATGTTCATTTTTTTAATTTAAATCAGGAAAATGAATGAACACGAACGCTTAATCAAAAGAATTTTGACTTTTCTTGCTTATGTTCGCCTATCCAGGAATGAGGTTGTTCGTGTATGTTTACATTCGTTCGTTAAGAGATTAAACGAAATGCAAACGAACGAACATAAATGAACTTATGAAGACAAAAAAAAATGTGTTTCATTTATGTTTTTTTGTTGAAATTATCCCAATTTTTTTAAGTATATCATAAAAGTATACAATATACGACCATGGACACTTATAGAACATAAACAAAAATTATCGAAAATACACGTATAATCGGACATTTACGAATATAAATGAATGAACAAGAATTTTATTTATGTTTTCATTTAACTAAACGGACATATAATTTTGTTCATGTTCATTCAATTAATAAATAAAAGCAAATAAACGACAGTAAGATTCATGAAATATTTTCTGAATATTCGATTTATTTACGACTCTATATACAACACCTAAAAATGTTGACGAAATAAAGAGTAAATAATGGTTTAATTCCTTAATTTTGAGTCAATTTATGATTCAATCACTTAACTTTTTTTGGAAATGTTTTTATCATTAACTTTAGACTAAAATACACCGTTGGTCCCTAAACTTGTATTGGAGGATCGCGATGGGACGAAACCAGGCATAATCATCGCCACGGGTCCAAAGCAGTACCAATTAAATGCAGTTGGTCCCTTGACCAATAACGGCGTTGTCAGCGTTCCGTTATACCCAAAATAAACCCGTAATCATGGTGCTGGCGAGGGTAGAATAGTCATTATGTGGTATACATTGTAGAACTGTCTTGTCCAATTTCCGCCATATTGTACAATATAACAAAACCGGGTACTCATTGGTCATCCCCAAACTTGTTTTGGAAGCCTACCAGAAAACCCTAAGGCAATGTCTATCATAAAATCAAATAATCTGAGTAAGAAAATAACAAACAACCACCTTGGATTTACTCTGTGGCGAGTAAGGGAATATCCTTTATATGATGATCGTGAAGCGGAGGAAAGAGTCGTAGTCGGAGATATTGTAAGTCTTTTTGGTTAGAGCCTATTACAATCATATGTTAGTCATGAGTGATTAAGTTATTCCCTTTTAGGTAACTTTAGCTTAACAAAGTTTTGTACATTTTTTATCTGTTGGTGAACTGGATCATTTAACATGATATTCCATTATGAAGGTACATTCAAATACTTTCCGGTGGGATATATCAAGGAGGCAAGAAATGCCTTGTTGATCTTGTTGAAATAAAGAGGTATCTCATTAATGAAATGGATGCTCTCATGACCCAAATCGGTTATGAGTCAGGACAAACCAATTATTTCTACTTTCTTAAGCACAGTTTGTACATTAGGCGACGGTTTGTTTTCTTTCCGTGAACTCGCTAATCTAGACTTGTTGAAAGATGTTGTCATACACCATAAGGCGATAAACGTGTATGTTGAAATAGGAAGACTAGATTAGAATTTTGTGAAATGTCCCACAATCAATTAAGGCTGTGTTTTGGGAGATGGATGAAGATAGGAGAAAAGTTGCTCTGCGGCTATTCAATCATGTTGTAGAGCGGTTGGTGTTAGATGATATAGATAATGAACACGCCTAGATCGGTTTATCCAACTTACACAATTGCTGTGGACGTCAATGATATTGGTGAAGCTAGCAATTTGCCAAACATTGAGCCACTCTTTTCCACCTTAGCTCGCTTATTGCTAGCCAACTGTTCAAAGCAGTGGCGTGCTTTAGTAGTTGTTGATGAGGACAATGCTCTAAAGGGCACGATAATGTTGAGGTTAATCTGTTTAGAGTGATTCGGGAAGGACTTTGACAACGGTGGAACAACACTAGTTGATGTCAATAACACCTTTGAGGAGCCTAAAATTTTGAGGTTAATATGTTTCAATTGACCTTTGGACAAGCATTTACACAAAGCGAGCGGACCACTACTTGATGTGAATAACGACTTTGAGGAGCGATGTGGATGTAAGTCTGTTTCAAGCGACTCGGGATAACATGGAAGAGGATCTGTTGTTGATCTTAGTACATTACAAGCGAGTGACACTAGTGAATTTGGCAATGCAGTTGAACCAAATCAAGATAACACTTGTCAAGAGAATGATGCACGACTTGATATGCTACAAGTAGGTCGGACTATTGATTCGGTGAAGAAGGAACATCATGTTATATAAGTGATGATAGGCGGTTGGTAAATGATTTACTGTGATGGTTGATGAAGTATTTTGCGGTGACCATGTTAGTTTCCAACACGCACACTTTGCTAATGGCGTTTATACCACTTTTTCTATCTTGGTCGGGAGTTTGTTCTGCGGGGAAGTAAAAAGCTAGTAAGAGAGCATTCAATAGAAACTAGGAGGGATTTGTTTTTTGAAGAATGACAAAACAAGAATAAGGGTCGTGTAGGGTTGTGTTCGATTTGAGGCCCAAGTGAAGGTCTGGTGAATATTGGCCCATCTAGAAGTCCATTAAGCAAAAGGGGTATAAGAGCATTGCTTTACGCCAAAAGGACCCTTGAAATACTACGCTCATGGCTATTGTTTGTCGGCGGGAATGGTGAGACAAGTATCCGGTCGGTCGGAACATATAATGAGCAACACACTTGTTTGCAATCAAGGAAGTCAAAGCTTTTGACCTTCGCTATATCTCACGAAAATTACGGACAAGTTGAAACAAATCCGAGCTTCTGTCGGTCGGTGCATAATCAACTTACCAACCAATCGACCTTCAGTGTCCTGCGGAAGGTATTAAGGGCCAAAAACCTAGCTATAAAAGCCATCGGGGTCAATTCAAGCTTCAATTTACCATGTTGAGAGATTATGTTCAAGAGTTGCGAAGACAAACCCTAATCTGACGGTGGAGATGAATGTAGAACGACCTCCGGATGAGTCTCTTCCAACCGGAGAATTCAAGAGAGTGTATGTTTGTTTAGGTGCCTTTGAAGCAAGGATTTAAAGATTGTGGGAGATCGTTGTTGGGGTGGTTGCTTTTTCAATTCGTGGTCCTTTTAATGGTCAACCGATGACGGTGTGGGAATTGATAGCAACAATGGTATATACCCTTCGCTTATGCTTTTGTTGATTCGAGATAACATAGGATCATGGACTTGGTTTCTTCATTGTTTATCCGATGATTTAGCACTTGAGCCAATTTCAAGCATCACTTTTATTAGTGACATGAATAAGGTACTCTCTTTTCTGTTCATGAATTTAAGTCTCCTTGTTTTGAAGCAGACGGTAAAGATATTTGATTTTGTGCGGGATATAAGTAGAATATGTGCGAAGTTTTGATAGTCAAGAACACGATTACGTATTAAAAGAATACATGAGAAAATGAAATTGCAATGGAAAGGTAGGGTCTATAAAGACCATCTGTGGAAATGTGCTGTGACCTCAACTGTTGTCACAGTTTAAAAGCTATGGTGATCTCAAGAAACTTAATCAACTAGCCCATGATTGGTTAAGTAAGAAACTTAAAATTCATTTCATGTTGCAAAGTTAACTTCCCAACAACGGTCCAAGTCAAATGTTTACATCTCAAAAGCATAATCTTGGACATGGCAACTTATTAAATCATTGGTTTAAAGTCTTTAAAGCGATAGTAACTTGTATGTAATTTTGGGAAATGTGGTTTATGGAGTCAAATCTTTTAATAAACACATCCAAAAATAAATGGCTAGTTAGTATCAGTATAGATGATAGGAAAGTTGGCTTAAAGTACAGGCGTCATTTTCTGACCCGACACGAAACTCAATTTGAGACCGACACAAAAGTTAATAGGTTCTGGTTAAATATAGATAGGTTTCAGGTCGTGTTTGGGTCGACCTATCTAACCCGTTTATTAAACATGCCAGGTTCGGGTTAGGTATAGGTTAAACGAGTCGACAGGCAAACCCGTTTAATTTTTTTTTTTCAAAAATTTAAAATTTGACATGACTGACTTGATTATTTAAATGAGTCGAGATCAGGTTGAAATCTTTTGACCTGCTTAAAGTGGAGACTTGCATCCATTATTGCTAAGTTGTCATATTTTTTGAGTAAGAAAAGGTAAAAAAAATTAGGAGTAACTATTTTTAGCCAAATTTTGAGAATAAACATTTTACTTAAAATCAACCAAATCATTTTTCTTTTTCAGTCATTTTCTTTTCCTTTCACTCTTTAAATAATACTTAAAAAACATAATTCTTTTTGTTTCTGTTCATTTTTTTTATGCACTGCACTATAAATATTTGATCAATAAAACTTTATATCTAATGATTTATTCTTTTGATCAGTTTTTATGTTACAATTTTTTGTAATAATTCCTTTTTATAGAAAATAAAATGAATTAATTACCAATACAAATCAAGTACATGAACAGTTTTCCAAAATTTACCTAAAATATTACCTTTAGCAATTTTATCAATCCGGTGCCCAAAATGCTCTCCTTACGCACCAAATATGCGTGTCTACCTATCATTCGTCTAGAAATTAAATCGATGCTCTAACACATTTTTTTTATATAAAGCGTTTAATATATGGTGCATAAAATGCTCTCCTTGGGCACCAAAGTATAGGTGACACATTCTCATTGGTTTATAAATTAATTATGATGCTCTAAATGATCCATCAACTTTTTTTTTAATATATGGTGAGCAAATATGGGTGTTTGCGCACCAAAATATCAAAATCTCAAATACGGCTACAATACATCCTTTTACGAAAATACATTATTAAATACGACAATTTATCCAAATCACACTAATAAAATACTACAACAACCACACATGTTGATAACATCAAATAATATCTATATTTCCCTATCAAAATTCTTTATTTATTGCTCGTAATTATTACTTTTATGCGTGATTTGGTACTTAATCGTTTCCTATTTGTATAATAGGACATTTATGAGCATCAGAATAGGAAGACGAAGAAATAAGCCAAATGTTGGAAGAAACACGAAGAATTGTGAAGGAAGTACTTAAAGGAGCATATGAGGCGAGCACTGCGGCGTAGCAGTTTTATCTAAAACCATTGCTATATCAAGTTGATTCGTCGTATGAAGATTGATGGATATCGTCGTAAGTAATAAAGAACGTGTTGACCAAGCTTTATAATCGCCTCGATGCTACAACGTAATCACCCATTATACCTACGTCGTAGTTGTCATGAAAATAAGGAGGAAATTCTTAACGGTGAGTATTACGGCGTAAGGCATCACTTATGCCTATGCCATAGTGAAGTCAAGCCCAACAAGCCCTGTATATACCTCACGAGACTTATTCAGATGGTCTCCCTTTATTCCCAGAAACGACTAGGGGGAGAAACCCCAATTTTCACTACAAGAAGGATGGAACTCAGAAAGAAGGAAGATCAAGAACATCACATACCATAGTCTACTTCGATTTGATTTGTTTGATATCATGAACTCATTGTCTATGCTTGTTTCATTTGTTTACCATATTTCAAACATGAATCTAGGCTAACACGTTTGTGTTAGCCTCGTTATATTTTATGATTTCTTTTCTTTAATTCTCTATTTTTTGTAGATTCTTTTGGATAGTTTGTGTTATGTGCCTAAGACCGCACATCTAGGTACTAGCTATAAATCTTATGTTGATTATGCACTTGGAAGTCAGTGAACATCTGAACCTAGTGTGTAAGATTGACTAACGGATGATCCTTTCTTATTAGGTGTTAGATTATGACCATTGTATAACCCTTAGGGGGTGTTTACTAAATCAAGAGGTTAGATATGCAGGTCTTAATCAACCACTTATTAGAGAGAATGTAGTTTTAACCCATGACCCTAGATCCATGACCCATTGACTAGGTACAATGTATCTTGTTGGGTATCCATGATCCAAAGTCCGTGACCCATAACCCATAGCTCGGTTTGCAACCCAAAATTTGGACTAGTCTGACCAAGCAGTCGAATCCCTTAGTTTGCACTGGCCGGATCCCTTGGGTAAGGGATCCGCCAGAACCGTGGGAACTGTAGGTGTTTTGCCTATAAATAGTGATCCATTTCTCTCTTTCTCACCATTCCTTTTAGCATATCTTCTCTCTATGTTCTAACCTCTCTAACCTCATATCTAAAGGATCATTCTATGTAGTTTTCTGTTTGTGTGATTCTCTAGGTTTCTCTTAAAGGCGAGATCACAACCTCTTGAAGACGTGCAAGCTCAAGGTCATGAGCTGCTAAGCTTCGTCATCATCAAGACCACTGAAGTGCATCTTGTTGATAGTTCTTCTCTCCCGCCATTAGTGTGTCAAGTTTAAGGCATTGGTGTATAGTGCCGAAGGTGTACATTCGATATGGGGCGTCGATGTATATTTGTGTAGTTTGGGTAAAAAAAATTTTTTGTCTCCTTTGGGTTGTACTGTTGGGTAGTAGTTCCTCCTTTGTAATGGAACTCAGTATCTAGCCATGTACGAGATAAAGTGTAGGCGGCGTTGTGATAGGTTTGGTTCTACCTCGTGGAAGAACTGGTGTCTAGCCTTGTATCGATAAAGTGTAGGCGGCGTTGCGAAGGCTTCTCTCCACATTAAGGAGCTTGTGTTGTGTAGTGCTTAGAATCTCGAGTTGGGTACTCGGGGGTGGAGTTAGGCAAAGAAGGTGTCATTGTAGCCGAACCACTATAAATACTTGTGTTGTAGTTTTGTGTTCCTTTACTCTTTATCTATTTGAATTATTTATGTATATGTTCATGCATCAATATCCAACACACGATCAAATGGATTGACATAAGTCGATTTAAATATTTTAAAACAAAGTTTTAATCGGAAAAACTATTCAACCCTCCTTCTAGTTTTCCACACTTATATCAATAATAGATTTATGCTTTTTCAAAACTTTAATAAGGATATTTACCAGGTGGAAGGCACTTAAAAAAAAAAAGAAAAAAAATCTTTTATAACGAATTAGTTGAAAAATGATTAAATAAACACATAGTTAGATTCTATAGTTTCTTTTATTAAACTACCTATACAAAGCTATTTGAACATGATGTGATTCATACAATAAGGAATATAAAGGTGTACATCTAGGGTTGTAAGCGAATTAAAAAACATGAGTAGCTTTGTTCATGTTCATTTTTAATTTAAATCGGGAAAATGAATGAACACGAGCGCTTAATCAAAAATTTTGACTTTTCTTGCTTATGTTCGCCTATCCGGGAATGAGGTTGTTCGTGTATGTTTACATTAGTTCGTTAAGAGATTAAGCGAAATGCAAACGAACGAACATAAATGAACTTATGAAGATAAAAAAAAATGTGTTTCATGTATGTATTTTGTTGAAATTATCCCAATTTTTTTAAGTATATCATAAAAGTATACAATATACGACCATGGGCACATATAGAACATAAACAAAAATTATCGAAAATACACGTATAATCGGACATTTACGAATATAAATGAACGAACAAGAATTTTATTTATATTTTCATTTAACTAAACGGACATATAATTTTGTTCATGTTCATTCAATTAATAAATAAAAGCAAATAAACGACAGTAAGATTCATGAAATATTTTCTGAATATTCGATTTATTAACGACTCTATGTACAACACCTAAAAATGTTGATGAAATAAAGAGTAAATAATGGTTTAATTCCTTAATTTTGAGTCAATTTATGATTCAACCACTTAACTTTTTTTGGAAATGTTTTTATCATTAACTTTAGACTAAAATACACCGTTGGTCCCTAAACTTGTATTGGAGGATCGTGATGGGGCGAAACCGAGGCATAATCATCGCCACGGGTCCAAAGCAGTACCAATTAAATGCAGTTGGTCCCTTGACCTATAACGGCGTTGTCAGCGTTCCGTTATACCCAAATTAAACCCGTAATCATGGTGCTGCGAGGGTAGAATAGTCATTATGTGGTATACATTGTAGAACTGTCTTGTCCAATTTCCGCCATATTGTACAATATAACAAAACACGGTACTCATTGCTCATCCCAAACTTGTTTTGGAAGCCTACCGAAAACCCTAAGGCAATGTCTATCATAAAATCAAATAATCGAGTAAGAAAATAACAAACAACCACCTTGGATTTACTACGTGGCGAGTAAGGAAATATCCTTTATATGATGATCGTGAAGCGGAGGAAAGAGCTGCGATCGGAGATATTGTAAGTCTTTTTGGTTAGAGCCTATTACAATCATATGTTAGTACAAGTGATTAAGTTATTCCCACTTTAGGTAACTTTAGCTTAACAAAGTTTTGTACATTTTTTTATCTGTTGGTGAACTGGATCGTTTAGCATGATATTCCATTATGAAGGTACATTCAAATACTTTCGGGTAGGATATATCAAGGAGGCAAGAAATGCCTTGTTGATCTTGTTGAAATAAAAGAGGTATCTGTTGATGAAATGGATGCTCTCATGACCCAAATCGGTTATGAGTCCGGACAAACCAATTATTTCTACTTTCTTAAGCACAGTTGTACATTAGGCGACGATTTGTTTTCTTTCCGTGAACACGCTAATCTAGACTTGTTGAAAGATGTTGTCATACACCATAAGTCGATAAGCGTGTATGTTGAAATAGGAAGACTAGATTAGAATTTTGTGAAATGTCCCCACAATCAATTAAGGCGTGTTTTGGGAGATGGATGAAGATAGGAGAAAAGTTGCTCTGCGGCTATTCAATCATGTTGTGAGCGGTTGGTGTTAGATGATATAGATAATGAACACGCCTAGATCGGTTTATCCAACTTACACAATTGCTGTGGACGTCAATGATATTGGTGAAGCTAGCAATTTGCCAAACATTGAGCCACTCTTTTCCACCTTAGGCGCTTATTGCTAGCCAACCTGTTCAAAGCGAGTGGCGTGCTTTAGTAGTTGTTGATGAGGACAATGCTCTAAAGGGCACGATAATGTTGAGGTTAATCTGTTTAGAGTGATTCGGGGAAGGACTTTGACAACGGTGGAGCAGCACTAGTTGATGTCAATAACACCTTTGAGGAGCACGAAAATTTTGAGGTTAATCTGTTTCAATTGACACAGGACAAGCATTTACACAAAGCGAGCGACCACTACTTGATGTGAATAACGACTTTGAGGAGCTGATGTGGATGTAAGTCTTTCAACCGATCCCATCATGCATGAGCAATCCCGGTCGATTTTGATTCGGTTTACGCTTCAACCCGACTGCTACGAAGAATGACTAGGAAGCGGTCGCCTTTGAAAGAATGATGGCCTCACCATAGGTCAAATCATTATGCTAATTATCTAGACAATGTTTCATCTAGTTTACTATTTATTTTCTATGGACAAGTTATGTAATCTAAAACATATCGTGTGTGGGTGTGTAATCGTAGCGCTCATGCTTTGAAAAGTATGCAATTTTATGCGGTGGAATTATATCCATTTGCATTAACTATGGAACCATGTCATTATTGTGTATTTTTGAAATTGACTAAGCTTGATGTGTGAATTGTTTGCGTCAAAAGTAACCAAAGCTAAAATAGAACATCATAAGAATGTTGACATTTAAAAGTCAACCCCAAACACATTGCAAACCATCGCATAGCCATGAGGCATAGAAAATCGAAACAAACAAAAGCGAATACTTCATAACAAGGTTACTACAATTCAAGATACACAACATTAACCAACTAGCCTCATTACATAAAAGGTTAAAACGTTATCCCAATGCATAAACAATGAAGAACAACATCGAACTTAGCACCATGTAAATCTTCCACTTCCACACATCACCTTGAGCGACTACTAATCTTGCCTCAAGCTCATTTCTCCCTCAAAAGTCACGGTATGATCATTCTTGAGCGAGCACGATTTCGGGATCATACCATCTTATCCACCGACAAGAAGACCCCTATTGATGGTTATGACAAGTCATTAAACAACCACCATTGTTACAAACTTACACAAGAAATATTAAGGCGCGCTTACTTGAGCAGGACAACCAAAGAATCGGCATACAGGTTGGCGAGAGGTCCACAATCTGAATAATAGCTTGCTTACCACACCGACAACGTACCATCTTGAAACAATTATCGTTTTGAAGAGGACGGGTTTTGAAGGATAGTTTAGGGTGGGTCATAAATGTAGATCAAACCTTGTTACACATATACTAGCTACATACATTTGTAGAACGGTTTTATTTAATGCGCTTCTGGTGAAAAGCGGTTTGCCCTCGGCAAAATAACGTTGACAACGGCGATTGGTCAAGGACCAATCGGCATTTAATTAATCTTATTTGGACCGTGGCGATGATTATGTCGGTTTCGTCCCATCGCGATCCTCCGATACAAGTTTAGGGACCAACGGTGTATTTTAATCTTAACTTTATTTGACCTATTGATATAACCCTTTAACATTGGTTGACAATGTTTCCCTCCCAACTCTAAAAAATTTTATTTGAATAAACCCCTTAACTTAAAATTTTTGTACTATTAAAACATTTGATTTTAAATGACCGTTTTGATAAAATCTTTAACTTTCAATAAAAACTTTTG
The DNA here is from genome assembly GCA_022545495.1 of Chrysanthemum lavandulifolium. NCBI lineage: Eukaryota > Viridiplantae > Streptophyta > Magnoliopsida > Asterales > Asteraceae > Chrysanthemum > Chrysanthemum lavandulifolium. Next base: position 82,742,858 of record CM040241.1, on the reverse strand, counting down.
ACTATTTTTACCAACATTTTATCACTATACTAAAAAAACATGGCTAAAAGACCGGGAGCTAACTCCACGTCTCCACATGTTACTGATTCAATAATATAACAAATCACATATTTCAAGTCAATATTTAATCAACTACTTTTACTTATTATTTTAATTTCGCAGAAATTAACTTTTTCAGGTAACTGAGTAGGTTCACTCGCGAACATCGTTGTATGTTCATTTTATTTAAACCGACTATAGATTATACTTAGTCTAAATATTACATATACTTTACTTTCCTTACAAACATATTTTATATGTCATATTTTTATTTTTTCACTTTTACGTAAACCTTGTACCTTTTACGTTTTGTGCATTTATAACTTACGTATTTAAGTTTAACAAACGTTTACACACTCCGTTAAGCTCGTGTATCATCTAATATACTAATATTAGTTATTTTAACAAGTTATAACATTTTTATATGGTTTAGACTTTTATATTTCCCAATTTACGTGTCACGTTTTAAAAACTTTATGTTTTTAATTACTAGGATCAAACTATACCCTCTAATCACTAAACTATTAATATAACAATGAAATAATTACTAAATTTCTACTTTCTTTCTTCTTGTGCCACATCTTACTTACACCAATAACACATGTCATTAGTTGGTTACTTTTATGCTTAATCATCAAACCTTATCACCTAATTGCTAACTTATCATCTCATTTCATGCAATCTAGATAGAAGAATTTTTTTTCTTCTCTTTGTTCTCCCACTTGTGCCGTACCATCAACATATCACAACACTAAATCCATCAAAATTTCACTTGTTCTTGTAATCATAGATTGATAGTCATAAGTTTTTCTTTAGTTAACTCATGGTTCTTTTCACTCAAAACATCCATCAATCTCTTCAAGTCTAAGGTTTCAATGGAGTTTTAGTAGGGGTTTTCTTGAAAGATTTTGCAAGTTGTTATTTTGGTTAATTAATCTAGGGTTTGTAAGAGTTGTTAAATATTTGGAAGCTTTGGTGAGTTTGTATTGATTTTGGTTGTGTTGCTTTTGTTCTTATTACTCTTTACCAAATAATCTTGTAAGGAAACCAATATTATTTTCATGTTTTTTTCCTGTATTTTATGTTAATCATATGTAATATTCATTTATACCATATGGTTGCACATGGTTAAAAATAATAGAAAATCATGTTTTGGACTTGATTTGTAAAGAAAGTTTTGACTAAGGAGTAAAGCGTAATTACTGACAAAAATCGGTAAGTCTAGAGACTTGGAAAAAAATATAATGTTATAGATATATGTATTAGCTTCATTTCGTCGGGTGGCTCGACCTGTAACTCCACCCGATGAATTAACTAGAAAATAAACGGTGAAACTATGCCTGATTTGATAACCAGATTTCAATAGCAAAAAGCTCTTAAATTTGGTAAAGAACTTCCTGTTGGTGTTCAAATAAAAGTTGTAGTGGACCCTTTAACTTAAATATGACCGATGGATTGGGGTTAATCGGACTTGTGGTTTGTAATCTAGAGCCATTTTCGTGGGACTGAATTGTGTAGCTAAAACTTAGCTTTTACACTTAAGGGTATATTATTAAATTCACTCGGGTTATGAAACTTTTGGAACAGTGGAACCTACAAATCTGATAAATACATTCAAATACCTTTTCACGAATATAAACACCGAGTCATAACTCTTTACGGTAAGAGTAGCATATAACTCTTATAAGACATATAAGCTTTGTAAATAAAACTTGTAAAATTTGTTTAATTGGTCAAAACTAGTTCTTAAAAGTTATAAAATTTTAAAAAGAACTACGTACAATGTATACTTTATATATAATACTTTATAAACTTATTTGTATACTTACATTATTATTATTAAAACCTAATACGCAACATATTATTTTAGATTGCTATGTTAGAGATTTCGCGGCTTCACATTATCTTATTTTGCACTTTGTGATCTTTTTGCTTAAGGTGAGTTTCATAGCCATATTTTTATTTGTTTTACTTTTTTTCAAATTTTTGCAGTGAGAATAAATTGATTGCTTTTATTTATGGACACAAGTACTTTAAACTATTATACATTCATAACCAAATGTATCAGATACATAACCGAATGAACCGGCCAGACTGCTATGTACATATATGACCGAATGCATCGGGTCAACCACTACTTGTTCATAATCGAATGTAACAGACAAACAAACGATAAATCTTGTGGTCCACTTTCACAAATAACGTAAAACTATAAACTCACTAACCTCGTGTTGACACTTTTAGCATGTATTTTCTCCGGTTCATAAAGCATTGACTTTGGCGTGGAGCACTAGAGTCGCACGACATATTTTGAAGAGGGATGCATCCTATTATCATTTGGTAAAGACTTTAAAACTTTATGTTTTACCTATTATGTATTATAACTTATAAACTATTTGGGACTTCTTTGTAAACTCCAATGTTTAAAATTAATCGAATGATAATTTTTCAAAACGTCTCGTTTAGAGTTCGTTTTCTATAACTTTTACTTTGTGCTATGAAGTAACACCCAGTGACACTATCTTCGTTGTGATATTTTGGCGGTGTTACAAATAAGGAATAACTTGTTGTAACTCGTGTGTTCAAAAAAATCAGAAGAACTGATTCGCTCATTCACTTGGCTTGAACGAAGAAAAAGTAGTAACTAAAAAATTAAAAACTTAAAAAGTTGGTATATCATAAGACTTGTCAGTTTAGATAGTGAGAAAAGTAGATAATCGTCCTTAAGGGGCAAGTAACATATTTTTTACCGACCCGATATGCTACACTCATTAATTCCGGTTCGGGTACCCATCACCTGAAGGCGGATCTGGGTTGTTGAACGTGATACATGCCCCGTGAACATGGCTACTAATTTTTTTACTTCATGAATCCAGCCAAAACATGAATGACCTTGGTCGTAAGTGTTAATACTCAATACAATAAGTCGTTTAAAGTTAAAAATAATAATGTTTGCCAAATTAGTTAAATGTCTTAATAAAATATATACTATTTATAATGCATGCAACTAATTTTTCTTAAACTTAAAAGTTCTTAGATTTATGTAATTTGTAAACCTCCTAATACCTTGATTATAAATGGTAACAAAATCCACCAATAAATTAATATTTTAGCTATTATACCCTCAAACTTTTATCATTTTTTGTTTATAATTCATAAACTATTTTCTCGTAGTGACTATAAATTGAACCCATAAGTATTGCATAAAAGTCACAACAAAATAAATTCACAAGTATAATTATTTGGCGCTATACGCCGTCACTTTGCGCGATTATTCGTCTAATATTATTAAACTTACGGGTTTTAATCAAATGGCCAAACAAAATTACAAGGTTAAATCAGTGTGTCAAACAAAGTTAATGATAAAAACATTGTCAACTAAAATTAAGTGGTTAAAGTGTTAAACCGTAAGAAATCACAAGATTAAACCATGGTCCACGACCAATTTATTATACTCAAACACTACCAATTTTAAACATTACACTCTTCATTGTTTATACCTATCACATTCCCTCTATTTTCTGCAAACACAACTAAAATAGGTGTAACCAACAAACAAACATAAATATAAATATAGGCTACAACACTCAAGAAACCCCATTTGTGTTTTTCTATTTTGATATCATTTCACGAAACCAACATGCGAAAAAACTGCAACTCTTTTCTCCTATTTATAACTTAAAAAGATTCAACACAAAAACACTCCAAATTTCATCTTTTTTCATCTCTTTCATCATCTTTTTCTTTGATTTTTGATACAAAACATTCAACATTTATGAATCTTTTACTTTAACACCAACATTTTACTCATCACCCATTGTTTATTTATTTATTCTTTTAGTCTGTGGGTTGTCATATATATGAGGTTTTGGAGCAATGAGAGATGAAATCTGCAAGAAAAGCAAGGTTTTTGACTCTTTTGTTGTCATATCAAATTTGTTTTGTTTTTCACTAAAGGTTTTTGAAGTTTGAAGTATGTGACTTTGTGTTGATGATGGTGAAGGTTTCATGGCATAAAACACTCAAGAAATGGTTCAATGTCAAGAATAAAGCTCATGATTTTCATGCAGATGATTTCAACTATAGAGGTAACTTTTTTTTTCTTCCATTATTTATAAGTTTTGGTTTTTTGGACTATCTACTAGTAGTTTTCTATGCTTTTATATATATATTTTTATATCTTTCCATATATGCATCTCAATATCTCTCATTTGATATCTTTATGTAAATCATTACCATTCTTGAGGGTGATGAAATCATGGTGAAACATACTTTCAGCGGTGGCAAACTTATCAAAATAAAGCTTTTTGGTACACGTCACTTGAAAACATTTTATGTTCAAGATTTCTATTTTTTTTTACTAACAAAATGTCTCATATTTGATTAGAAAAGTAACTTGAATTTACTCATAAACTTTTTTTTTTATACTTATGTGTATAACTTACTCTTTATGGAATTTCATTCGGTTGACCCATTTTCTTAAAGCAAATCATTTTCTTGTTAAGTTGATGAAATTGTGGTGAAAAATACTCTTAACTTTTACAGGTGGTAAAACCATAAAAAGTTGTGATTTTTGGTCAACTATTTGACTCGAAAAAACATTACTATTTGTCTAAGTTTTTTAGAACTTTTATAATTTTGTGTCAAATATGATAAAAATATGATATAAAAGCTGTATTTTTTATTACAATTTTTATTTATTTATTTATTTATTATTTTTTTTAGATGTTTGAGAGTTTTGAACTAAATATGTATTTTAGTGAGGTTCTGAAAGTGAAAATGGTATCTTGTATTATTCAATGCACTTCACGTACAAATAATAAAGACTAACCTACTTTTTTTTAAAAGTACTTATTTGACCTTAAAATGAGTAACCAACTTTTAAAAGATTTGCATAAAAGTTAACGAATTTATGACAAAATGACCATTTTTAGACATTTTGAAAAATGAAATACATGTATTCAGGTAACCTTTTTTTTGCCCATGTTCTCTATTTCTTTTTAGCTAAGACTTTTATTTATTTTATTTGTTTGACACTTTGACTAAAGGACTCATGTAATGGGTTTCCTTTTTAGGTAGTTATGAAGGATGGAAGCACAAAATTTCTGAAAAAGATGTGTGCGCCATCAGCAAAAGCAGACCAACAGGTGCAGTTCAGATTGTTTGAGTTTTTATTGCTTTTGGACCACTTATCAATTTAAGCCCATTTAACTTTACATGATTATTTTCTAGCAAACAGAAGAAAATGTTAGCTTTCTGAATTTTGATTAACATAGCAACATTAAATGAAGAGATCCCTATGTTACGAGATTCACATGAAAAACGACAAGTAAATTAAAATGGAATAGTTAAAAGTCCATAGAAATTGAATTATAAGGCCCAGGTTATGGAATGTGGGCCACATTTATGGCCCATCAATACGTTAAGTTGGTCGATCTTGGCCGGGCAACATCTTGGAGAGGTGTCAATATAAGGGAATCGTTTTGTCTATTACAAGTCAAGTGACTTGGATAAAAACGGGTAAGAGACAAATGGGTTGGAAGTCGTTAAAAGTGTATTTAGAATTTTAGATGTAGGATTCCACCTATATCCCATAGTCAAAAAAGGTTGACATCATCATTAGCACATTATTAATTTATATATGATATAAAAAAAGCTGGTAAAAAGATTGTGTTTACTGATCAGCTCGTTTCGGCCACACTTAAGGATCACAAGCTTTAAGCCTTTGACCCGTTACCTGATATACCCATTTTGCCACCTCTACTCCCGGACCAAAAGTTACACACCTGCCATGTTTACGCGTATATCACTTTGCCGTACCCTTTTATGCTCAACCTCTTCTTTCGATTAAACAGAAAGATCAAGCAAGAGGACTGCAGATTGTCTTCAAACAAGTAAGATCGATCATGATATTGCACAAGTGAGGGACGTTGAAAACTATAGGTTTGATCTATCTTGTCTATTTATTTCAATCCTGTTTATTGTTTATGGTTCAATTTATTTATTGTTGCTTTCAAAATTGAAATAGGATCTTTGTAGCTACTTGGAACGTAGGTGGAAAATCTCCTACAAATAGTTTAAATCTCGAAGATTGGTTGCACACATCACCTCCGGCCGATATATACGTTCTTGGGTGAGTTTTAGTCCAAAGCATTTAGTTACGACATTTTTTACACATTTAGTTACAATTGTGACATTGTGCTGATTTCAGTTTTGTTTATCTCAAACGGGTCAAATTGAACCATTTTGCTAAGTAGATTGCTGCTCTTTGAATTTTCTCATAACAAGTGTTTTTGTAATCATAATTAACTTAATAAGCTTATATAGAAAGTTCTAATATTTGGTCGACATATCAACATGTGTCACAATTAAAAAAAAAAAAAAAAAAAAAAAAAAAAAAAATTGACCCGTTAGCTCTGATTATCCAACAGATAGATTGATAATCTTTATTTTGGTTGTGATTATAAAGAATTTGACGCCTTCAGGTTTCAAGAAATTGTCCCTTTAAATGCTGGAAATGTACTCGGAACAGAAGACAATGGGCCCGCAAAGAAATGGCTAGCGCTCATTCGAAAAACACTAAACACTCTTCCAGTTACAAGTAACGGCTTCCATGCCCCGTCAACCATTCCCAATCCACTTGTCGAATTAAATTCAGATTTTGATGCATCAGTAAACCAAAAAGCATCATCTTTCCAATCACTAGGTCAAAGCATGAGGATGACTAAGAGTGAATTGACAATGCAACATCCAAAAATCGAGCCTCGATATAGTGTATGTGATCAAGCCATGTTTGGGAACCGACCAAGTGATTATGACCAAAGTGTCTGGTCTTCGGATGAAGATAGTGTGCCCCATGATTCGTTTAATAGCACAAAAGACACACAAATACCATACTGTGGCTCTTTTTCTATGGAAGAAAGAGATAAACATCTGGAAAGTACTAATTCTAAGTATTGTTTGGTTGCAAGTAAGCAAATGGTTGGAATTTATCTTACGGTATGGGTGAAGAGTGATCTTAGAGATGATGTTCATAATATGAAAGTGTCGTGTGTTGGTAGAGGATTGATGGGTTATCTTGGAAACAAGGTATAGTTTTTTCTTTTATTTCTTTAGTGTTACGAGCTATCATAATTTCCGAATTCCCCTCAAGTACTTGTCTTTTCAGGGATCAATATCAATTAGTATGTCGTTGCACAAAACGAGCTTTTGCTTCATATGTAGTCACTTGACATCTGGACAAAAGGCAGGCGACGAACTAAGAAGAAATTCTGATGTGATGGAAATCATGAAAAAAACTCGGTTTCCACGCGTTCAAGGAGCGGGAGATGAGAACTCTCCTCAAACAATTCTAGAACATGAGTAAGACACATACTCACCTAGGCTCTTACCATTCCTCAAAGTTGGCAAAGTGATATGTAAGGGGTCAAAATGGTTAGGGTTAAACCATCACGCTTTTTATCTAAAAGTTCACATAAAAAATATATACGCAGACAAACAGTTAGTGTGTCAAATATGTTTTTCAAATTTATTTCGTTTTAGTATATGTAATCAAATATTTTTAGGAGAAGGCTTTAAAAGGTTTGATTCGCTAAAAAATTACTTCAGAAGACCTTAGATGCGTTCAACCCATTTGACCCATTTCGTTTATATATACATTTGCTTTTCATATATACCCATTTGACCCGTTTGAGCTAAAACACAATCTGCCCGTTTAAAGGTGAATGGGTCCATATTGCCCCTTTGCATATTATCACAGAATGTTTTCATCAATTATTAACATCACAATCTTCCTTTTGCATGATGTCAGCCGAGTTATATGGCTCGGTGACTTAAATTACCGAATTGCCCTTTCATATCGCACTGTCAAGGCCTTGGTTGAGTTGCGAAACTGGAGGGCTTTATTGAAATTTGACCAGGCAAGTCTCCGAAATCTTATACATGTGGATAATGTTCAAACTTTACATTCTTTAAGCACCCATTTCATTCAATGTCTTTATTCTCTTTTCTGGTTGCAGCTTCGGATAGAACGTAGAAGGGGACGTGTATTCAAGGAATGGAATGAAGGGATGATATATTTTCCTCCAACTTACAAGTATTCAAATAATTCTGATCGATATGCAGGATATGATATGCATCCTAGAGAAAAACGAAGAACTCCTGCATGGTAAATTTTAAACCAGAAGTAGCAACTTCGACCTCTAGTTATTATATGACCGTTTTTAGGATTCATGTTTGTGCTTTCAGATTTTGATGCGACTGTTTTGTTTCTTTCTGAAGGTGTGATCGTATATTGTGGTATGGTAATGGGCTCCATCAAATATCTTATGTTCGAGGAGAATCTAAATTTTCAGATCATAGACCGGTGTACAGCATGTTTATAGCAGAAGTTGAGTCTATAAACCGTAACAGACACAAGAAAAACATTAGTTATTCTTCTAGGATCCAGGTGGAAGAGCTGTTACCGTTTTCGCGTAGATACAGAGATCTTAATTTCTACTGACGAGTGATAAGAGGAGACACTTTCAACTAATTTACTGAATGGGTCATTTAAGATTTTGTTCAATCTCTAACGGGTCAAATAGACGATTAATTCTTGATGTATAAAACTCAAATAACTTTATGCCAAAAGTTAGATTAATCCTGAAACAATGTAATCTTTCTAATTATACTCGACAGGCAAAACTTTATATAATTTTGGACAATATTCGGCTACAAAGTGTCACGGGCAAACCCAACCCGAACTATCTACAATTACCCATTTTGATCTGAGCATATTTTTGACATGTTGCCGATCTGTTGAATGTGTCTGCTACTTGACTGACTATGCATCACTGGTAGTCTTGCAACATCTGGAGAAAAAGGACAATCCGAAAACATCTGGAGACTTTTTCAATGTAGTCTTCTGTTTGTTTCTTTGTACATACCGTTTATAATCTTGAGTTGATGATCAATTCTTGGTTGTAATGAAATTTTGAATCTCACTAATTATAATCTAAACTCTTTTGCAGACACAAAAACATTTTTAGATGATGTTTGAGATTGCTTTATGCAAGTGCTTCTTTGCTTATTTATACAGTTTTCTTATTGTAAATACAGTAACTGATTATAAGCAAGTGTGTTGCTACATAAAAAGCAGTTTGAAATGAAATAAGTCCCAACTACTTAGCTGGTTGCTTGCTTATTTACTTCGGTGGTTATCGCTGAATATATGCTTGGTAGGGAATTAGAGATGTATATTTTTCGAAGACGAATGAGACTAGGTCACGTTTCTACTGATTAACATAACATCAGATAACATAAGAAGGCACAAACAGATGATGAAAAGCAAACAAACAGCTGTTTTATTTATACAAACATGTTAGCATATATTAACATTCCGACAACCACCTTAACAGGTGATCTAGTTAAACAAAAGCACGTCCACGTCTCACCGGACCCTTGAAAAACAACCTTTGGTTCTGTTTCTGTATCACTTGTTGAACCTCCTTAACCGGGACACCAAAAGCCAACTCAATCGCCTCATCCTCCCACTGACTCATCACATTGTCCCTTCCAGCCAATGGGTACCACTCGTTCTTGTCCGTTTTCAACCCAAAACTAACTATTTCAAGATCCTGGTTCGCAGCTTCAATCACAATGGGGTGACCTGCAGGGACTACAACCACAGTGCCGCGTCGTAGGTTTGAGCTCACCTTTTCGTAACTAGGATTGAACCCGCTGCTGGTCCTGGAAGATTTCTGCTCGGATAAGTGAGGACACGCCATCTCGAACATACCTTCACCCTTTGTCACCACCAGAGCCACTGTCGCTTTCGCGTGGTAAAATGGTCCAGCCATTGATCCCTACAAGTTGAAAACCGAACCGATTTGTTAAATTTGTTATCACATTTGGACCCTAAGAGTAATGGGCGAAAAAACGTACTTGTGTGATGTTGTATAGAGAAAACGCGACATTCATCTCTCTAAGTTCGTTGAAATCGTCAGAATCGACTTCATAGAGCACTCCGTTTTCGTTAGCGACAGAAGGTTTGTTCTTGTAGATGTTGTACGGGCCCTTCTTTTGTCCTTTCTTCTGTCCAAAAGGCCATACTTGAACTTCATCTCTTCCCGTCAATTGTTTGATCTGTTCCTCGGTCACTTTCTTGAATACCCCTCCTTGTTGCTGCTGCTGCGGATTGAATAATCGCTCCAACGAATCTCTATCAGTCTGCACATACGCATGCACCAAAACAATCAAAAACATATTTGGTCACTAAATTATGTCTAGTGACAATCTACGTACCAAGAGATCTTTTACTGACATAAAATTTCCGAGTGAATTATTTACTTGCATAAAATTTCGAAGTGATTAATTTTCAGAAATTTTCGAATTAAATTTATAGGCACAAAACATTTGTGATGGAATCTTTTAGCAACAAATAATTTCTAAATGACTTATTTAGTCAATAAATTAACAATAATGACACATATATAGTTAATAGTAGTATATGTCTAGTGACCCAAATATTTTCGAAGCAACTTACGTCAAAGGCAGCTTCAAGAACGTCGGTGCTGAATGCATTGAAGATGGATGATTCGGGGTTCTCAACTCCAACACTGAAGAATGTCTGAAACCATACATTAGTTAGCATCGCTATTTTATTGGATTACTAGTCGTACGCGAGTTTATACAAAGGTATAAGTAGCAATCATATGTTACCAACGACTTAAAATCGTTACTAATATGTTATTTTACCTGCAATTCACCGGGAACAGAAACCGTATGTAGAATCTTGGCCAAAACAAGTCTCTCGTTGTTGTGTCTGTTGATTAGGTACACGCTGAGTCCGGCTGGTACATGGAATATATCTCCACGTTTTATGTTATAGGTTTGTCTTTCATAGGTTTGTCTTTCACCTTGGTTGATCAAGGTAATAGTTCCCTCTCCTGCACGAAATGATTCAGATTATGAACATATATACTCAAGTCACATGTCATTGCTAAAAGAGAAGGATATAAATCATACCATTTTGAACGTAGACAAGAGTATCAGCATCAAAATGGTTTGGCATCACAAACGTCTGAGGTTCAGCTTCAAGAAACGCCACACGGTATTTCTCGATACCTTGGAAAAGATCAGATCGATCGGTAAACTTCTGAAGAAACCGAATGTTTCCTTGTTCGGTTTCGAGTTTTGCGGTGAAGTGTTCTTCTTGGAACACGTAAGGGTTGTTTGATTGTTGTTGTCTACCAGTTTGGCTGCCTCGGCCCCTACGGCTAGTGTCGCCAGATCTACGTCCTTGGTGCTCTTGGAATTGTTTTTTCATGCATGTTTGGAAGCATTGTGGACGTTCTTGCTCACCTTGGCTTCCCTGTGACATGCATGGGAAAAACATCTTAGAATATAACGTAACAAAATATTGACATGTATATGGGTTTGTTGTTTTGCGTACACTTGTTTTATGTTACCTGGCAACCTTGGTGACACTCTTCTACCATCTTTTGTATATCTAGCTCTTCCTGTGCGTAGATGATATCATACTGACCACTACCACCTTGTCTCTGCTTCTCTTGATAATCTTGTTCGCATTGTTGCTTGCACCTTAACTGTTGACCTTGTTCCGCACCTCGAATTTGCTCACACTTAGTCTTGCAAACCCCGATCTCCGGGTCCCTTCCAGTCTTGCCCGAAACAAGAACCACGGCTAAACACAACAAGACAAAAACACAAACGTTCGCTTTAACTCCCATTTTTTATTGATTGATGTACTTTTACTGACTATTTTATTTGTGAACGAACATCATGTCGCTATATATACACAATCGTCGGGAATACGTGGTTGAGTTTTGAGCGTGCATGTTGACAAGTGTCGAAGAGGTTTCATACGTGTCAATATGACTATGCCAACAAGGATACAAGGCAAAATGTTGGTAATTTAGGGAGTGTGTTTTGTCGTTTAGTGATAGTAATGGTTATCTATGGTGTCCACGTGAGATGAAGAAGGTGGTCACATGTACGGCAAGAAACTCGGGTACAACCGAACAAGACAAACATAATATGTATGCAGCAAACTGTGTAAATGCGTGTTAGGGTGTCGTGTTTTGGTCCTTTTCGTCTTTTGGACTATTCTATGTTCTTCTTATCTTCTTTTAAGATTTACTAAAAAGCACACTATGAGATAAACGTTATCAACTCGTTCGAGTTCTTATCTTATCTGAATTGCACGCACCTAAATATACTTATGTTGAAGTAGATATAACCTCGAGCTATATTATATGTTGAATTCGAGTTTCTAGTGAAGCACTTTGTTCCCGAGTACTTTCTCTGTATCAAAATTGAAGTCTATTTTGATTTTTGAATCAAACTTTAACTATAAATATTTTTATTTGTATTATATAATATTTGATGAAAATTATACCAATAAAAATATATTTAAAACACAATTCATTCATATATATTGTATCAAGTATTATATAATACAAACAAAAATATTTAAAGTCAAAATTGAATTTAAAAAGCCTAAATAAACTTAAATTTTGGAACGGAGGTAGTATAAAACGGAAAGAAAAAAGTAAAAAGTAGAAAAAAAAATAAAAAAAGAAAAAAAGAAAAGAAGAGGAGCGGGCAAAAAAATGATTTTTTATTTGTGTTCCATAGTCAAAGAGAAAAGAAATGGCATGTAAGAAAAAGAGTAAATTACAAGAAATGGCACATACAATCACTAACTCTGAAACCCTTAACACTCATGGTCCCTTGACCAAACGTCCGTTAGGTTAAGACTTTAAGTTACAACATGCGCGTAATATTGGATGGTATTTAGGTCCATTCAAGTTATCCTTTTCCCTCCAACGTCTATCTACAATACTCAAAGTACTTTTCTTCTTTCCCAATGCCACTCACTTTCTCTCTATTTGTTTTCATCAATTTTCTTTCTTTTTCCTCTTTCTCTAACCTAAATCTACTAATATAAACCCTAATTCAAAAACATTGAGATAAACAAGAACAATGGAAATGATTAGGTACCATTGTGGAAGAGTTGCCATTGTGCAGGGTAGTCAAGTGGATTTTAGGGGCCTGTGCATCACATCAAAAGGGCCTCTTAAACCCAAAATTTTAAGCTAATACAAAATAAATTCATAATATTCTTAAAAAACTTATAAGTATCTATATATGTTAATGTAACGATAACAAAGTACTTTCAATCATAAAGTACTTTCAATCATGGGTACAAATTAGACTATCTATTTCTTAAATAATGCAATTCTCCTAGTATTCTTTGAAGCAAAGTTGTCGATCACCTCTTCATAGTCAATACTCTCAAGTAAATCGCTCTCAATCGCTATCAATGCCAACCCATTAAGTCTCTCTTGTGTCATAGTGGACAACAAGTAGGACTTCAATAGCTTAAGTTTTGAAAAACTTCTTTCTGCTGATGCCACAGTTACGGGAATTTTCTACAATACTCTGTACACAATTATTGCATTAGGAAGATAAGCATTTTGATTCACAAAATTTAAAATGTCAACAGGTCCTAAATTTCCACGAGGCAAAATATTATTAAGTAACCTCAACTCCACGAAAAGGTCATTTGCATCAATATCAGATTGTCCATTATTCTTAAGTCGTCCTCGAGATGACTACAATGCGACTTGAGAGTGGTGTCGTCAAAAGATTCCACCTTATGAGAAGTAAATAAGAAACCAAAAACTTTCTCATACTCTTTGTACTGTTCAAATCTTATAGTAAGTGATGAAAGAGCTTGGTCAACAATATACAAGAAATAATTGACCTTAAATGATTCTTCGGCAGAAAGTAAAGTATCCGACTCGGATGAATTCTCATCAAATTGTTTTTTTCTACGAATTACACGCTTCTGAGGGAACACCGGATCAATATCCATTTCAATAGCAATTTCCTTGGCAGTATCAATCGCTTTAGCAAAGCCTGTATTCCTATACTCCACAAAGAAACTAATAAGCCTTTCCACTTCCTTGATAGCAACATCGATAAGCATATCATCGAATTGTAACTTCTTGCTAACCAGGTTTACCATAGATAATATTTCAAACCAAATGACAATTGCTACTAAAAACTCAAAATCACCAAGCTCATTTGTTGCTAGAGATTTTGATTCACTTTTGATCTTAGAATCATTATCATTTTCAGCAACTTGAAGTAAAGCTTCTCTAATTTTCGAAATCTGAAATCTAATAGCTTTCACACTCTCAACACGAATCTCCCAACGAGTTATGGACAATGACTTCACAGTCAATCCTTTAACATTATCTTTCAAAATTTGCCACCTCTTAGAAGAATTTGCAAAGATTGTGTATATACGTTGTATAACTCCAAAAAAGTCCACAGCTTTCCCACAAGTGTTAGCCATATCGCACAATACAAGATTAAAACTATGGCATCCACATGGAGTATAAAATGCTCTAGGATTGATATCTAAAAATTTCGTTTGCACTCCCCGATGCTTTCCTTTCATATTTGATCCATTATCATAGCCTTGGCCGCGAACATGGTCAATATCAAGATCAAGAGACTTCAATTCTTCATGTGTAACATCAAAAAGTCCCTGGCCGGTAGTATCATCAACATTCAAAAATCCTAAAAAGGATTCCTCAACTCTAACACATTTGGAGGACACATTTACATACCTTAAAATCAAAGACATTTGTTCTTGGTGACTAGTATCAGGTGTACAATCAAGTATCACAGAAAAATACTTAGCTTGCTTTATTCTTTTTATGATTTGTAACTTTATAGCACGAGAAAGTAGCAATATTAATACATTTTGAATTGAATGACCGAGATAATGAACATGAATTTCATCACTCGTGATACGACGCACATGCTCTTTTATAATTAGGTCAAACTCTTCCAACATTTCAATCAGGCCTAAGAAATTTCCATTGCTATTCTTGTACAACGTCTCATTTGAACCTCGAAATGCTAGATTATGTTTAGCAAGAAATTTCAAAATTGATATGATTCTCAACAAAACTTTCATCCAATGATCTTTCTCTTTCTCGAACTGTTCATGTGCCACTTTATCAATCGTTTCATTCCTTTTCAATCTTCGACGCATATCAAACCAATTAGCCATGTTTGTGACATGTTCTAAACCAACTTCATGCTCTTTAAGTCTAACACCAATATGTGTCCAATCCGCAAAACCATCACCAGCTAATTGACCTTTAGGGATCCCTTTTCTAAGTAGTTTACAACAAAAACGAAAACTTTGTCAAGCTCTTTCGAATAAACCAACCATTCCCTGTCACATTTCTCATTATTAGGTAAAGTTCTGGTATACAAAGAGGAGGTAAATCGTCGATAAAATTTATCTTTAGGACCTTTGTCAATAGACCTATCTCTTTTAGGACCCTCCGATACTAAAACTTTAATCGGTCCGAATGAAGACCGTCCCAGTATCTTGGATCAAATATATCAACATGATGAACATCAACATCAGGTTCATCAACATGGTCTCCTTCAACATTAAAATTTTCAACACTAGTTTCATTAATATCGTCACTATTAGCATCACCGGTCTTTGTAGTTTCAACATTAGTATCATCAGTTACATCATTATCAACATTAACATCACCAACACCACCACTACCAAGATTAGTGTCGACGTCATCCCTCATAAACTCATCACCATCAACATTATTGTCACTGACATTCTGATTGTGAAAAGGAACTTGTGTCTCTCCTTGTACAATTACATAGTTATACATGGATCCCTTTTGAGTGCTTATGGATGCATCTTCTTGTTTTTTCTTTTTACGTTTTTCAGCTCTGGATGGATATTTTCGAATAGGAGCCATGCTTTACAAATCAGTTACAAATTAGTACATTGAAATTATAGCATTATTGCTTAAAGAAAACTAAAGAACTTCTTGTTTACTTACTGATGTATATGTTGTATTTATTATAATGACTAAGTGAATTATATATCATTGATTCATTGTGTCAATGTATCAAGTTTAAAAATAAAATCCTTCCCGTGATTCTAATCACAACAATAACTTAATTAACATGAATTAAAATTGGCTCGGTAGTCGGTTCGGTGGTTCCCAATCTGACAATCACAACAAGTCAACAACTATAGAATAAAACTAAAGATGTTGCACAAATTTCTATTAACATCACTACATCAGGTTCCCAAATCCCAATCACAACAATAGTAGTTTAAAAGCTATGAAAGTAAAAACTAATAAGGGGATTAAACTAAAGAAAAAAGGGCTAGATTTGTACCAGTTGAAATCGTTTGAATGAATGAATGATGAAGACGATTCTCGAGTCTCGAATGGGTTAACCCTTTAGATTATTAGAATGCAAAATTCGGGTGTGTAATTATAGATGTTCTCTTTTGCTACCGCTAAACAAAAAAACAGCGTACTGGACTACTGGGCTTGATATACACCATATACAGGCTGGACAATTATGGGGCCCCTCTTGGATTTTGGGCCCTGTGCAGTGGGTCACTTTGCACAAGCCCAAATCCGGCCATGATTGTACGCACATCTTGGACGAATGCAAACCCAAGCCGTCGGTTATACTATTTCCCAATTCAAGTAAGTTTGTATAAGGTTGAATTAATTGAATCAAATTAATGTAAAGCAAATGATTGTTGGTTTAATGTTGTTTAACATGGATCAAACTGTGGATGGATTGATTGGTATGCTGATGCATGGTTCGGGGTCGAAAGACTTCCTTTTTCGCGAGCAAGCTTTACAACCTATTAGGCAGTGTACCTAATCGTTGCAGTGTAGTATGGGTAAGCCCAGGGGGTTGATCGTTCTCTAGGGGAATAGAGATGCTAGTAGAGATGTATGACGAAAAGGGTAAGGGTGAGGGTGATTCTTTTTAGTCTTTTTATATTTTTTTATGAAAGCAAGTAAAATCTCAGGGTTTGAAGAGTGGGGGTTTGGTAGTTTTACCAATTAAACTACTTAACAAATTAAATTTAAACTAAATAAAAGTAAATGCTATGGATTGTAGAAGTGTGTTCTTATAATAATTAAAAACGTGTTCACTTAGATTTTCTTACTCCCTAATTATCTTTTATTGGTCGATTGAATTGTCACATCCTTGACCTAATTGATGCGTTGTATTCCATGTTCTAGTCATAGAGTGGTACCTAATTCCTCAATTATATGAATCGTAACTCTCCTCTAGAACACCCGTGATCGCCAAGTACCGAGGTATCTCTCCCAAATATCCTATTATCCTTAAGCTACAACTCACGCAATAAACACAACGAGAGCCTATAGTGCACTCCACGGCTTTATGATATTTAAGACGTTCAAGCTCGCAACAATGAAAGAAGAAGCAAGTTTTCCTTAATCTAGCGTTTACCAATTAGAACAAGACACAAACTAACAATAATCAATAACTAGGTTTCATTGGATCTAATCAAACACTAATTAATTTAGTTACGCATGATAGATAAGCAAGAACACAAACAACCAATCAAACATAAATGAAACATGGTGATAGATTGGATAAAAAAACTTATCTTGAAGTGTAAAAGAGGGTTTGGAACCCTAAAATACTGTCCAAGTCGGACCTAAAATGAACTAGGGTTTGCTCTCCAAAATAATACACACATAGTGAAGAAAATTCGAGGTCTATATATATAATTTACAAATGCGACGGTGTCGCCTTTTGATGGTGACACCATCTGATCGCCGTCATTAGGGCTTCGTCTTTGCCAATTCATCAATGGGACGACGTCGGGAAGAAAGTAGTGACGCCTTCTGGGTTGCAAAGGACGTCGTCTTGGGAAAATCTTGGTCGTCTGGTGTAGAATGAAAGAGTGGCGGCCTGATGAATTAAGGCGTGACGTGGTCACTTGTTAAGAACAAAATAAGTTTTGAGTCGTCGCTTGAGAGTATTTGGAACACCATGTAAGCGACGATGTCGCCTTTGATTTTAGGACGCCGTCAGGCTTATGAAATTGCCTTGTTTTCTTGACTTTGTCGTTTTCTTTATGTTTTCGCTCCTTTTCGTCCAAATATGCTTCATTTTAGCATTTTGCTTCCAAAAGACCTAAAATGTGAAAAGGAACGATTTTAAGCAGTAACAGATATAAAATGTAACGATTTAGGGCTTAAATGACCCCCTAAAACGTATGTTTTAAATCCTTATCATATGCCCCTCACGTGTAATCGTTCTCTTGAAATCATACCAGATTTATTAAGGTTAAGGAACAATCTTGAATGAGCAATACTGGAAGCCCAAACTGGGCTTGCAAAAATGAAGAAGTATATAGTTTGGTCTTGGATCTTGTTTGTTGTTCTTTTTGCTATCAAGTAGGGAATGTATGAAGTTGGATCTTTTGTTTATGTTTAAAGTAGGTGTTAGCTTGTTATGTTAAGTTTAGAAATGTAGTATTGTATCAAGTTGTATTTTGGCTTTTATATGAATGAAAACAAGCAGTTTCAACTTTACCAAACAAGTAGCATTTCATTAGAAACTACTAGCATACATAGATGCATAGTAGGAGCATACATATATACATAGTTCCATATTTCTTTACATAGCAGTTGTTCAAAAGATAAAGTCATACATAAAGACATTAGAATCTATCCCATCTTCCTTTTCCCTTTCACTTTAGTCACTGCAGTGGATCCTTGTCCAGTTGGTGTTTTTTTTACCGCAAACTTTTTCTCTTTGATTGCTGCCCAAGTCTCCTTATTTGAAAGCCATATGACTTGAATCCTTTTACCAGGGATTGACAGACTTTGAGTTTGAACCTTCTTAGCTTGTACAGGAGCAGTGACAGTGCTTTTACCTTTGTTTGACCTAGCTTGATCATCAGAAGAGCTTGAATGATAACTAGACACATAGCTTGAAATGGAACTGGAATTTGAGCTTGAATCAACAAAGTATGGTATATGCCAAGGTGGACCTGGACACATGAGCTCATCAGATGAGTCTATTATCAGGATTTCTGATGAGCTTGAATCAGAGGAAATGTAAATTATTTCTGTCAAGTTATTTGGATTGTTGTTGAACTCATGGGTGTGATCTTTGGAGAAATTGGTTATTGTTTGACAGGTTTGATTTGTGTATGTTGGTTGTATTGATGTGAATTTAAAGGGCATTGAACCCATTAGTCAAAGTAAACTTAATCCCATTAAGTACTAGGTTGGTATAGTGAGTTATGTAACTGTAGTAGGTGTAAATATGGTATCAATATACAAGATTTTGTGTAAAGTCAAACCTATCACAGTTTCTCAGATGTGTGAGATCTTTAATGGTAACTGAGATAAACACAGTCAAAGCTATATAAAGTCAAACCCATACAAAATGGACCCAATTCAAAGACAAGCATAACAAACCAATCCAATTATTATCCAAATGCATATGTAAGCTGACTTTCTACTAAAGTCAAACCTATACAAACACAACACAAACACAACAAGGTTTTAGGGAAAATTTGTTGTCATTAGTAGCTATATATTAGTGGATTAGAGGAGTCATCATCCTGTTCTGGTATCCAGAACACATAAACACAAGTGAAGTTGTCTTAACAACCAACCTACCCAAAGTTATGGTGCATACAAGCAACCATTGAGATAAACACAAAATATGACCAAAATGAAATATTGTTTCTGGTGCATATAAGCAACCGTTGCGATAAACTAAAAAAGATGTTAATACAAATAAACCGTAAAAACGTTTATTTATATTTTACGATCTTCTAATGTTTTGTCGATAACAAACGTAAAATCATATTAACGAAACAAATAAAATACGTAAATGGTTTGAACTAATAGTTTATAACTTATTCACATTTTCACATAAAACACTAAAACAGGTATAAGTGATTTTATGATTTAAGTAATACATATGTACAACAACTAGTGTTTACATATTTGGATAAAATATACACATAACTAGTATGTAGTATATTGGGTAATATAAATGGGTAGAAACTTAAGTATCACAACCCATTGGGCAAATACATTGAATGTAGGTGGGTACAACCTAAAGCCCATAACCCATGGATCTTGAACCATAACCCATTGCATGACATCATGCTTATATCATACATGGATGATATCCATAACCCATGGATCAACCCATACCCAAGTGACCAAGTGCATTGAACTCAAAGATACATTGTATCTAGCCAAAGATCCATGGTTCAACCCATGACCCATGACCCATAACCAAAATACCCATGGGTAAAGGGAGAGTCCACGGATCCCTAACTTAACGCTAGAGCGGATCCCTTGTGGAAGGATCCGTGGGATCCGGGGAACGATGAGATTTTTCCTCTATAAATAGTGAGCCATTTCTTCATTATTTCTCACCCTTTCTAACACACTTTCTCCTAAGTTAAATCTCACTAACCTTAGATCCAAGAGATCTATGTTTGTAGTTTTGTTTTGTGTGATCTTTTAGGTTCCTCTTAAAGGCAAGATCACCACCTTTGAAGTTGAGCAAGCTCAAGTCCATGAGTTGCCAAGCTTCCTCATCATCAAGGCTACTGAAGTCTTCTTGTTGATAATTCCTTTATTTCTTCAAAGAAGTGTAGTGTTGAAGACATTAGTGAAAGGTGTCTCAAGTGTCAAGACAAAGATATTAATGAAGAGTATCTATCGTTTATAGCATAAGCACTTGTGGTAGGTGCTTAGAAGTCAAGATAAGAAGCATTAGTGAAAGGTGCTTAGAAGTCAAGACTTGAAGCATTAGTGAAAGGTGCTTAGAAGTGAAGACACAAGACATTAGTGAAAGGTGTCTTGTAGATCTAGTCAAAGGCATTAACGAAAGGTGCCTTAGATGTACATTCGATTTGGTGTGTTTCGATGTACTAGATAGACTGGCATTAGATCCAAGGATATTGATGTCCTTGATGATGTTGTAAAGGAGTAGATCTCTTTTGGGATTAGTCGTTGGTGTAGTGTGGTAGTAGTTCCTCCATTGCAATGGAACTAGGTGCTTAGCCTAGTACCTAATAAAGGGTAGGCGACGTTGTGAAGGTGTAGTTCACCTTGGTGTGAAAGAATTAGGTACTTAGCCTAGTACCTTATAAAGGGTAGCGACGTTGTGTAGGTTTGGTTCACCTTGGGTGAAAGAACCGGTGGTTAGCCTAGCACGGAAAAAGGGTGGCGACATTGTGAAGGCTTCTCCGCCATAAGGAGATTGGTGTAGTGTTTACGAACTCTCAAGTAGGTGACTCGGGGAGTAGATTAAGGCAAGGAAGGTGTCCTTGTAGCGAACCACTATAAATACTCGCGTTGTGGTTTTGTGCTTCTTACTCTTATCTTTTCATTACATATCTTTATATGCTTGTTTATCAACATCCAACACACACAACCAAATAGATTGACATAAGTCGATCTAAATAGTTTAAAGGAAGTTTTAATTGGTTAAACTATTCAACCCCTTCTAGTTTTCCACAATTGGCATCGAGCTTCGTTACCAAGTTTCTTGAAGTATATTGTACTTTAAAAACTTAATACGATCCATGGTTAATTGAAAACTACAAATAAGGTTTTTATAAAACAAACACCATGTCTTTTAAAACTATATGTTTGGATGTTGATTCGATAAACAACATTTTTTTTATATATTTTTTTTGTTTGCACTAATCTTCCTTGTCATGTTGATTAGTCCAAGCTCATACCCACCAAGCTTTAGGAGTCGCTTGGTAACAAGAATACCTTCCTTAAGAAGGTATCTTAAACGCAAAGGAGCAGGAATAGTCTAAGTGACATTTGCTGTGTCATTTGTAAAGACATTCCTAAGTGTGCTAAAGGTATGATTCTCTTTTTACTTTGCTTGATAATTAAGTATACCTATTTAGGTATTTATATGATTATCTTTTGTGCAAATTACATGTTTTACATGAAGCTTTATTAGGAAGCCTTTTTCTTACATACGTGTCTTAATTCTCGTCTAAAGTCGTGGTATATAAAACTTATGTTTTGTTTTCTTTTAATTCAATAATAAAACAAAAACACAATTTCAAAATTCCTCCTTCCTATAAAACTCCCACCGTCGACCTATCTATCAAATCCTCACTTTTCAAATCTTCCAATTTCAAAAATTTCCTCTCTCAAAAACTTCATCTTCCTCCTCATTCCATCTCAACCGAAACCAAGAAGATCCGTCATCAACATGGTTTACATCGCACTTGTGCTCACCGCCTTAACACTCATCGCACTTGTGTTCCCTATGATGAAGTTCACATATGGAGACATTTACTTTGTGTTGTTAATCTACATTGGGATCTAATAAGGTTTTAAAATGTACCTTTTTGAGGGGTCGTTTAAGCCCTTATTTGATCACTTTTGTATCCGTTATTACTTAATATCGTTCCTTTTCACTTTTAGGTCTCTTGAAGGCAAATTGCTGTAATGGCACTTATTTGGACGAAAAGGCGGATATCTGAAGAACATGGCCAAAGTCAAGAATCGAGGCGCTCAGTCGAAAACACAAGGTGGCGGGCGTCCATTGTTTAAGCTGACGCCGTCGGAGGATTTTGTGACGGACGAAGCCAAAACTCTTATTTTCAAGTGGCGACGTCAAGTTATAAAGGTAGGCCGTCGCAACTCGGGCGGCCTAGATTCGATCCGCACGCGTCGGAAAGTCGAAGAGGACGGCGTCACAAGCACAAGGTGACGCCGTCGCAAGTCTAACGTGGCCAAGACGAAACCCTAATGACGGCGATCCGACGGCGTCACAAAACATAAGGTGACGCCGTCGCATGTGTAATCTTATATATAGAATCCGAATTTTTCAGTATTAGTGTGTAGTCTTTTGGAGTAAAAACCTAAACCGAACCAAGGCTGTCTTGTACAGTATTTTAGGGTTCCAAACCCTATCTTACATCAAGATAAGTGCTTTACTTCATTAATACAATTATGTCTTTGATTATTTGTGTGTATGCTTGCATGTTCTCCATGTCCGGCTAATTTACTTGTGTCATTGTGTGTTTGCTTAGGGAATATGAAACTTAATTATTGAATATTGATTGGTTGTTTCTTATCTTAGTTGTTAATGATCTAGTAATGCGATAGGTCATTCGTTGTGTACTTAATGCTTGATTAAATCTTTGTGAACCTTAGAATATAACTCCTTGAGTAGTTGTAAGCTAAACCATCCAAAGAGTGCCTTAGAGTAAGAGTTTATTATCCCTAGTGGGTTTTGTAGACGAGACCCTTTGGTAAGTTCAAAGAGTTAGGGAGAAACGCATACCCTACAACTTTAGACACACAACGTAATTAAGAATAAGGACGTGACAATTCAACCACCAATAGGAGATAATTAAGGAGTAGTAAAACCTAAGTAAACACATCTTTAAACTATCATACGAGCACACAATAATTAGACATAGACTACATACACCTTAGGTTAGACAATTAGATAAGTAGAGTAATCGGTAGCAATACCAACCCCCGGATCCAAACCCCGAGATTCGTACTTTTCCATTTAAAAAAACATAAAAAGATAAAAATAATCTTTCTCAACCCCAACCTTAGCGTAGTAACTTCTCACTAGCATTCCTATTCCCTAGAGAACTATATCAATACCGTGGCTTACCCTAATACTACACTACAATGATTAGGTTCATTGCCTGGGGTGTTATAAAACTTGCTCGAAGAAAAGGAAGTTCCTTTGACCCCGAACAACGCGTGTAGCGTTATCAAGTTTTAGCGCGCACTGGGAATAGAATAGCTAGTTAGTAGTCCACCTCGTTTAGGTTTCGTTGTGATTCCTATCAAGTAAATTTTCTCATTTTAGCTTTCTCGTAATCTATCCCCTTCTTCGTGACATTTATTCGTAATCCCATCACTTTTCATCATGGAAGGTGATAACCCCCTTAAATCATTGTCCCGCCAAGAGCCCGTACTCTTGGTGAATACTCGAGACCAAGCCACCTAGGTTATAGGAACACCATTGAGCTTCCGACCAAGCCCAAGCTACGGCCTGCGATCCGACACCATCCGGTTGGTGCAAAGCGGATGTGCATTCCATGGACTTCGTTCGAAGATCCTAATCGACATCTCGAGGATTTCCTCAAAATTGTCGATTCCATCGACCTTGATGCTACTACTCGGGAGACCACGCGTCCGCGTTTCTTCCAATTCTCTTTAAGAAAACAAGCTAGTAAATGGCTTTTTCATCTTCCCACGGGATCTATTTCAAGTTGGGAAGATCTCACTACCCGTTTTCTTGCTAAGTTTTGTTCACCAAACCCAAGTCCACCACTCGACCATCAGTCCTTCAACTCTCTTCGCAACCAAATCATTGATGAAATTAAAGACCGTAGTGAGATGCATAGGATAGACGTTAATGAAGAGGATAGTGCTTACTTTAATCTTTACCCCATTAAGGAAGAGGTTGCCTACCATCAATACATAATCGATAATCCCTGATCACCCATCATTAGGATATGCCCAAAGATTAGGAGAGGAAATCCTTGGAACATAAAAATCCCTTGTATGATCGGATATAGGAGTGTCGACCATGCTTACATAGATACGGAATCTCCCATTAATGTGATGTCATCTGCTGGTCTACAATGACATTATGAATGAGCGACTTATATTTAGGAGAGACCTAAGTATCCAGGTGGAGTTTGCAACTTTGTGGGAAGAGTCAAGGATGTGCATGTCTTTATAGGAAATTTCACCTATCTAGTTGATTTTGTAGTCCTAGAAGATATAGGATGCGTCATTGACTATAGCTTATCCCAAGTTGTGCTAGGAAAACCGTTTGTTGAAACATCTAAAATGAGCCATAACAAGTATGATGGAACGGTTAGTTTGAAGGAAGGAACCGATGAAATCACTTATAGAATGCCTTGGAAAACAAATGAATATGGCCATCTACCCATTTTTGAACGAGACAACATCAAAGCTTTTGAGGACAAAAGCAAGGAGATGTTGAAAAAGGTTATAAATTTATGTGGGAAAGAAGGAGGCTTTATTATAAGGATTGCTTGACCCTCGGACCTAGATATAGAGTCGATGAAAATTTTGTCAATATGATAGAATTCTCATTGAGAATGCAAAATGAAGTCACGTGAGGGCACGACTACGAGTCTAGCTACAAGACTCTTAAATAAAGGAAAGCGCTTCGTGGGAGGCAACCCATGCTTAATTGTTTGCTTGTTAGTGTCATATATCTTTTGTTAATTGTTTATTCTCATGTTTAAATTTGTAAAAATGCTTTATTTTGTTTTTAACCTCGTCTTAATTGCATATAAAGGTATTTTACATAAAGGATAAGTGTAGGGAGGATTACACACGTTTTCAAAAGAAACGTAAACATGAGAATAACAATTCATTAAAAGATATATTTGTGTATTTGTTCGAGTCAAATGCTTGTATCGAGTCATAATGGATGTTTTGCGAAATTTTCCGATTCTAAAGATATAAATTTTCCGAATTTTTCCGAAAATCGCAGACCGGTTTTGTCGGGATAACTGACGGTCGAGATTGCAACTTTGGCGGCATCGGAAGGAGTAAAACATCGATTACTTTTTTCTCGTTTTCGAGCTACTTATAAATTTTGGAATTTTCGGTCTTAATTTTCCGAAATTATGTAAACATCCATTCCACAAGCATTATATCCTAGTTTAGTAGAGTCTTATATATATTATTACCGCCGATTTTACAAAGGTTTCGTTTGTTTTCTTCAAATGTGCGTTTTATTTATTAAGAAGAAGAAACAAAAGATTGGAAGGAGCTTTTCACGCACATTTTTCTTGGAAAGGATTTAACCACTACTTCACACGGATCCTACCGAGCTAATCGGGAGTATTAGTTTCTTTCATTTTCATGACCTTCCATTATCATAACTTTGATACTTTCGGGAACATTGGGGATAATGTTCGGTTTAAGTGTAGGGAGGGAAAATAAAGCGGAATTTTGAAACTATGCTTATCCTTGATTATTTGCTTTGTCCAATTGTATTTGTGTAATAAACCATGAGAAAATGTCGGTTAGGGTAATTTTGGCACCAAATTAAAATTTTTCATGATATATAGGAGTGGGCCATTAGTCTTAACCAAAGCGTCTCACGGATAGGAAGTTGCATGACTAGCACAAAAACCCTTTACCACCTAAATTCCACCCAAAATGTGAGGATCGCCCTTAGATTAGTAGGAATTAAAGCATTCATCTTTAATGCTTAGAGTGTGAACCGGTAGTATATTAGATTCTAGAACTTGTTTTGTGATGCATTCCGAGATCGCTAGTAAGACTACACTTGTGTAGTTAGGAATAACTAAATGATAAGAGGCATTAGGATAACCCTTGTTTGATACCCGTAATATAATTACTTCTTCCACATCGGTTGAGTAATTCCCCACACCCTTTGCGTTGTACTCATCTTTAGTACACGATACCCCTAGTTAACCCCTCAGAGCCTATCCTTTTCGCGGTTCTCGTGATGTTTCGGTTTTCTGGAATATCAATGAAGAGCATTGTTTACACCCCACCCCCAAATATACACCCAAATCGCCTTAGCCTACCTTGTATGCACTCACTTTTAGTGCATTATTGTTATCACCCTAAACCCTTAGTTCAATTATCTAGTTGCTTGCATGAGTTGCTAAGTCGAGTCATATCCTTTGTACACAGTTTTGGGACGATTGGGACTCATGGGAAAAAGTTAAAGTTTATAAAATGATTGAAAGGGAACGTTAAATTCCCTAATTTGCGTAATAAATTACCCCAAGTGTTTTGATCTTTTCAATTCGGGTCAAATTAGTGTTAGAGTAATAAAAACTCAAGTGTAGGGATGTACCTATAAATCCCTATCATTTTGATGTTACCGTAGAGGATGGTAGAGTAAAAGTGTATGAAAAAAAAAAAAAAATCGAAAAAAAATTTGAAAAAGAGAAAAGAAAAAAAATAGAGTGAAAAAAAAAAAAAACATACGGGCTACCATCCTACATCTATCCTTTAAATTTATATTTGTTTGTTTCAGTTAGCTAGAGTCTAGTGTGTCGTGTCTTGGCTTAGCAACGTTATTCTTCGCATGCTTGTAACATAAGAGATTTTTGACTTACCACCACTAAATAGCCTATCCCACCAAACCCTTTGTTTCCCTACCGTAAGCCTAACATCACAACCCTTTAAAGACCTCTTTGATAGTCTTTCCTAGGTGCTTACGCCAAAGCGATGGAGGTTTGATCTATTCTCAAGCCTATGGTAATCTATGTACTAGGACCGGTTAATGAGTGTTTTAACTTCCATTTCCAACTTGTTATATTTCATATACACCCGAGAGAGATGTGAGTATCCAAACACCCCATGTGAGGTGCTAGTATGTAATTTCCGTGCTTGTTATGACTTTCTTGGGGCTTATATGTGTTGTGGACTGTTTTAAACCAATGCTTCATGACCCTTAACTTATAAATTAATTGGCTAAAGCACATTTGCTTGAGGACAAGCAAATACCAAGTGTAGGGATATTTGATAAGGTTTTAAAATGTACCTTTTGAGGGTCGTTTAAGCCCTTATTTAATCACTTTTGTATCCGTTATTACTTAATATCGTTCCTTTTCACTTTTAGGTCTCTTGAAGGCAAATTCTGTAATGGCACTTATTTGGACGAAAAGGCGGATATACAAAGAAAATGGCCAAAGTCAAGAATCGAGATGCTCAAGTGCCGAAAACACAAGGTGACGGCGTCATCGCTAAGCTATGACGCCGTCGGAGGATTTTGTGACGGGACGAAGCCAAAATCTTATTTTCAAGTGACGATGTCAAGTTATAAAGGAGTAGGCCGTCGCAACTCGGGCGGCCTAGATTCGATCCGCACGTGCCGAAGTCAAGAGGACGACTTCACAAGCACAAGGTGATGCCGTCGCAAGTCTAACGTGGCCAAGACGAAACCCTAATGACGGCGATCGTCGGCGTCACAAAACATAAGGTGGCGCCGTCGCATGTGTAATCTTATATATAGAATCCAAATTTTTCAAGATTAGTGTGTAGTCTTTTAGAGTAAAACCTAAACCGAACCAAGGTCTGTCTTATACAAGATTTTAGGGTTCAAACCCTATCTTACATCAAGATAAGTGCTTTACTTCATTAATACAATTATGTATTTGATTATTTGTGTGTATGCTTGCATGTTCTCCATGTCCGGCTAATTTACTTGTGTGTTTGCTTAGGGAATATGAAACTTAATTATTGAATATTGATTGGTTGTTT
Organism: Chrysanthemum lavandulifolium; assembly: GCA_022545495.1. Taxonomy (NCBI): domain Eukaryota; kingdom Viridiplantae; phylum Streptophyta; class Magnoliopsida; order Asterales; family Asteraceae; genus Chrysanthemum; species Chrysanthemum lavandulifolium. The sequence continues at coordinate 82,714,641 of CM040241.1, read as the reverse complement.
CTTATCTTAGTTGTTAATGATCTAGTAATGCGATAGGTCATTCGTTGTGTACTTAATGCTTGATTAAATCTTTGTGAACCTTAGAATATAACTCCTTGAGTAGTTGTAAGCTAAACCATCCAAAGAGTGCCTTAGAGTAAGAGTTTATTATCCCTAGTGGGTTTTGTAGACGAGACCCTTTGGTAAGTTCAAAGAGTTAGGGAGAAACGCATACCCTACAACTTTAGACACACAACGCAATTAAGAATAAGGACGTGACAATTCAACCACCAATAGGAGATAATTAAGGAGTAGTAAAACCTAAGTAAACACATCTTTAAACTATCATACGAGCACACAATAATTAGACATAGAATACATACACCTTAGGTTAGACAATTAGATAAGTAGAGTAATCAGTAGCAATACCAACCCCCAAATCCAAACCCCAAGATTCGTACTTTTCCATTTCAAAAAAAACATAAAAAAAGATAAAAAAAATAATCTTCCTCAACCTCAACCTTAGCGTAGTAACTTCTCACTAGCATTCCTATTCCCCTAGAGAACGATATCAATACCCATGGCTTACCCTAATACTACACTACAACGATTAGGTTCACTGCCTAGGGTGTTATAAAACTTGCTCGAAGAAAAGGAAGTTCCTTTGACCCCGAACGACGCGTGTAGCGTTATCAGGATCATATACCCAATCCTTTGTATCATCCTTCGCATTGAAATACAATATTACTAATAATCTTGTTATCTTTGTTATTATTTATTTTCTTGTGATTTATATGTTTCATATTCCTTCGTGATACATTAGAAGTAATGAATGCATGCTAAAAGAAAATGTAGGATAAAACACTTCTCGTGGTATAAAAATATAAAACCTATGTTTTTATCTAATCTGTTTCTGCTACTACAGATCCACGGATCCCGGAAGTTATACTAGCCGGATCCCTTTTGAAAAGGAACCGTGGGATCCGTCCTACTGGAGAACAGTTTTTCTTGCAAATTAAAAACCATTTTTTTTAAGTAATACTCCACTAGAATGTCAAAACCATAAGTGATTCAAGTATCTTTCTTGTTTAAAAACCATTGTTAATAAAAATCTAATAAAAACGTTAGATAATTATAGGTTGACCATAAACATCACCTCTTATTAACCCATCACTTCTATAGGTTCAACTATGACGCATGAATACGAGTTTGATTTTTCACTCACTAGCGTCTACACTCCTAACAACTCTCTTGAGCCCAACACACTGGCAATCATGTCCGTGGGTTCAACAATCTCGAAACCCGTCACTTCCATGAAGGACGTGTTGAGACACCTCTCTACAATTCGAAGAAGGTATCAATACCTCCTTCCGAGCCATAGGACTAGAATGTCTTCTTGAAATCAACGAGAAGATATGTCCAAGGTTTATAATGGAATTCTTCCGTCAAGTCGAACTCGTTCGTAACGAGGATCGCTCTCTATCTCTTTGGTTTTATATCAAAAACCAAAAGTTCACTCTAACCCTTGGGCATTTTGCTCACATCCTCCGGATTCCAAATCATGGACAATGTACCTTCACCGATGTTAGCCTCGTTTTTTCTAAAGATAACGTCACTTACGTAAATTGGACTAGATGCGTAGTATACTTTGCCCTTAGAGACAAGTATTGTGTAAGTGGCAAAGATAGAGCCTATAAATACCCCTCATGACTCTCCATGAGGGGTGAGGTGAAGCATTTGGCTAGTTGTATTGTGTGTTTTATTTTAATAAAGTCTTTGTTTTCTCCTCCCTCTCTCTAGTTTCTCTCTCTAAAAAGGATGAAGATCTTCATCTTCTTCCACCAACCAAGACCTCCAAACCACATAAATCTTATGTTATTCGGTCCTGACAATTGGTATAACGAGCCAAGGTTGTTGTTTGTTGATTTATGTTGGTTTTACACATGTTTTATTAACTGCTTTTGCGCTTTTTATGTGGTGAATTTTTTTCCGATTTGTGGGTATACGCTTTTATACATGTTTGGTATCCTTGTTTTGGTCAAAAGTCCTCTTTTTCATGTACATCTGTCTTGGGTCTTATCCAAACGATCCTTTGGTATGCTTTTTGTACCAATATATCCGTGAAACTAAAGTGGTCAAACCGTCATCCTCTTGGTCAAACGGCAAAAAGGAAGCGGTTTATGCTTTTCGGGTATTTTATGAAGATGGTCGGATTTTTCATCGGAAAACTCTTCGAAAAAGTGGTCAAAGGTCAAACCCTAAACTTACGCGTAGAAGAATCTACGGTGGAGTTACGCGTGGCGTGAAGTTCTGGCGAGAAAAGCGATTCTGATGTGCCACGCTTAAGCAAAGCCTTGCTTACGCCTATGGCCCACGCATATGTTTACGCGTATGCTTACGCATAAGCATAACGTTACGCGTAAGGCTACGCATAAGGATTTGAAGAGAAAAGGAGAAAATGTTATGCGTAAAACATACAAAGACCTTGACCACATACCAAATACCAAAACTACTAAATTGACCTCAGTCCGATGGAACCAACCAAAACCGACTCCAAACTATATGAAAAAACTGAGTTCGAAACCATACAAAACCAATCCTAGACCTAGACTCACTTCAAAAACCCTCACTATCACTCCCCATCTCTTATTCAATCAAGACTCAAAAAGAAAATATACAAGTAATCTCAGTTTTGATTCAATTTTTTTTTTGTAATCTTTTAAAGATTATTTCAAATGAATCAATTTCATCATCGATTTTATTGTGTTATTATCCGAATATTAAGTAAAGTAAAATAACAAGTATGTTAATTCACTTTCTTGGTTCGGTTTAGAACTTAAACGAAAATACAAACGAATATACAACAATTACACCTACCCGAGACCATATTCTAATGATCTTGAAGTCATTTTTCTCTGATTTCGTGATTCGGATTAAGTAGCACATGAAGACAAGGGTCGGATTAGGATGTATTTGTGTTTGGATGATTCATTTATGATGATGAAATATAGAGGAGATGAGATTTGTTTGAGATGATGAGTATGGATTTGTATCAGGAATGATTTTTTTCCAGATCTGTCTTTGGGTAGTGAGAGAAAAAAAACGTATGGTAGGCGTTTTTTTTATCACTAGTATGTTTAGGTCAAAGGATGGTTTAGGTTATCTTATATAACCGATTGTGAGTATATGGTGTTTGCATTTGGATAGTGGACTGATGATAAATTCGTTATCTTGATATGGTTGGGCTTTGTGATTAATGGGCTGAGCTATACGTTGGGCTGCTCGATGAACATGCTATTTGAATTCTGTCATCCGGATTCTTTTGATATACAAAAAGATTTTGGATACAAATTCTTGTAGTATGTTAAAGAATGGTATTTTGGTCGGATAAAAAAATTTCACGGAGGGATACATATATTCACGGCTTGAGGAAAATTTGAAAAAATGGCTACGGAGTTTTTGTATGGTATTATTGATTTCAAGTTGAAGTGAAGTTTCAAGGATGTACTTATTTATCTTTGAGATAAGTCGATGGTCTCAAGATAACTTGTTGGAGCACATTATGAAATTTGAAAATCTGGTTATAACTGGTAAGGAGTTACATTGTAGTGCTCACAGTGTGTAACCATCACTTTAAGGAGTTACGTTGTTGTGCTCAGTGTCACACGCAGTTGTGGATTGTTCAAAATTTAGAACAAGCGAGAAGTCACAACTTGGGATGTTGACTTCCTTTTCAAGTCGATCGTGTCGGGTTATCTCCATATGTGGTCATTACTATTAGCCGGTGAATTTAAAGGAGGTTCGATAAAAGGTTGGTTAGAGAAAATTATTGAGAGTATTTTTGCGACATATTCTCACGGAATTATGATCAAGCTATGATGTTTGAAAATTGCATCAACAAGGTAATACGGCATGTACGCAACATTATGATGATTCCGATAGCTCGCAACCATCAGGAGGGAGAAGTTGGTATTTCATCTTCCGTGTTTGGATTACGAAGGGATTTTTGCTTAAGACTGAAGAAGGAGAAGTAGTGTGGTGTACATCGGGGTTTTTTACCAACTTGGATGCAATACTAAGTGAATTATGTTGTTATGATGTTCCCAGAACGACAAGCATTGTACAATCAAGAGTTTACTTTCTCCGCTGCGTGTCTGGAGATTAAAGACGTGTTGGAAGAGTGTTGTCGGTTCGGGAGGAGAGAAAAGAAAAAAGGCTCACTAGTTAGGAGGGAGTAATAACCTAACTAGACCGTTCACATTTGAAGTTCGAGCTACAAGAAGATCATTTGCCGAGGTCATCGGGAGGAGAACTTCAAGTTTGCCTCAAGATATCTAGACTACGAGACTCGCACTTCAAGAAAGTCAACATTGTTCATTACTATTGTAATTTACTTTGTTTTGTATTTATAGGTCTCATTGTAACCATTCACGTGTGACGCTATCTTGGAGGAGATTGTTAGCCTCTTTTCTAAAGATAACGTCACTTACGTGAATTGGACTAGATCGTAGTATACTTTGCCCTTAGGGACTAGTATTGTGTAAGTGGCAAAGATAGAGCCTATAAATACCCCTCATGACTCTCCATGAGGGGTGAGGTGAATCATTTGGCTAGTTGTATTGTTTTGTTCTTATCAATAAACCTTGTGTTTCCTCCTCCCTCTCTCTAGTTTCTCTCTCTAGTAAGATGAAGATATTCATCTACTTTCACCAACCAAGACCTCCAAACCACATAAATCTTTATGTTTTCCGGTCCTGACAACCGAAGATTGGTCTCTTGATTCTCTCTTCAACTTTCGTGAATAAAATAGTCCATATTGTTCACACATACCCTCTCCGGAAGATTTAAATCGCATAATATGCAAACCTCGACCATATTACTCCGATCCAAACATTATCTTTACAAGGGATATCCGAGAAGAGTACAAGCCTCTTGCACTCATCCCACGTGAAAATGTTTGAGTCTTAGGGAAATCGAGAAATTCTTCCGCTTGTTGTGCTCACATGTTGTACTATTTGCTAACATAACAACCATACAATCTAGCCTACTTCTTCACAAGGCGACCAGAAATCTTCAAGGCTCCAAGAATAAACTCATCCCTTATGGAATGTTCTTGACACGCCTATCATAATGTTATGCACTTCCATCCTCAATTTCAAAGTCCGTTGTACGTACTTGTAAACAAGATGATGGAACCGCTAAACATATCTCTCATGAAGACTTTCTTCATTCTTGATTCCACCAACACTCATCAACCACATAATGATCCTCCTAGTGAAAACACTCAAGAAACCTAGTAGTATTCCAAAATAGGATCAAATTCTCTTTTATTCGTGCTCTATCAATGTAAACCAATTTCCTTCATGAAATAAAACATCTTACATTTGATATCTTAGTATTAGAACTCCTTTTAGACTATCCTTGAGATATAATTCATTGTCAAGATCATTGCATACCTTTAGTAAAGGTCCTGCTTGAGCGAGATAGGCGGATCCCAAAGATTGTGCTAGACGGATCCCTACACTTAGGGAACCGTGGGATCCGCAAGCAAAAATGCAATTGCAAGCATTATATTTCAACCATATTCTTAGAATACCTCACACTAAACTAAACATAGTGTCTTAAGGCAAATTAAGTCCTTATCAAGATAGGTTATCTTTTACATAACTCACCTAGATCACACTCTAAGAAGCTTGTAGATCTACCGTTTCATTTTTAATCCATTACTCTTCCGCTCTTAAACTCACACTTCAATTTTTTTAATCCCTCACATCTAGTTTTAGAAATCTTTCAATTATGAAAAAATTGATCATAAATCATCCTCATCTCAAAATTGATCAAAGTTGATCAAAATCTAGTTTTTCCATCTCAAAGCTTCTAGGATATTTTCCAAAACACTATCCTAAGACACAACCTGATCTCTAGGATCATTTAGCTTCAATTGACACTCTACATTATTAGTGTCATCCTTGCTTATCCATTGGTACTCTTGAAAGTTCCAAATCCTTCCATAAATAACAATCATTAGCTACATCATTCATTACCTTCAAGTACTCAAGCACCTCTTCATTTAAAACACTTAGGAGGACTGAAACACTCAAGATGATATAGGTCTTAGATCTTAGAAACATCATTCCCACTTTTTTCATAACTGCTGAAAGTCGGTTCCCTAGGATTAGCCTAGACGGATCCCTCTGAGGAAGGAACCGTGGGATCCGGATGACAGTTTATGTCAAATCTTGCTTAATCAATCATTTCAACTCATATTCCTAACTCAAACACTCCATCTCATCTTAAATGAATTCCTAGATCAGTACAACCTCTGAAGCTGACTCTTGTGCATGTTAATCATCACATTCCAATGAATCTTAGTGGCTTAAGGCTTAAATGCACTTGCCAAATCTCTTGGTTTATAAACTACTTTGCTAGAACCTCCATAGTCATCACTCTCATCCTAACTTTCAGCTTTTGCAACCTCTTGAAATCATCTCATCATGAGGAAAACCCCAAGTAGTAACTTATCCACCAAAGAACCACCCATGAAAAAGGCTCGTGTTATACACGAAATCTCTTCAACCGAATCATCTCCGGTCAAGCCAACAAATGATAGGATTCTTCCTCATCCAATTAAACTAATTCCGAAAAGGATAGTACCCACAAAACTACCAATGCCAAACACCACCATACCTCCTAGGCCAAACAATATTATCTCCACTAAACCATCACCATTGGTTCCTAGAGCTATTTCATTTACATCCCCACTATCATCACCACACCTCTACAATCTAGATGACTTGCCTCCTTGGCCGTCTCATCCGTTTCCGCCGACAACATTCTCCTCATTAAAAGGAATAATGGTTCAAAATCAAGGTGTTGAGTCAACACTTGCTCTAGCTTCCTTTTCGCCGTTTCCATCATATAATCCCATTTGGATTATGAGAAATCATCAAAGTCAACCACCCGATCATATGGAAGTTGACACTTCTCTACCACCACCATCATTCTTGGTTGAGTCATTCTCAAATGTACATCCACCAATCCCTCCATCGTTTGAAGCTCCACAAGCCGCTTCACTTGATCCTTCGCATCAAGCTATTTCATTTCCTCCACCACCACTACCTAGCCATGACAAAGATTGCTATCATTGTCAACATGTTGAAAGTTTAATACATGAAGTACGAGAAGACCAACGTTTCATGTTCTATCATCTCCTCGAACGTTTCGACGAGATTTAACCCAAACAAAAATTGAGCTAGAAGATTTTAGTGGTGTCCTAGCATCAAGCGTTAGTTGGTCTAGAAATTCCTAGTCATGTATTGTCTATTTTCTTAGTTTTTAGAGTCATGTATATCATAACTCTAGTTTTATTTAATGGAATTACATGCTACTTGTTATTTTTCTGAGCATATGATTACCTTGTATTCATATCTCATTTTGTGATAACATTACTTGTTATATCACCATTCTTTGAAATTAATCGACTACTACGGATCCTCAAGATATTGCCTAGACGGATCCCTACTAGGAGGGAACCGTGGGATCCGTGAGACGAAAGTTTCTTTCTACTAACTTGAATCACATTTGCGAAATTGTGAATTATACTTGCTTTCTAATCTTTGTTTTATAGTTATTCAATTTACACATGAAGACTTTGACATCCTAAAGCTAGGGGGGCTTTATGTCAAAGCAATACATTGCAAATTACTTGCAATCTTAGATTTATATTTCATGACTTCCCGTTGCATAATTGCAATCATCTGGGGGGAGCACACCAGTCAAAAGTTAATTGCAAATGAACTAGATTAGAATTACTTTCTTGACGCCCTTACTTAGGGATGGACTCGTCAAGGGGGAGTAACGACGAGATCCTTTCCCGTTACTTGCTCTCTATTTCTTTTTACTTTTACTTCTTTCACATGGTTTTCTTAAAAATGATGTGTTGCTTTCCTTCAAACACTTTTGTTTCGACAAAAGGGAGAAAAAGTAAAACTACAAATTCAAATTTTTACAATTTTAGCTTTTCCTTAAAATAATTTTATGTTTTGTCATCAACAAAAGGGAGATTGTTTATACAAATAAGCCGTAAAACGTTTATTTATATTTTACGATCTTCAATGTTTTGTCGATAACAAGCGTAAATCATATTAACGAAACAAATAAAATACGTAAATGGTTTGAACTAATAGTTTCTAACTTATTCACATTTCACATAAAACACTAAAACAAGTATAAGTGATTTTATGATTTAAGTAATACATATGTACAACAACTAGTGTTTACATATTTAGATAAAATATACACATAACTAGTATGTAGTATATTGGGTAATATAAATGGGTAGAAACTTAAGTATCACAACCCATTGGGCAAATACATTGAATGTAGATGGGTACAACCTAAAGCCCATAACCCATGGATCTTGAACCATAACCCATTGCATGACATCATGCTTATATCATACATGGATGATATCCATAACCCATGGATCAAACCATACCCAAGTGACCAAGTGCATTGCACTCAAAGATACATTGTATCTAGCCAAAGATCCATGGTTCAACCCATGACCCATGACCCATAACCAAAATACCCATGGGTAAAGGGAGAGTCCCACGGATCCCTAGCTTAACGCTAGATGGATCCTTGTGGAAGGGATCCGTGGGATCCGGGAAGCAGTGGATTTTTCCTCTATAAATAGTGAGCCATTTCTTCATTATTTCTCACTCCTTTCTAACACACTTTCTCCCTAAGTTAAATATCACTAACCTTAGATCCAAGAGATCTATGTTTGTAGTTTTGTTTTTGTGTGATCTTTTAGGTTCCTCTTAAAGGCAAGATCACCACCTTTGAAGTCGAGCAAGCTCAAGTCCATGAGTTGCCAAGCTTCCTCATCATCAAGGCTACTGAAGTCTTCTTGTTGATGATTCCTTTATTTCTTCAAAGAAGTGTAGTGTTGAAGACATTAGTGAAAGGTGTCTCAAGTGTCAAGACGAAGATATTAGTGAAGAGTATCTATCGTCTATAGCATAAGCACTTGTGGTAGGTGCTTAGAAGTCAAGACAAGAAGCATTAGTGAAAGGTGCTTGAAGTCAAGACTTGAAGCATTAGTGAAAGGTGCTTAGAGTGAAGACACAAGACATTAGTGAAAGGTGTCTTGTAGATCTAGTCAAAGGCATTAACGAAGGTGCCTTAGATGTACATTCGATATGGTGTGTTTCGATATACTAGATAGACTAGCATTAGATCCAAGGATATTGATGTCCTTGATGATGTTGTAAAGGAGTAGATCTCCTTTGTGATTAGTCGTTGGTGTAGTGTGGTAGTAGTTCCTCCATTGCAATGGAACTAGGTGCTTAGCCTAGTACCTAATAATGGGTAGGCGACGTTGTGAAGGTGTAGTTCACCTTGGTGTGAAAGAACTAGGTACTTAGCCTTGTACCTTATAAAGGGTAGGCGACGTTGTGTAGGTTTGGTTCACCTTGGAGTGAAAGAACCCGGTGGTTAGCCTAGCACCGGAAAAAGGGTAGGCGACGTTGTGAAGGATTCTCCGCCATAAGGAGATTGGTGTAGTGTTTACGAGCTCTCGAGTAGGTGACTCGGGGAGTGGAGTAGGGCAAGGAAGGTGTCCTTGTAGGCGAACCACTATAAATACTCGCGTTGTGGTTTTGTGCTTCTTACTCTTATCTTTTTATTACATATCTTTATATGCTTGTTTATCAACATCCAACACACACAACCAAATAGATTGACATAAGTCGATCTAAATAGTTTAAAAAGAAGTTTTAATTGGTAAAACTATTCAACCCCCCTTCTAGTTTTCCACAAAAGATACTAGCCAAGGTTAATCACTTTCTTCCTGGGCTGTTTCTTCTTGGAGCCTGCACCATTAACTACAATACCCTTTCCCTTATCCACATTTCTTCCACTTACAACAACTGCATCACTTGCACCAGCAACATCATTTACACCAGCATCATCATTTGACTTTTTCTTCTTGGCCTTCTCAGTTGACTTTTTCTTCTTGGTCTTTTCAACTCTAGGACCTGTGCAACTCCTAGAATTGTAACCACGACATTTAGACTTGTCACAAGTTACTGTCTTTAACCTTCTTGAAAGCTTGCAGTTCTTGACCATGTTGTCACTCATCAATAAGGCTGACCTCCTTCTCCTTTTCTTTGGTCTACCTGGTTGCTCATTATGAACTGGTGGAATGATTGTTGATGGAACAAGACACTCAAGCTAAATTTTTGGTCCATTGATTGCCATAATATTGAATGAATAGACTTGCTTCCATGTCTCTAGCCTGTAGCAAGGATGGATAGGTTTCTGGTATACCTACTTCTTGCCTGTTTTGTACCATGTTGAAGTTTACAACCACTGCATGCTTGTATGGTAGCCCTGTTAATTCCTACCTCCTGCATGAACAATTTCTCTCAATGACATCCACTACACACTGATCTGCCCAAAGACCACTCACTTGGTAGTGTTGACCTCCATTCCATTGAACTGTATACTGGGTAGCCTCTTTCTTGATAATATCAAACAACTTCTCTACAGTAGGTGTGAGAGGACCACTAGAACTAGCAATTACTTTATTAACTGTCATAATCATTCTCATTATATATTCCCTTATATATTCTAGTGTTCCTATGATAAGCTTGTCCCTTCCACCAACCAGTTTACCATTAAAGATCTCACACATGCTGTTCAACAATACATCATACTTTGCCCTTCCTGTTAATATAATTGTAATTAGTTACTATCTATACAGTTACAACAAGTTTAGAAACTATAAAAAAATTTGTACCTGAAAAATGTGATTTGGCCCAATGTTGTGAAGGAATCTTCACTAACCAATCATAGCATGGCTTACTAAAAACCTTTAACTCCTCTATTGCTATCTAAAAGTATTGCACAGTTGTAGCAGTAGCAGCTTTCCAAAGAAGGTATTTGTATGCCCTTCCATTCATCAGTAGTTAATTAGTAAGTAGTAATTAAAAGTAGTTAAAATTAGTAGAAGTACCACCCCCCACTCCTATACCCCGAGATATTTATTTACTTTCTAAAAACATAAAAAGACTAAAAAGAATCTCCCTCAACCTCACCTTCTCGTCATACATCTCTTTCTAGCATCTCTATTCCCCTAGAGAACGAATCAACCCCCTGGGCTTACCCCATGCTACACTACAACGATTAGGTACACTGCCTAGAGGGTTGAAAAACTTGCTCGTAGAAAAGGAAGTCATTTGGACCCCGAACCCATGCATCAAGTTTTTGGCGTCGCTGCCGGGGAATAGAATAGCTAGTTAGATTTCTATCTCGTTTAGGTCTTCTCGCTTGATTCCTATCAAGTGAGATTTTTTCTCTTTTTCTTAGCTTCCTTGTAGTCTATCTTTTTTTTTTCGTGTTTTAGTTCGTAATCTCATCACTTTTCATCATGGAAGGTGATAACCCACCCAACAACGATCCACCACCACATCAACGACTTCCACTCAATCAAACACCACACGACCCGCCAAGAGGTCGTACTCTTCGCGAGAACCCGCCAATCAGAATCTTCATCCATAGATAGTAAAATGTTTACCTTTCTCATGGTGATGTTGACCAATTCTCCATTCCTTGCATGACTCTTTCCAACTGTCAGATTTTCACTCTCTGAAAGTTCCATTAATGTAGTGACTCGAACCATTTCATCATCTGAAGAGAAATCTTCCTCATCCCAGTCAAAGGTTTTAGCCACTAAACCTTTGTTATTTGCCTGAGAAGGTTTAGTGGTGGGTGTTGTTTGGAAAGTGGAGGGAATTGCCTCAAAAAGTACAAGTTTAGCTTTAGCTTTTCTAAAGTTAGCTTAAAAAGCCTTTGGACTCTTTTGTTTAGTTTTATTTTGAAAATGTCGAGAGGACATAAGTATTTTTGGTTGAAACTTGCTTGTACTTGATGAGAGGTTAGACCCTGAAAATTTGTATGAGGGTTCTTATGTTGTTTTCGAGAAACAATCTTTAGCAAAATGACCTTTTTTACCACATTTAAAACATTCATTGCTTTGATTTACTTTAGTTCCTGAAAAAATTAGTTTTGTTTCGTTTAATAAAATGTTTAGAATTAGAAAGGAGTGCCCTTTCTTGAAATTCAATTTGTAAATCATTTAGCCTCATAATCAGAGTTTTCTTGAAAATCCTGAACAACAATATTAGAGAAAAAAATCAGTTGACATGGGTGTAGTAGTCATTGGTCTCTTTAGCCATTTTTGAATCTGGGTATCTCCTAGCGATCACTTTTTCTTCATAGACAAGCTTCCCATAGATTTTAGAAAGCTCAAGGTTTTGTATGTTATTTGCATTTCTAAGTCCCTGAGAGAAGCTTAACCACTTCTCAGGAAGACTGTTGACAAACCCTAATATTTGTTTTATGTTTGGACAGGGTAACACCATCGTTGGATAGTTAATTAAGTAAGGTTTTGTAACGGGTATAGGTTTCAGAGAGACTTTCAGAGTCTTTGGCTCTGAAAGTGTTATACTTCAGTTTCAGGTCCATGATCATGTTTTTCTTGGTATATGAGTGTTAGGAATTAGAAATTCCCGGTATTAAAGAGTCGGTCACCTCAAGTATATGTAATCGTTAGAAAGCTCGTAGTCGTAGTTCTTTTAAGTTAAGTAGTATTTAGTTAAGTAACACCGTGGAGGACGGACGGGTCTTTACCCACTGTATGCCTGATCCATAGCCCGATGTGTGGCGATTTATGTAAGACTATAAATACTCTCTACCTTCCAAGGTAGAGAGTTGGAGCTCATAATAATATCTTTCACTTTCTCTCACTAAGTTTCCTAAACCTCTAACTTTCTCTCTCTAGAATCCCACTTATTCGCCACCTTGTTGTTATGGTTTGATGTGTATGTGAAAAGTTATATCTTACAATTGGTATCAAGAGCCATGGTTAGATCATATCTTGCACATCTTTGGATTTCTAGTGGTTTTTAGGTGGTTTTGAGTTTGAAAAAGTTTAGTGGTTTTGCATCATTTGGTTGATTTCTTGTGTTAAAGTTTGAATTTTGTTAGTACTTTTGTGTTTAGAATCATCACAAGTGTTTAGGTTTTCATTTGGTAGCTTGAATCATCTTGGTTGGGTTGTTTTGGATTGAAAAGTGATGTTTATATGGTTTTTCTTGCTAGCGACTTAGCTCACGGATTATTTTCTTCATAGCGACTTGCTTTACAAATTTGTAGCGAGTTCTGGTTTTAGACCTAGCGAGTTAGATCTAGCGAGTTAAAGTACAAGTAGTGGACTCTCCACTACGAGTAGCGACAGTGGTAGCGACTTGGTGCATGGCGAGTTGCTCTTTAGCGACTTGAGTGGCAATTCTTTGCCAAAATTTTGCTAGCGACTTGAGTCTTAGCGAGTTACTACTTAGCGACTTGGATTTGTCTAGCGACTTGGGACTCTAGCGACTTAGTGGTGTAGCGAATTAAGTGTTAGCGACTTAGTGCATTATCTTCTAGCGACTTAGTGCATTATCTCCTAGCGACTTGAGTGATTGTTTACGATTTTCTCTTGATTTAGTAAAATCCGTGAAAGAATCTATTTCCGGTTTAATCATAGAGTTATAAAATCCCGTATAATCTGTTAACATGTCTACCAACGTTCCTCATCATCTCCATTGTTGCCGAGGATGTTCAAGCGGTGGCTCGGATACTAAATCCACCCATGCTTGCGAGCAGGACTACTATTCTTGGGCTCAACGAATCAGTTGTATTGCCTTGGAAAGGAAAATGGTGTCAACATTCTCAAATCCATTGATGAAGGACCATATCGAGTTGAGACGACTAGAGACATACTTGATACTAATGAAGATGGTACTCTGTTTACGGAATGGACGGACCTAAGATGTATGATGAGCTTGATGATAAGGATAAAAGAGATTTGATGCGAGATATCGGGGCTTCAAACATTGTTCTTCAAGGTCTTCCTAAAGACATCTACAAGTGATCAATCATAACACCGATGCTAAGGCGGTTTGGGATAATGTTAAGATGCTTCTCTCGGGATCGAATTAACTATGGAAGGCAGAGAATCCCACTCTATGATGAATTTGAGCACTTCAAGATGAAACCGGATGAGAATGTCTATGAGTACTATGTGAGATTTCATAAGTTAGTTAATGACATGAGGAACATCGAATGACTATGCCTAACATTCGAGTTGAACTCAAAATTTGTGAACAACATGAATCCCGAATGGCACAAGTTTGTTACCATTGTGAAGCTCACTAAAGGATTGAAGAATACTAACTATGAACAACTCTATGCCTTCCTCCTTGAGAATGAGAGACATGCTATGTTTGAAAAATTGATTCTCAATCGGTTCAAATCCAACCAAGGGAGACAAGCTCGTCTAATGACTCTGACTTTCTACTCAAACATCGGAATCACAACCAAAGCATCACAAGTCATACCCTTGGGTAATGGTAATCACAAACTCATTCACGATCCTATGTACAAACAAGCGATCTTGATGCTCACGTGGGTAACTTCATTAATCAACTGGCTCTTCTCATTAGTCAAAACATGAATACTCTCCCACAAACCAACAACAACCTCGAATAGCATCTAACCCACACAATCAAGCCAACATTAAAGATGGAAGGATTGTGGTGCAACCGATTCGGAAAGACAGTATGATCGGGGACGAGGTGGAGCGGGAGAGGTTATGTTGGCAACCGAATCGAGGAAGGAATGGTAACCAAGGTCAAGCTAAGCCCATCAAATGTTATAAGCTGTGGTGGTGAGGGACACATTGCAAGGCGCACATCTCCAAAGCGTCCACGAATCGCCGATTACTTGAGAGATAAGATCTTTGCTGGCACAAGCTCGGGACAATGGTGCTGCTTTGGATGAAGAGGAATTGCTTTTCTTCTTCGAGGGGCAATGCCAAGACCTATGATGCGAGATGTGGATGAGCGGCCTATTCGGAGATAGGTCACAATCATCGAATGCCTTTCAAGTCGTGATCGTGATGCATACGACTACGATGTGGATGATGGACCTCTGGCACACACAATTTTTATGGCTAGCATTTCTCCAATGGTTTCTCCCAAGGTCTCTTCTTCACCACTAGTTGGGCCATCCCATGACAAGCTCATCTCGGAGGTATTAAAACTATACGATGATGCCGATGTGCAGCGGATGCATGTCAAAGTACAATCAATGAAACTATTGAATCAAATGTTGAAAATATGGGTAATAACAATATTGTCCCATATGATCAATACGTGAAACAAAGTGAAAGTGAAGTTGTACCAAGTGATGCATCTTCTGCGATCAACAATGACTATGTCTTTGATGAATACACCGCATGTGCTCCCGATGATTCCGTAATTTACGAACTAAATGCCTATAAGGAGCGTGTTGCTATTTATGAACAACGTGCAAAATTTGAGTTGACCACTCGTGAGAAGGAAATGGATGACCAAGTGAGTTCGATAATTAGAAAAAGTAAGTTTAGAAGAAGTATTGAAACAAGAATTACATTCCTTGCAAGAAAAACTTTCTAAAACAATTAAGCAAAAACAAGAACTTCAAGAAAATGTGAAAATGCTTAAGCAAAAATTTAATGCAAAGGAATCAAAACTCTTGAGAGATTTTTCTAATCGAAAACTTTGAAAAACAAACTTGAAAACAAGTTGTACATACAAGGAAACACCATTCGATTGCTCACATGGTCACCAAACATCGAGTCTTAAGCGATAAGCATAGCATTCCCTTGTTGAGGAACCAAATCCGGAGGTAATTAAAAGGCTAGAAATGCTCATAAGGTGCTTTATGATGGTAATGAAATCCTTAAGCCTAAGCGAAAACCTAGTTGCGTTGAGTGCGAGGAAGATAAGAAATCAAATGAAATCACTAGGGAAAAGATGAATAAGAAACAAAATGATCCCAAATGCAAAGAGAAAACATAATTATCACTCCTCATGATTACAAGAAGGAAAACTGGATTTCCTTGAACAAGTTTAAGCCTCGAGACTTTGTTGACTCCGAACAAGTCTTACGGAAAAAGGATTTAGATAAGCGAAGCGGAAAATATTGTTGAAACAAACCCTCCCTTTGGAAAATGCCTAGAAGCGATGTGTATCCTCCTAATACACCAATGCATCTTGTACCTAGAACAATTGCCACTAAAAGCAAGACATTAATTAGCCAATACGTTATATTTCAACTATTTGTTGATTTTGAGAAAACTTGCAAGAAAAGGATCACACCCATTGGTATAGCTCAAGGAGAAAGGGTTTTGAACAAATGAAAGAATGTTATTTAAGCGAGGTCATGCCCTTCTTTAAACTTCTAAAAGATCACTTTGAGAGTCTTAAAAAGGGATAGAAACCGATATTAAGGGAATGGAAAGGAATTTGATGCAATGGTTGTTGAAGTTAGTGACTATGGCGTGCCTTTGAAATATAATGAGATTGAGAGAAAGAACTTGCATACATTAAATGAGAATCTTATTCTTGAATGTGTTGCTCAAGATGTGTTTTTCATTGCTTCAAATTGCTCTATTAATGCTTCCAAATTTCATGAACTATCTGGCCCCGAAAGTCTCCCATGATCGTGTCATTGAGCTTGAAAAACTAATTCTAAACTAAGCGAGAAAATTGAACTGGATGATCACGACAATTTCGTTAAACATTTTCTAAACTAGAAGTTGAGCATTTTAATTTACAACTAAAATATCAACATCTTAAAGAAAATGTCAAAACTTCAAATGTCAAGACATCTTGAGATGCTCCGAGTTTGATGCGATTTTCAAATTAACAAACGTGATGAGCAGATTCAAGCTCGGTGCAACACGATCGAAAAGTTGAAAGCCCAAATCTCTCAATTAAAGGGTCAAACAAACAATATGACGGGCTCCCAAATGCCTCCTCCTTTAGATTCTCGAATTCTCAAACATTTCATCTTCAAAACCTAGTAAATGCTTTACAAAGGAAAGCGAAAGTTTTCTAGAAGAAAATGAAAAGGTTAAGCGTCATTTCAATGAGTTATTTGAATCAATTAAAGTCACTCGTAACAAAAACAACGAACAAATAGCTTCATTGCAAAGGAAATTGAGAATCGAAGAGTCGGTAAAAGGGAAAATGCCAATGACCAATGGGAGAATGATGGATCAAAGGTTCACTCTTGTAATAAATATACTTTATGCGTGACTTATGTCCCCCTCATCTAAGGAACAACAAACTTGCTATTCAAACATACTTCTCATCCCTTAAGGATTGCCTAGAATGTCTGCGTGAGATTGTTGAAGAGGATAAGTTAGAGAAACCTCATGATAATGCAATTGGACATGCATGCTTATATGCCAAACGATCTCAAGAAATCTTAGAATGCTTGATCACAATATGCCCAAAGTCATTAGGTGAGAGAGTTAATCCTTTGATTCCATGCTCGATGCCTAATGCCAAGTATGATATGCACTTGATTCCTAATGTTTTGAATGTGAACCGTAGTGTGCCTTTAAGGGGTTCAGATTCTAGATCTGTCAATGCTAAGAAAGAGAACTCATGGGTGCCTTCTAGGAGTACAAATCTCAGTACCTCTAGTTTTAAGAATGTGAACCGTAGTGCACTGCATGTAGTTCGGATCCCAAGCGCATCTAAGCAGGTGATGCAAAGAGTAGTTAAACCAACTAATGTTCCCATTCCTCTACAGGGAGTAATCGGTGACATTAAAGGGAGCATGTCAAAGTCTCAAGACAATACAAGGAATGATAGGACCTCGCAAGCTAAGAATGTGCACTTTCGAAAGAGTAGAAGAACAATCTAGGAACTTTAAGCTTGAATCGAATAAAGCGAATCGTGTTGATTCTAGTATTAGCCATAGGCGTCTTGTAATTAATTGAATTACGATACTATTTGCAAACCTTGTGCGATGTGCGCTTGAATTACATTTCTAATCATGAATGTGGTGTTAATGTTACGCCTAATGATGTCAATTGTCCGGTTTTATTGTTAATGCTAAAATTCATGCTAAGAAGGCTAAAAGGCAAAAGCGAATGAAAGTTAGAAAACGGTGGAAACCCAGGGAAGAACATTCGATAAAATAGGATTCTATTGGATACATTGGTCATAAGACTCATCGATAATGCCCACTAGAAAATGGATGCCTCTTGGTAGAACTATTCCTTTAAGAAGTGATCACATCGTGAGCAGGGGCTATCTGAGACACTAGTCTTGCATCTATTCACAATGATTCCATTGCCTTACTTTCGATATGAATGCTTCTATTTACGATGTGGGTGTTCTAACCATTGTAACTAACCAAATGGAACCCATTCTTGCATGGGGATCCCAATTATCCGATTATCCATTCTTGTGCATGTTCAACTGCGGATCGTTCAAATCGTTACGTGGTACTGGACTCAATTTGTTCCAAGCATATATTTGGAGACCGGTCATGACTCATGAACCGTGAGCAAATTCATCGGGGCCATTAGATTTGGTAACGATCATTTCGGTGCTATTATGGGTTATGGAGATTATGTTGTTGGTGATAGTGTCATCTCTAGAGTATATTATGTGGAAGGTTTAGGTCATAATCATTTCTCTGTTGGTCAATTACGTGATTACGATCTAGAAGTAGCCTTGAAAAACATACACCTTTGTTAGAGATCTTAATGGTAAGGAACTGTTAGAAGGAAATCGTGGCTCAAATCTTTACACCATCTCTATCGATGACATGATGAGGGCCTCTCAATCTGCTTGTTATCAAAGGCTTCAAAACAAAGTCATGGTTATGGCATCGTCGTCTCAATCACTTGAACTTGGCACCATCAACGATCTTTCGAGAAAGGACTTAGTTGTAGGTTTACCTAGACTAAAGTATGAAAAGGATCATCTTTGTTCGACATGTCAATTGGGAAAAAGCAAGAAGTATGCCCATAAACCTAAACCTACTAACTCATCACGAAGTTCTTCATATGATTCATATGGATTTATGTGGACCTATGAGGTGCGAGAATATCTTTGGGAAGAAATATGTGTTAGTTGTGGTTGATGATTACTCTAGATTCACACGGTCAAGTTCTTAAGGACAAAGGATGAAACTCGATATCATCATCAAAATCATCAAGCAGTGCGAGTTCGACTAAACAAAACGTCGAATTATCGAGCAGACAATGGGCCGGTTTGTCAACAAACAACTTAGTGAATTCTATGAAAGCGTTGGAATCGACCATCAAAGAAGTGTTCCACGAACCCCTCAACGAGCAGTGTAGTTGAAAGGCAAATCGTACTCTTGTTGAAGCCGCAAGAACTATGCTTATCTACTCAAAGGTTCCAATGTTTCTGCGGGTGAAGCAATTGCCACCGCATGCTACACACAAAATCGTTCTGATTCACACTTGTTCATGGAAAAACTCCATATGAACTTGTCCACAACAGAAAACCTAATCTATCTTTCCTTCGTGTGTTTGGTGCATTGTGTTATCCAACTAATGAGAGTCAAGACTTAGGCAAACTTAGGGCTAAAGTCGACATTGGAGTATTTGTAGGATATGCACCAAACAAAAGGGATACCGAATCTACAACAAAAGAACCCGAAATATCATGGAAACAATTCACGTTCGTTTGATGGTGACCGGTCAAATGGCTCCTGGACACTCCACTCGGGACCCGCACTTCAAAACAGTCCCATTGGATCATCTCTTGTTCCAAACTCTTCTCAAGAAACTCCATATGTACCTCCATCGAAGATGACTTAAAGAAATTGTTTGATCCTATGTTTGATGAACTGTATGATTCAATTACTAATGAGGTGTTGATCCTACAACAGGGATGCTCATATTCACATGGATGAAGTTAATCCTTGCCCTCCACGAAGATGCTCCATTTGAAAACATATTTGCTACTCCCGAATCATCATCGAACCACCTTCTTGAGGAGACATCGACTCTGCTACCTCGGTTCCTCAACAAGCGCCACATGAACACCTCGAAAATGGACTCACGATCATCCATTAGACAACATCATTGGAAATCCTCTCGTCTGTATCAACCCGGAAACAACTTGCAATCGATGCCTTATGGTGTTTCTTCAACTCCGTACTATCTAAGATCGAACCAAAAGATGTTAAAACCGCCATGAATGAAGATAATGGTTCAATGCCATGCAAGATGAAATTCATGAGTTTGATCGACTTGATGTATGGGAGTTAGTACACTCTCGATTGTGCTATGATTATAGCTCTCAAATGGATCTTCAAAGTAAAACTTGATGAGCATGGTGATGTGTTGAAGAACAAGGCTCGATTAGTTGCTAAAGGATATCGTCAAGAGGAGGTATAGACTTTGAAGAATCTTTTGCTCGATTGCTCGAATCGAGGCAATCGAATCTTCTGAGCGGAGATCTTAAAGGCGGCATTTACGAGCGGAGATCTTAAAGAAGTCGTCTCGTCGCCCAACTGAAGGATTTGTGAATCAAGAGCATCCTACTCACGTTTATCGTTTGAAGAAGGCTCTTTACGGTTTAAATCAAGCTCCAGGGCATGGTATGATACATCACAAAGTTTCTTCTATCAACCGGATTCATCAAAGGAGCGATTGATCCTACATTGTTCACCGAAAGTCGTGCAAACATTTAATTCATGTTCAAATTTATGTTGATGATATTATTTTTGCCTCGGCGGACCCAATGGAATGTGATCATTTTCAAATGAAATGAGTTCAAAGTTTCAAATGTCAATGATGGGACAAATGTCATTTTCTTGGGATTACAAATTTCACAAAGTCCGGAGGCATTTTCATAAATCAATCTAAATATGCAAGAGATTTTAAAGAATTTTGGATTTGATTCAAGTGACCTGTTGACACCCCATGATTGACCGAACCAAACTAGATGAGGACCTCTCGGGATCATGATTGACCAAACAAAATATCGTAGTATGATTGGATCCCGATGTACCTCACATGCTAGTAGACCGGACATCTTGTTCATTGTTTGCATGTGTGCTAGATACTAGGCTAAGCCTACTAAAAGCACCTTGAAGCGGTTAAGCGGGTCTTCGGTATCTCCAAGGAACCATCAATATGGGACTTTGGTACTCAAAAGACACCGGTATGTCACTAACGACATATGCGATCACGAGATCATGCGGGTGTCAAGATACTCGTCAAGTACGTCGGGAGGTGCTCGGTTTTTGGGTGATAAGCTTGTGGTGGTCTTCAAAGAAGCAAATGAGTACTTCTATTTCCTCTCTGAGGTTGAATACATAGCCATGTCATCTTGTTGTGCTCAAATCTTATGGATGAGATCTCAATTATCGACTATGGCTTTGAATTCAACAAAATCCTCTGTCTTGTGATAATAAAAGTGCTATTGCTCTCTCATGCAACAACGTTCAACACTCAAGAGCAAAGCATATCGACATTCGACATCATTTCATCGAGGAACAAGTGGAAAAAGGTGTGGTGGAACTATATTTTGTGAGGTCTCGAATATCGGTTAGCGAGACATCTTCACCAAAGCTCTTCCAAGAGAACGTTTTGAGTTTATTCTTCCACGACTTGGTTTGAAAAGCCTTCAACGAAACTCTCAAACGTCTTCGGGAGGAAGGCGAGGAGTAAAGGTCTATCTTCATCTATCTCTTGTAAATATTTATTCGAAAAACAAAATAGAAAATTATAAAACTTTCAAAATCCATAAAAAAAAAAAAAAAAAAAAAAAAAAAAAAAAATCTTCAAAAATATTGTCATTTTGTCATGTTTCTCTCGATTCGATAATATCTACGGTCTTGATGTTGTCATTCAAAGAATGACACGGGACTTTAGATGTTGTTCTAATTTTATTAAAAAAAAAAAAAAAATTAAAAAAAATCAAAAATTATTTTTGGGAGAAAGAGAAACAATGGTTTATTGTCATTTTCGAGCAATAACCGGTTTTAAAAGAAAGAACGAGCCATGTTTTACCATGTTTTCAAAATTCCATGCTCGATTCTATAAACATTTATCTGCTTTGAAAACTAAATGCTTTGACAAATAACTCGGTCTCTATTTTTGATAATCATCGGGACTTATATGTCAAAATCTCTATCTCTCAATCAACAACCTATGTCATTGATTGAGGGGAGAATGATTTCAATGAAATTAAAAAGTTATTTGGCATTAAATTGTTTTCAAAAGATATACATGCATGTTTTATCAATGGAGTTTAAAGTCTTAAAATCCGATCCTTATCGCTTAAAACGCTTTCATAATCAAGTCACAATTCCCTAAAAGCTTTCAAAATCAATCTAAATCAATATGAGATCACAAATCTCAAATGATTTGATAATTGTGATCGGGGAGAATGTGTGATTTAAATTGGATTTAAACCGATAATTAGGTAAATGGTTTTATAAGGATGTACATGCTATCCCGCCCACATGTGACAAACGATTTCAAATTTTCCATGCACATGTTGAGGGGGAGCATCTATCTTAAACCTATGATTTGAAATGTGATCAACTTATCTCAATGTGCAAGGTCCCTCTAGTATGTGCAAAACTCTTTTCAAATCTCGAGGCACATATTGAGGGGGAGCGAATTTATGGAAACCTCATCCTTCCTGGAAATGCTATTTCTACTTGATTTGATGTGGGAAGTGATGTTGATATCTTTAGAAAATGGTAATCAAAGAAGTTAATTCTTTCTCTTGCCTCCGTGTGCAAAACATTTTCAAATATTTGATGCACATGTTGAGGGGAGTTCTCGTTCTAAAAATATCAAAACAATTCGGTACAAAATGCTTTGATAATATATCACAAGTATCCGAATTGATTTTCAAATGGTTTTCAATTGGATCCAATGCCGGATGAACAATACCAAATAGACCGACCAACTTTACTTTATGTACGGTGATATAAGGATGATAAGGTTAGGTATTGGATCCCATGATCCGCCGAGCCGGAGGGATCTACCGAGGACAATCCACTAGTTAGTGTAGAAGTCCTTAGGTATGATGATAAAAGGAGAAAATGAGATATGGGAAGAGTGCGGACTAAGACCGAGCTAGTCTTGGAATAAACCCAACAAGGTTCTAGTTATGAAGTCTCGGTAAGCACTAAAGGGGTTGAAGAATTAAAAGAATTGAATGAGAATAGGGTGAAAACAAATAGCCTCCATTAATTCAACCTTAGGGCGAAACCGGGTTCAATTCATATGCTCTTGATGGTAACATTGGTATTGAAGACAAGGCGTCATGGACCCAATGGCCGATCGCACTTCAACTTTCCAAACCACTCAAGTTCCTCTTAAAAGGACTTGTTTCATTCTCACGGGGCCGACATTATCTATCGACTTTCTCTTAGAGATGGTTGATATTGAAGAAGGAGACCTCTCCCTAGTCTCGACACGGGATCCAAATATGCACATATTGAGTCTAGAGCCACGAGATCATCAATAAATCTCATTAGGACACTTTCAATGAAGACTCTCTGTTTCATACAATGTGGAAAGAGATTATATCTTGAGTCCTACACATTATCCTTGTGGTATTGTCGTAACATCCGAGTGATGGGTATACATAT
The DNA here is from genome assembly GCA_022545495.1 of Chrysanthemum lavandulifolium. Classification (NCBI taxonomy): domain Eukaryota; kingdom Viridiplantae; phylum Streptophyta; class Magnoliopsida; order Asterales; family Asteraceae; genus Chrysanthemum; species Chrysanthemum lavandulifolium. The sequence goes on along the minus strand of CM040241.1, from coordinate 82,691,115 downwards.
TCACAATGAAGATGGAAAACCTTCGGAGCCATCATCAAACAAGCTCTGGTAGGTGGCATGTGAGATCTATCTAATAGATCAACCATGTGACAACCTGAGCGAAACAATGGGAGATTCAATCTTTTGAATCAATCTGGTTCGAGTTATGGATTGACGGATACCTTTGAAAACCGGTCTTTGTGCTTAACAACTCTTTTCTTTAGCACATCGACCGTGTACTCATTTTCAAACCAAAGGTGTTGTTATGATTGATAATTGATTTTCAATAAAACCTTCGTTGTATTGCAAAAACAATTTCTATTGAGCAATACGATTGTTTTCAAATCTCTTTTATCAATCGGTGGACTTAAAATTATTTGGTTCACTCACTCCGTGTTGTCTTCTTTGAGGCGTTCGGTTTGAGAACAACTAGAACACATTGCGAAACCCATCAAGGAAATTCTTTGGAATTATACGATCACAGGCGGTACATGTCTTGATCAGCGGGAACCGTGGGCGTGTACCTCAATTCAACGAAAGTGATCAAAGACACTTTCGTGTGATTTATTGCTAAGCTGTTGTATGCGGTACACCCGACGTTTGGTGATCGTAATGAAGCGATCAATCCATAGCCGCATGCTCACTTAACACATTCAACTCAAAGAAATCATGATTAGTGCATCAATGACTCGATATTTTCACTCCAAGCTTCGCTCTGTTGCGCCAATATCATGATTCAACAAATGCTTCCGCTACTCGATGAGAAGACATCATGATCCGAATGTGAGCATGTCGGTCCTAAAGTCACAACACCACAAAGGATGTCTTAGAGATTTTGATAGTGATGATCTCAAAAGATGGCTCAAAATTATTATCACGTGGATCGGTAAAGACCTCCACTTGGAGTATCCAAACATGCAATGTGAAGAATCAATGACTACGAGCTTAGAAGCAAAGGACTACATCTAGAATGCAAGAACAATTTTTAATGTAATATCTAGTTGTATTCAATGTAATTTTGGTACATGATTGAGGTGACCTCCTTAGGGAGATTGTTAGGAATTAGAAATTCCGGTATTAAAGAGTCGGTCACCTCAAGTATATGTAATCGTTAAAAGCTCGTAGTCGTAGTTCTTTTAAGTTAAGTAGTATTTAGTTAAGTAACACCATGGAGGACGGACGGTCTTTACCCATGTATGCGATCCACGACCCGATGTGTGGCGATTTATGTAAGACTATAAATACTCTCTACCTTCCAAGGTAGAGTTGGAGCTCATAATAATATCTTTCACTTTCTCTCACTAAGTTTCCTAAACCTCTAACTTTCTCTCTCTAGCATCCCACTTATTCGCCACCTTGTTGTTATGGTTTGATGTGTATGTGAAAAGTTATATCTTACAATGAGGGACCTTCAAAGCTGTGAACCAAGTCAGTCTAAGTCTGTTTGGCTGTACTACAGTTACTAACTGATTCCAGTATATCGTCAGGGAGACAAGATATAATGATGCTTTTAAGGCATTGGTCTTGATTGACCGCCCTTCTCTCATCTGGAGTCCATTGAGCTTCAGGTTTTGGTAAAACTTCAGCAGTCTTAGGGACAAATGGACCTTCATTAATGCATTTAGTGTAATAAGGTTCCATTCCTGTTAAGTAGCAAAGCATGCGCTTTTTCCACTTATTGAATTTTCCAAATTCAAGTCGAGGGGCAACAGCTGAATAGCTTCCTCCTTTTTTGTCGACTAGTTGGGGTGTATCACTTTCAGCTATGGTAGGATCTGATTTTTAAAAAGGCTTTGAGCGGTTTATAAAACCACCGCTCTGATACCACTTGTTTTTCCCTTTACACGACTAGCTTAACCACAAAATTAATCTATCTGTGTTCCATGTTTCAGTGATGTAATGAAAAAATTATTTAAAAGTTAAAGAAAGATTAAAGTAAATAACATAAGTTTTTCAACGTTCAAATCCTTATTTAGATTAATTCAAAGAATTTGTACCCATGTGTTTGTGGAATAACACTTGGGATTTAATGACATGTCTGGTGTAGTCTCCTCTCTAAACTTAAGCTAAGCTTAAATACAACTATGAAAACTAACTAGGCTAACCTCAGGGACTTAGTTGTCTTTGGAGGAGTAAAAGTGTTTGTGATTGTCTACGCATTTAGTGCACAAACTTGTCAACCTTTTACTCCATCTTATGACCCTATTTACAAACAAGTATTTGGACAACTGTTACAATGAAGACAAAGATTGTGGAAAACTAGAAGGGGGGTTGAATAGTTTTACCAATTTAAAACTTCCTTTTAATTATTTAGATCGACTTATGTCAATCTATTTGATTGTTTATGTTGGACGTTGATAGATAGATATATAAGCGTGTAATGAAAGATAAAGAGTAAGAAGCACATCACCACGACACAAGTATTTATAGTGGTTCGGCTACAAGGACACCTTCCTTGCCTACTCCACTCCCGAGTCACCTACTCGAGAGTTCGTAAACACTACACCAACTCCTTATGGTGGAGAAGCCTTCTGCGACGCCGCTTAACCTTTTTCGGTACAAAGCTAAATACCGAGTTCTTTCACACCAAGGCGAACCACACCTAACACAACGTCGCCTACCCTTTATACGGTGCTAGGCTAACCACCGAGTTCTTTCACACCTTAGGAGAACTAATCCTTCACAACGTCGCCTACCCTTTATTAGGTACTAGGCTAAGCACCTAGTTCTTTCACACCTTAGGTGAACTACACCTTCACGACACAACACCTAATCTCAAGAAGATCTACTCCTTGTTACAACACCATCAAGGATATCACCATCCTTGTATATAAACAAATACATATATGTATAACGATGCACCTCATCGATTATACGACCTAGGCATTCTTCCCAAATGCTACTTGATTTGATTCTTTGGCATCCTTCACTAATGCCTTTGACACAACGCTTGGCACCCTTCACTAATGCCTTCGTCTTGACACCTTTAGCATCCTTCACTAATGCTTTGACACGGATGATGAGCACCTTTCACTAATGCTTTCATCTTGACACTTTCGGCATTCTTCACTAATGCCTTCAACCCAACATCTATGGAGAAAGGAAGAACTATCAACAAGATAACCTTAGTAGTCTTGATGATGACGAAGCATGGCAACTCATGGACTTTGAGCTTGCACATCTTCAAGAGGTAGTGATCTTTCCTTTAGGAGGAACCTAGTAGATCACACTAAAACAAAAGACAAACTACATAGATCACTTAGATCTGAGGTTAGAGGGTTAGAATACTTTGGGGAAGTATATATGAAAGCACACATAAAGAGGAAGAAATGGCTCTCTATTTATAGAGGAAATTCTCTTATGTTTCCCCGGATCCTACGGATCCCTACCACAAGGGATCCGGCTAGCACAAAGCTAGGGATCCGTGGTCCGCTCCTCTTTGCCCATAGGTATTTTTGGTTAAGGGTCATGGGTCATGGGTTGATCCATGGTTTTCTTTCTAGATACAATGTATCTTAAGGATACAATGAACTTGGTTAAGTGGTATATATAAAACCATGGGTTATGGGTCAAAACCATTTGCTAGTATTTACCCATTTAGTATATACTTGTATTTACCCAATTTAGCATACACTTAGTTTTTACCCATTTTAGTATACTTAGTTTAAGTATATGTTTAACCCAATATGTAAACACTAGTTATTGTACATATGTATCTAAATCATAAAATCACGTATACTTGTTTTAGTGTTTATGTGAAAGCGTAAGTGTGTTAGAAAACTGTTAACGCAAACTATTTACGTACTCTATTTGTTTCGTTAAAATGATTTTATATTTGTTATCGACAAAACATTAGAAGATCGTAAAATATAAATAAACGCTTTCACGGCTTATTTGTATTAACAATCTCCCCTTTTGTTGATGACAAAACATAAAATTATTTTAAGTAAAAATCTAAAATTAGTAAAAGTTTGAATTTGTAGTTTTACTTTCTTCTCCCCTTTTGTCGAAACAAAAGTGTTAAAAGAAACTAACACAATTTTATAAGAGAAAAATGTAAAATGTAAAGAGAGCAAGTGGCGGGAATGGTACTCGTCTTAACTCCCCGAGACGTGTCCATCCCTTTGAAAGGCGTCAAGGTCATAACGTAAAATAAACTAATTTTGTTTGCAATTAAGTTTGCAAATGGTTCGTCTAAGTGACGAACGTGCTCCCCTTAAATATTGCAATGTTGCAATGGGGTGTCATGAAGTGTAACCCAAAATAGGATTAAGTTTGCAAATGATTTTGCAATGTCGTTTGACACAAAGCTCCCCCTAGCTTTATGGTGTCAATATCTTCATGTGTATTTTGAATAACTACAAAACAAAGGTTAGAAAAACAAGAGTATAGTGCATAATTTCTGCAAAAGAGACTCAAGTTAGCATAAATTTGTGCTCTGTACCACGGATCCCACGGTTCCCTTCAAGGAGGATCCGTCTAGTTATCTGGAAGGGATCAGGCTATCTGCTACGCTTTCTTGAAAGATGAAGAAATGTCAAGGAATACTATTTGAGGAATGAGATATATGTACAATATAACAAGCACAACACACATAATAATCACATCATATAAGTATTCATTCAATAAAACAAGAGATACACAACCAAATCTCTAAAAACTAAGAGAATGAACTAGCCAAATAGGTGCCACTAATGCTAATAAGTTAACCCAAATTTAAGATTCGACTAAAAGCTCAATGATGATCAAGGATGAGAAAGGTTTCCTAAACATTCTCAGTTTGAGCTTGTAGGTCATGTATTAATACATCTAATTCATGTTTCATTCTTTCAACATGTTTGCAATGATCGCACTCTTTGTCATGGTTTTGAGTTTCTTGAAGTGGAGGTTCAAGTAAAGTGGGTTGAGGATCTTCAAATGATTGTGTGGTGGGTTTAGTAGAATTATGTGATGAAGTCCTAGTGGAAGAACTTTTTTTGTGAATTAGTTTGATTGGTTTTCTTAGTGTGGGAGAGATCCTAGTTTTGGTGGACTTACCCGAAGGTGATTTGGTTGAGGAAACTTCATGCATGATTCTAGCAAGTTTCTTGGGTGGTTCTTGAGTGGATGAATTAGCACTAGGAGCCTTAGTCATAGTGATGGTGCTAGTAAGAACTCTTTTAGTTGCTGATTTTAAGATGTGATTTGAGAGTGGTACCTTAACTCTAAGGTTGTTTGGTTTATAAAGGGTAATTTGAATTAGGAGATTAAATTCTTGGCCATTTGAAGGGCTAGGCATGCTTTTGGGGTTTTGATAAGTTCTATGAGGATAATCAATGAATGCTAAGGGTGGTTGGAGACCCAAAAGGTGACTTGAATTCAAATATGGAGCTGGTTTATGCTCTCTGTATTTCTGGATCCCACGGATCCCTTTCCGTAGGATCCGCTGGTTGAAGACCAAGGATCCGGTTGTCGACAAGGACTAGGTGAAATTATTATCTTGTTGTAAGGTTAGTTTAATCATGGATAGACTTAATTTTGAAGTCTTTAGCAGTTGGATATCTCAAATCCTTAATCCTAACAAGTAATTGTGCCTAATCATGGTTTTGATTAAGAAAATTTGGCTTTGGGTAGTCTAACTATAGGTTTGATGACTAAAGTATTCTTGACAATGTGAGTTATAAAGGGAAGAACTTTGTAATTGCATTTAAGACTTAATCCGCTAATGTTCTTGGAAATGTGATGATTGACATGCACAAGGTTGAGATTCGAGTTTCATTGATCTAGAAACTCATTTAAGATGAGTTGAAGTGTTTGAGTTAGGAATATGAGTTGAAATGATTGTTTTAGCTATGTTTGGCATAAAGCGTCACCGGATCCCACGGTTCCCTCCTTGAAGGATCCGCTAGGCTAATCCTAGGGATCGGCTCTCGCGATTATGCGGGTTTGTAATGAGGTTTCGGGAGCTAAAGCTTATCTCATTTGAATGTTTCAGTTCTCCTAAGGGTTTAGGATGAAGGGTATTTGAATGATTAGAGGTAATAAGTGTTATAGCAAATGATTGCTTTTTATGGAAGAGGATGGGACAAGAAGACTACCAATGGATGTCCAAGGATAACACTAAAAGTTATAAGGGTGTCAAGTCATAATAAATGATCCTAGTGATCAGGTTTTAGCTTGAGTTGATATTAAGAAAAATTCTTAAAATTTCAAGAATTGAAAAACTAATTTTGTCTTACCTTGAGATATAAAGACTAGAAGCAATTTCTTAAAATTGTTTAGCTTGCTTTCTTAAAGTGTTTTGAGAGGTGAGAAATAGTTTGTGAGTAGTTGAGCGGAAATATGGTGAGTTTTAGATGTGTTGATAAAATCGGACTAAGATCTTAAGTAAGCCTTTAGTGAGTCTAAGCCTTTCTCATCCTTGAAGTGGACTTAGTTGGGTTCTAAAACATATGCCAAGCTAATGTGATGTTATCTAAAAGCGGTTTGATGTCTTGAATCTTGCATTGTTGATCGATGTCACGGATCCCACGGTTCCTTCAAGGGAAGGATCCGCTAGGCTAATCCTAGGGATCCGCATCTGCAGATCGAGAACCAACACGAACCTATCTGAGAAAATGATGTGCGATTTTGTACACTATTAAATCTATAAAACAAGCAAATAGGAACAAGCAAGTTATCATAAAACATCACTTACAAGGTAAAGTAACAATATCCAAAATACCATAAACTAAAAATACTAAAGAGAAATCATTCAAACATAAAATAAGTGAAACTAAGCACATTCCTATTGTCTCTTTCGTCAATTCTTCCTTTTCCTTTTGACGGCTTAGTGAGGTTGTATGCGAGGTTTTGAATCATGCCTCTTATTTGTTTAAATTAAGGGTCTCGTTTGGAATGGTTGGAAGTTGTTCGTGGTATTCAAGGATTTCCAATTTGATGTTGGATACGGGTCGATGTCTTCCTCATCTTCTTCTTCTTCTTCTCCGGCCGAGGAGTCAGAGAAACTTCGTGTTTCTCCATTGACCATGAACCGTTTAGAAGGTTGTTTGGTAAGAGGTACCATGGCGTGATCGGAGAGGTAATGATCATCGTTGATAGGGGATGGTTGCAATGCACTAACATACTTACAAAGTCGTGTTAGGAGCATACCATATGGGAGTACCATGTTGGAAGCTTTGAATACCCCTGACCATTCTCCTTACCATGTAGTAGGCAAGATTAAATGGCCTTTGGTGGGTAAGACAATAGATCATTTGCACAAGACATGCGTTTGGATGATCTTTGTTTCCAACTAGGCTAATGATGTTTTCCTAAGGATTTCTTCCATTTTCTAAACATGGGATGCATTTGAAAAGTTCCATTTTAAAAGGATCACGGTGAATGTGCTTTTGTTACGATCGTAACGGATTGGTCGGTCCTAATTTTAAAGATAGTATCACGAATGGTTTCGGGATCGTCGAGAGGAGTGTTATAGAGAGGCTTGGGATCAAGTGCATGGTTTTGAGAGTTAATTGCCCAATCTTGAGAGTACATACAAATTCCCTCACAAGGAACGCGAAGAATTTGAGCAAAGGTGTTGAGAGGAAAAATAAAGTTTTGTTGGTGATGATGAAGGCGATTGAGATGCTATTGTCGGTGTTTCTAATGATCCTAAAGCTTTTGTAAAATTCAAAAATGAAGACTGGACAAATTTGTTCATCTATGTCAAGGAGACAATCAAAATTGATTGTCGAGAAAACTTGACGAATGTCGGTATCTTCAAGGAAACATTCCTTGACTACACGGCCTTCGTGGATAAGTCGTTTTACAAGGCTTTTGAATATTTTACGGTCGGTTTTGGTCAATCCTTTTACGATAGTAGTGAGTAAGGTAATGGGCGGTGTCATGGTGATCTTGTTGAGTGGCTTTGGGCATGGTTGTTCCTAAAAATACAAATTTTCAATTAAGATAAATTAGTTGGAATGGGTTTATGGTTTTGATTTGTATTAACAATGTTGTGAACACAAAGTGATTTTGTTAACATCCCCCTTTTCATGATTAGTTTGAAAAAACCTAATTGAGTTAATTGATTAAATATTAAGAAACCATAAACCCTAGGATGAGGATGATGAAAGTTACAACAAGTTAATGTAATTACTTACAATGGTGTTCTAGGAGGGGATACTTGAAAGTATGGAAGCCAATGAGGATGAGTTTTGTAGCTTGGTCGTTTTTTGTTTTGTGTGAGTAGAGGAAAAACAATCGGTGGTGAATTTTGAAAGCGTATAGTGAGTTACATTCCACGGTTCCCGGATCCTTTATGTTTGGGATCCGGCTAGTACAACTAGGGGATCCGCCACGTAGACGAAAAAGGGTTGTTTGATATTATTTTTGTAGTAGACTTATAAATTAGCTTATTAAAAGATAGTTCGGAGGTATTAGATGAAGATTGTTTTGGATGACTTTTGATGAATCACATATCGAAGGTTCATATGTGATGACGGTGTTAGTTTGACGAATCAAAAGGAGTATTATTCCGATGATGAAAAAGGCGGAAAAGTGACGAAAGAGACTTCTAATGATGTTAGAGATAAATAAGCAAAGAAAACTTATGAAAATAAATTGAACTCATGTAACCTATCTAATGAAAAGTAAAACATACCTCTATGCTTCTTGGTTTGGCATAATGCCAAAAATACTTCATGAGCTTTTAAAGTAATCCTTTGTACTTGATGTCGTGAGTTGTGATTACCTTTTAGATCCTTCCTTGAATGTTGACTTCATTATTCTTTGAATGAAGATTTTGGAGAGATTCTAGCATGAAGATTTCTTAGGAACAAAAGTTGTTAGAGTCATCTATCAATGTCCAACAAAATGATTTTAAGAAAAATATGACCCAAAAAAATCCTTCTTTGTAGTTTTCAAACATACGGATCGTATCAAGTCTTTAAAGTACAACATACTTTAAGAAACTTGGTAACGAAGCTCGATGCCAATTGTGGAAAACTAGAAGGGGGTTGAATAGTTTTACCAATTTAAAACTTCCTTTTAATTATTTAGATCGACTTATGTCAATCTATTTGATTGTTTATGTTGGACGTTGATAGATAGATATATAAACGTGTAATGAAAGATAAAGAGTAAGAAGCACATCACCACGACACAAGTATTTATAGTGGTTCGGCTACAAGGACACCTTCCTTGCCCTACTCCACTCCCCGAGTCACCTACTCGAGAGTTCGTAAACACTACACCAACTCCTTATGGCGGAGAAGTGTTAGGAATTGGAAAATTTCTTAGTGAAGAGTCGGTCACCCCAAATGTTATCTAGCTTAAGTTAGCTCGTAGACTTGTCGTTAGTTACGTTATTTATTGTTTTACTAGTTAGTTTTAGTCTAGTTTAGCGTAGTGCAACACCGTGGAGGAAGGACGGGTCTTTACCCACTGTATCCCTGATCCACAGGCCGATAGGAGGTCGTTATGTTTGTAAGTATAAATACCCCTTCCATCCATGGAAGGGTGGTGCTCTCATAATCTAATACTCTACAATTTGTGTAAACCTCTAGCAAGAACACCCTCTCTCTCTCTACTAACTCTCTAACCATGGCAAACATGTATTTTGATCTCCCAAGACCACCCGAATCATCAACACAATAAAATAAAGATCCTACAATTGGTACCAGAGCCAAGGTTGTTGTGGTTTGTTGATTTGTGTGGTATCTTTTATTCATGTTGAAACTGTTTTGGTACTTTTGTGTCCGGAATATTTTTTGATATGATCCAACATGTTTTCGCGTATCTATTTGGTCAAAATTTTGAAACTTTCATGTGTTATACATGTGGTGCATCTTGGTATCATGTTATACCTTTTGTCCTTGGTTCAAACTTTATGTTGTTTCATCGTATTTTGTTGTTACAATAGCGGTTTTAGTGGACAAATGGGTCAAAATGGATGCATCTTTATACTTTTACGGGTTTATCATGAATATGGTTGGTAAGTTGCTTGGGAAAACTCATCGGAAAACTTAAAAATCTTGCTAGCGACTTAGACATTTTTTCATCGGATCCATTGAATCTAAGTAGCTACTTGTATTGACAAGTTAGCGATTTATGTGTTTTCATGATATAGCGACTTGGTGGCGGTTTGACTTTTGAGTCAAACCAAAAGGCTAGCGACTTGTCATAGGCCTAGCGACTTGGCCGTGGCGACTTAGTCGTGGCGAGTTAGCCGTGGCGAGTTAGCCGTGGCGAGTTAGCCGTGGCGAGTTGTCGTGGCGACTTACGAAGGTAGAAGAAGAATGACCATTACCAACATCTTATACCATTACATGGCGGCTCGACCTCGGGTTCTTTATAACCTACAAGACTCGACTCTACCACAAGACTCGACTCGACCACACCACGTACACAAGACCAAAACATCAAATACCATCTCACGACCTCAGTTTCAAACATCATTGGTCCATGGTTATATTAACGAACATGAGAAGACTCGAAACTATCTCAACAGATCCGAAACATATGAATCCAACATCACAACTTCACCAACAACTCCCAATCTATCCTATCCTCCATCTTCTCTAGCACTAACAAGACTCGAAACATAATTAAGAAATTGAAAAGATCTCAGTTTTTATTCGTGGATTTTAATGGTTATACCATAAATAATGGCCATCTCACGAATGATTTAAAAAACCATCATTGATCTAATGTTTTGATACTATTCGAACATTAAGATGTGATGTTAACAAGCATGTTAAATCAGGTCTTTTATTCGTTTCACGACTCAGAAACAAAAACAACATCAATCACTGTAATGAAAAACCTACCTTGGTTTGTTTTTTTAAGTCGCGTCCTTATCAACTCAATACCATCCTGTGGCGTTTATTAATGATGAACCTATGCCATCCACATGGCTAGGTCTAAATGGGTACTTATCTAGGTAAGGTTTAGGTGGGCGGCTTTGATTATTGGTGAGAGGATTGGTAGTCTGTAGAGTATTTAGGAAGAAGGATTGATAGTGGCGGATTGCTTTTGGATTTGAGTGATGGCTGCGTTTGACTTAATGAAGAGAGGGCGTGTTTCGATGAGCAATTAGGGTATGTGTGAGACTTGTGGCATCTTATACTCCTAATTATTAGGGTTACTAAGTGGTTCGACCAAAGATCAGTTGTCAAATATCATGGGCCGTAAAACTCATATGAATGATATGGGCTTTATTACTTAATCTCTTGTTGGCCTCTAGTGTTTCTTAAGCCTCGTCAATTTTGAACCTACTTGGATATCTTGGACCAATTTATTTGGGCATAGCTAGTGATTGATAATTTCTTTTAGACCGTTGTAACATCGGGTAATCTAATGGGATTTGAGGACTATAAGTGTTCAAATAAAGCGTGATAGTGAATACATTGGGCTTTGGAGAAATGCTTATTCTTGGTTGAAGCTATTGAAAAAAAAAAACGTTTGATATTTAAACGTGAATGTGTGTGAATAATGTGAGATTATTGTCACTTATTTCACCACGATTATGCTGTGATTATATCCGAATTTGAGTAAGTTTGATGACCTTTGACATGGGCCGCATTATTATTGTTTCCTTCGTCTTGGGTTGTGAGTATATTGTACTTCTACATTGATAACTTTGTTATGATTTGAACCGGACTTCATGTTGGGCTGTGTATTCTCGCTTTAAAGAGTTATCAATGTGGGCTTAAGTTTCTTCCTTACAAAACGTTGGAATAAATTGGATCGAGTTCAAGGTTGCAGTTGGGCTTATCAAATTTGGTTAATATTTGACGTCGTGATTTGATGATGATGAGTTTTGATGACGAGATTTGTGATAATGAGTCTTAATTGTGAGATGGGTTGACATGAGTTGATGTGTTATGAGGCTTAATACTTTGGTTTATGCATTTTCTCAAAGGGCATTATGTCTCGGCTTGAAATTATCTATTGAACATGTTGACTACGAGGTTGTTTGGACGGTATTTCTTATTTGACTTTGAAGTGAGGTTTTTCGGGCGCGTTTACTTATTTCGTCTTCTTTCTTTCTACCCTTCCGCGAAGATGACTTGTTTGGGCTTTTATAGAGGGTGATAAAGACTTGGCTATTCAGTTACGTTTGTGATTCTTTCTTGCTTGACCCACAACGTTGCTATCACTTGATGTCTCACTCGATTGAGAATGTCAAGAGGTTTTGTACATTGGGTACACCGTTTCTTCTTCACAAGGATTAGTACAAGGTTAAGTAACAAATCTGGGGAATTTTACATCATGTTCGAGTTTGGTATATCGGGTTTACTTCTCCATGTGGTCACTACAATAGCCAACTGAATGCGTGAATGATGTGCTTACTTAAGTATTTATTGGATGGTTGATGATGTTTATGATGTTGGATAATGGACCGTTGATGAACATTGCATATTCCCTAAAACAAATATTCACCTAAACCAATCTTTGTCATAACACATTCAAGTGACATTGTTTACGGTTCGTCTTGATTTTGTAAAATCCGCGAAAGAACCTATTTCTCGGTTTGAATCATAGACTTGTAAAATCCGTGACAATGGAAACATCACGGTAATAGTAAAGTGCATTTACGGATCTATCTTATGGCTTATTCTTGGTTTTGTAAAATCCCGAAAGAAACTATTTCTCGGTTTAAACCATAGAGTTGTAAAATCCGTAATGATGGAACCATCTTGGAGAAGAGAAAGTGTAATTCTGGATCTTTTGATCTTGGTGCCACGGTTTACGCTTGAAGAAGGATAAAAGGGTGTACTTCATGAATTGGATGTGTGTTTGGATATTCGTCATGGCGGTTTGGTTATTACAAGGTTTCACGGGGTTATGTGCTTTTAACCATGGTCGGGATGAAACCATTATCGAGCTCACTTAAAATGTTAAAGGAGGCTAGACTTGAGCGGTTATCTAGAAGATGTGACAACGGGTTAATTCACTATTATTTATTTGAGGTTGAAGTAAAATATCACGGCGAGTGTACTTAGTATCTGAAGGTATCGGGGATGGATGGATGAAGATTCTTGAGGATCCTTGTTCGAACTTATTTTCAAAAACGAAGACTTGGAAATCTAGTTATTATTGGGTAACTTTTACCTTTTCTTTTACCACTTGGGGGAACTGGGCTCTTACCTTAACAATATAACTATCACTTTAAGGAGTTACGTTGTAGTGCTCAGTGTCACATTCAATTGTCGATTTTCAAGAGGTGAGATCGTCTTATACTCGATGGTTGATTGGTTGAAGAGTATAGAGTACATAGAGATTCAAATGGGCATGAAGTCTCGTCACCGCTCTTTGTTACATATGTGCAAGTTTAAGTCACGAGTTTGGGTTAGTTTACTTGAGGTCAAATTCATCATATTGGGTTTTCTCCATCATTTGTCACGACAAAGAGCCTACGAGAATGATAATGGGGTTGATTACATGTTTTGCTAAGAGAGTTGAAAAGAGAGATTATGGCGTCATTCACATCGATTCGGGCCTCGTTCTCTAAAGAAAAGAAAAGTGTATGCGTTTGATGCGCTTTATCTTATGAAGAAGAAAATCTTCTTATGGCGTACATTCGCATCGATTCGGGCCTCGTACTCCAAAGAAAAGAAAAGTTATGCGTTTGATGCGCTTTATCTTATAAAGAAGAGAAATCTTCTTATGACGTATGAACACAACAGTTCATGCCTCGTTCTCCAAAGAAAAGAAAAGTATGCGTGTCGATGCGCTTTATCTTACGAAGAAGAAATCTTCTAATTTATGACCATTCTCATCAACATGCTTCATGCTATTTCCATGCGCTTGATAATAAAGTGAACCGGGCTACCACCGATTGTTTTCTCATTCCACGTGCTCGATTATAATGAAGATGGCGACATCATGTGCTTATATTGCGGGAGAAGTGTGAATAAGAACATTCGGATGATTTTCACTTATTTAGTCAAGAATGGCATCTCCGTATGCAATTCTTGAGGGGAGAAGAAGTGTGAATTTTTGCATTGTTGATTGACATTTGAGAATATTAATGGTCATACGGCTCTAAACTCATGTAAGAACCGAGCTTCTTCTTATCGGGTCATTTTCATGGAGTTTTCCTCTTCTAAGAGCCGTTAGTTGACATCTTCACAAGGTGATATGAGTTTATTGACAAAGTGCTTCGGTTAATGCTTCACGTGCACATCAACATGATGATTCGAACAACCTTCATTCTTGTTTGATGTGATTGTTTGCTTGGTGTTACCATTTCGTGTGTTCGTTGCGGCACGATTCTTGATTTCCTTGATGAACATCTTTACATTCTTGTTTGATTGGGAGGATTCTAGTTAAGGGATGTGCAAGATGTAAGTTGATTGGGATGCTTTTAGCGATGTTCTTGTTTTGGTGAGTTGAAGATGTTGACTTTCTTTTCCCCAACCGGACAATCTTGAAGAAGGTCGAGTCTGATCGGTTCTACATTTTCGCTATATGTTAGAAGACTAAAAGCGAGTTGCATGTGATTATCAAAGACTTCTTCTTAATTCAAGCATTCATCATAAAGATTGTCGGTTTAGGGAGAGCACTAATTGGGGAATGTGATATGTCGAATTTAATCCCAATTAGACTTGCTCGCATTATTGACATGTTGATTCTCACAAAGACTTCAAGCGATCTTCTCAACAAATTTTAAGTATTTGGGCATTCAAAGAGTTCTTGATTACGAAGTGTCAATACCAACAAGGAGAAAGGAGACTCACATATAAACACAAAGCGAGTAAACTTGATGAACTTAATTCTTCTAAGTAATCAAGACATCCGGGAAGGCAAATGTTAGTACCGCAGAGAAACTCAAGGTTTGACTCATGGCGAGTAAACTTGATGAGCTTAATACTTCTAAGTGATTGAAGATATCCGGAAAACAATTGTCATGACCGCAGAGAAACTCAAGGTTTTACTCATCAAGGCTTTTTGTGTTAGTATTTCATCTACGTGGGAAGTGATGTTAGAAAGTTTACGAAGATAAAGAGGTACACTAGTATGTGGTGATTTCGATGGTATCGCAATGATCGGGGAGAGAGAATGTGTACATTGGGGATGCTCAATTGTTTCACTTGAGTGCTTAATCGATGATTCGAGATATAATCACTTATTCGGTGTTGACATCCGCAGAGATTGTCACCCGCAGAGATAATCGATGACTTGGCACGCTTCTTCAATGTTATCGATTATTCATTCCTTGTGTATTGGTATACCTCGGATACTTGAGCTTCATACACATTCACGAGGACGAAAGATGTGAACATAGGGAGGTGTTCTACATTACCCTCTTGATGTGTATTCGGGAGAGTTCTTGGATATTGGTGTACTTGGTTCTTGAGTTTCATACGCGTTCATTTCGGAAGAAAAATGTGAACATGGGAAGGTGTTCTTCATTCCCTCATGAAGTGTATTCGGGAGAGTTCTTGAGCATTATACTAAGAGGCAGACGCATCAATTCAACTACTTGGGGAATTGTTCTCTTGACACCTTTTTTGGGATGGATTGCTTGGACCTCGATGGAAAAGAAATTTGAGAAGATTATTTATGTGTGGGATGAAACGTTGTTGATGTTCTATTGGATGATATTACCCGAATGAAGATCCTCGATTATCGTTCTTAAATGAAGCGGTGGGATTTATGATTATGGTGTGCATCTCATGCACCGCTAAGAAAGCTTGAAATAGAGCTTGAATCTGCTCATCCAAAGGTTTTCGGTTTGGGGAAGGCGCGAGTCTCACTTTCGGATGGCTCAATTTCTTTCTTCAATGCAAGAGCCTCGAAAGCTTTGGTGGTGAAAGTTTTAGGGATGATGACTTCTATCTTCTACAACGGGGCTGCTCGATATCCTTATCTCGGTACTCGTATCATCATCTTCTTAACTATATCATCTACTCTATCCTTGTAAATATTTATTCGAAAAACAAAATACAAAAATATAAAACCAACAAAACAAAATACAAAATATAAAACCAACAAAAGAAAATAGAAAAATATAAAACCTTCAAAACCCATAAAAATCGGAAAATTTGAAAAAAAATTCCAAAAATATGTTTTCCTAGACATGTCTTACGGTATCGATAACATCTACGGTCTTAGAAATGTCATTCAATAATGGCACGGGACTTTAGATGAAGTTCGAGCGAGAGGTGTAAATATTTTTCCAAAACATGTCTCAAACTATGGCTTACAGATTAATTGATTCAGAACCCGGGCTTCAAATAATGGCTTCTGATTATTTGATCAGTAACTGGGCTTCAAAAATGGCTTACGCTACTTGAGATCAGAACCCGTGCTAAAACTATGGTTTGCTATTATTTGAGATAGCAACCCGCTCTTAAAAGGAAGGAAAGTGCTACGCTTAAACGTTTTCACAAATTTCGTTCACTTATCCTAAAAACAAATGAGGAAAGTATGTCGAAGGATCTGCTTGTTCCTACTCAAATATTTTTTCGTCTATAAATTCTTGAAAAAATATTTGTTGTTTTCTAAAATGGTGGTAAATGAGTTGCTTGTAAATCTATCGATTCGAGTTTTGTGAAAATTGAAAACTCAATCAATGACTTCACGCTTTTAATCTTTTCGGAAAATAAGTCATTGATTGAGGGGAGAATGTTTTCAAATTTATATCATCTAACGGACTTTCTTAATTATCCTACGTGCTTATCCGAAAAATATAATTGCCTATGTTGAAGGACTAGGTTTCTAGGATATGATTGTTAGGTTTAGATGATTAGAGTTTGATAAACACATTATTCCATACCTTATATAAACGATTGATATGTTGAATTGACATGAATTAGTCGATTGTTGTTTGGGTGATGTCGACCAAGATATATCGTATGTATGTTCACTAACGTATGCGGTATATTGGTATAAGAATGTTCCCAATCCGGATCCCACTATTGATGATGATTGGATGCCGAAAAGGAAAGGGTAACTATCTCTTGGGTTGACAAATGAAGAAATGGAGCTTAATTGAACTTCAATGGAGAGTTGGCATAAATGCAACGTAAGAGGTCTCACCGCATCGCAGATGGTTTTCTTCTAAGTGATTGAAGAAGCGGAGCTTAATTTGACCTCGGTTGGCATTCAAAATGCAACGTAAGAAGAAGTCTCACCGCATTTGCGACGGTTTTCTTCGACCCTCACAAAGAACAACGAAGCTTCTCAACCACTAACGTATCTTTGTGCGGGATACCATTTTATACAATTTTGACTAAATTTGAATCAATTGTTTTGAAAATGGAATATATTGTTTTGAAAATATATTGGACTAAATTTTGAAAATCATAGGACTTCATGTTATCAAAACTTAAGTCACTCAATTATCGACTTCGGTCATCGATTGAGGGAGAGTGATTTAATTTAAAATATTTTCATACAATATATCTTCAAAAAAAAAAAATCCGTTTTGTACAACAAAAGTGGTGATCTAAAGATTTAATGTTATGTCATGGTATGATTTTTCTTTAGAATCAAGGTCTTTCAAAATGAAATCTTTTACATTCTTGTTTGATTGTGAAATTGTTTTATTTTAATTAAAGATCTCTTAAAAACTATCATACGACACTAACAATCTTTAATGTCTTAAAATGGTCCTTATATGTCATCTTTCAAAATTGAATCTTGCCACGTCTTTCCCTAAATTTTTATAAATGATTTAAATCAGTTGGGATCACAAATCTCAAATGGTTTGATATTTCCGATCGGGGTAGAGATCGTGATTTAAATCTTAAATCTGTTTTAAATGGAATTGGTTTTAGTCCTTTAAAGGCACTCCTGCCTCCATGTGTCAAACGATTTCATACATAATGCACATGTTGAGGAGGAGGATTTATCCAAAAACCAGATGAGTATTTAAACAAGGCCACATTTTCTCCCATGTTTTCTAAACCTAATTAAATCACTTGGGATCCAAAATCTCAAAGGGTTTGATATTTTTGATCGGGAAGAATTTGTGATTTAATAATGAAATTTGATAAAGGTGATCGATTTGATGAAATTGTGCAGTGCTCTCATATGTGCTAAACGCTTTCGAATCTCGAAGCACATATTGAGGGAGCAAAACCATCGAGTACAAAAGTTTTTAAAAGAGATTATAAAGTACCTTGATTGTGTTTTCAAATGGTTTTCTTAATGGATTTTGTGATTGTGGATGTGCTTCAAAGAACTCTTGCCTCTATGTGATAAAATGTTTTAAAATATCCTATGCACATATTGAGGGAGAATTTTACCATGAAAATCAAATGGCTTTTCAGTATGAAAATTGCGATCAAAGAAAATATTTCAAAGTCCTCTTGCCTCCTTGTGCTAAACAATTTCTAAATCATACGCACATGTTGAGGGAGGTTTTCTAAATGATCAAAACTATTAGGGTACAAAATGCTTTGATCTTGTATCACAAGTACCTTGATTGTTTTTCCAAATGATTTTCAATTGGGTTCACGGAAGAAGGAACTGTACCAAAAGACCGACCATTTTACTTTATGCATGGTGTTATAAGGATGGTTAGGTTAGGTATTCGTTCCCATGATCCGCTGAGAACGGAGGATCTACCGAGGACAATCCACTAGATAGTGTAGAGTCCTTAGGTATATTGAAAAAGGAGAAAATGAGAATATGGGAAGAGTGCGGATGAGACGAGCTATTATTGGAATAAACCCAACAAGGTTCTAGTAATGAAGTCTCGGTAAGCAATGAAGGGGTTGAAGAATGAAAAGAAATGAATATAAAAGGGTGAAAAGAAATATCCTCCAATAATTCAACCTTAGGGCGATAACGGGTTCAATACATATACTCTTGGTGTTTACTAAGGTAACAACGATATTGAAGACAAGACATCATGGACCCGATGATGCATTTTCTAAAACTTCCCAAGCCACTCAAGTTCCTCTTAAAAGGGCTTGTTTCATTCTCACGGGAACCTACATAATCTATCGACTTTCTCTTAGAGATTGTTGATATTGAAGAAGAGACCCTCTCCCTAGTCTCTGCAAAGGAACCAAAAATGCACTATTGAGTCTAGAGCCAAGAGATCATCCACAATATCTCGTTAGGACACTAAATTCTTGAAGACTTGCTTTTCACACAATGTGGAAAGTAAGTATATATTAAGAGTCCCGCATTATCCTTGTGGTATTGCGGAACATCCGAGTGATATGAAAATATTCACGATGAAGATGGAAATCCTTCTAGAGCCAACATCTAACAAGCTCTTGGTGGGTGACATGTGAAATCTTGCAAAAGATCAAACTTGTGACAACCGGATAGAAACGATGGGAGATTCATTCTTGAATCAACCTTGGTCCAAGATTGGAATTGTGAATACTTTTGGAAAAACCATTCGATGTGCAAACCTTCTTTTCTCTAGCACGTCGAATGTGTACTTATGTTTTCAAATTCAAAAGTATCTCGATTGAAAAATACTTTTAGAAAACCATTCGATGTGCGAATCTCTTCTTTTCGCTAGCACGTCGAATGTGTACTCATTCTCTAATACAAAAGTATTTTGATTGAAAATTGATCTTTCTCATAAAACCTTCGTCGTATTGCAAAACTCTTTCTTCAAGCAATACGCGATTGATTTCAAATCATTTTCATCAATCGGTGAATCTCAATTACCGGTTCACTCACTCCGTGTTGTCTTCTTTGAGGCGTTCGGTTTGAGAACAACTAGAACATTGCGAAACCCTGTCAAGGAGATTCTTAGGAATCCTACGATCACAGCGATGTTATCTTGATCAGCGGGAACCGTGGGCCGTGTACCTCAATTCAAAAAGTGATCAAAGACACTTTCGTGTGTTTATTGCTAATATGTTGTTTGCGGTACATTTAGACAGTTGCGGTGATCGAAATTGAGGCGTCAATCAAAGCCGCATGCTCACAACATCCACACTTAATCTGAAGAAATCATGACGGTGCATATCTACATAACACGGTTACGATATTTGTATACTATGTTTACGCTACGCTGCAAATATCATGAACCGATGAGGCTTCCGCTACTCGATGAAAGATGTCATGATTCAAAAGTGTGAGCATGTCGGTCCAAAAGTCACAACTTCACATGAAGGCAACACTACCATGGATGATCCAGAGATTTCATGTGGTGATGATCTCAAAGAAAGCTCGAAGATCATCAAAGATGTGGATCGATTAAAGACCTCCACCGAAAGTACAAATCAATGTGGACTTTAAAGTTGCCTTTGCAAAAGCACAAAGATTGCGAAATGAAGAATTCAAGTCTACGAGCTCAAGAACAATGTCAAGAATAGAATGCTAGGATTGAAATGTAAAACATGGGGTGACCTCCTTAGGGGAGATTGTTAGGAATTGGAAAATTTCTTAGTGAAGAGTCGGTCACCCCAAATGTTATCTAGCTTAAGTTAGCTCGTAGACTTGTCGTTAGTTACGTTATTTATTGTTTTACTAGTTAGTTTTAGTCTAGTTTAGCGTAGTGCAACACCGTGGAGGAAGGACGGGTCTTTACCCACTGTATCCCTGATCCACAGGCCGATAGGAGGTCGTTATGTTTGTAAGTATAAATACCCCTTCCATCCATGGAAGGGGTGGTGCTTCTCATAATCTAATACTCTACAATTTGTGTAAACCTCTAGCAAGAACACCCTCTCTCTCTCTACTAACTCTCTAACCATGGCAAACATGTATTTTGATCTCCCAAGACCACCCGAATCATCAACACAATAAAATAAAGATCCTACAAGAAGCCTTCACAACGTCGCTTAACCTTTTTCCGGTACAAAGCTAAATACCGAGTTCTTTCACACCAAGGCGAACCACACCTAACACAATGTCGCCTACCCTTTATACGGTGCTAGGCTAACCACCGAGTTCTTTCACACCTTAGGAGAACTAATCCTTCACAACGTCGCCTACCCTTTATTAGGTACTAGGCTAAGCACCTAGTTCTTTCACACCTTAGGTGAACTACACCTTCACGACACAACACCTAATCTCAAGAAGATCTACTCCTTGTTACAACACCATCAAGGATATCACCATCCTTGTATATAAACAAATACATATATGTATAACGATGCACCTCATCGATTATACGACCTAGGCATTCTTCCCAAATGCTACTTGATTTGATTCTTTGGCATCCTTCACTAATGCCTTTGACACAACGCTTGGCACCCTTCACTAATGCCTTCGTCTTGACACCTTTAGCATCCTTCACTAATTCTTTGACACGGATGATGAGCACCTTTCACTAATGCTTTCATCTTGACACTTTCGGCATTCTTCACTAATGCCTTCAACCCAACGTCTATGGAGAAAGGAAGAACTATCAACAAGATAACCTTAGTAGTCTTGATGATGACGAAACATGGCAACTCATGGACTTTGAGCTTGCACGTCTTCTAGAGGTGGTGATCTTTCCTTTAGGAGGAACCTAGTAGATCACACTAAAACAAAAGACAAACTACATAGATCACTTAGATCCGAGGTTAGAGGTTAGAATACTTTGGGAAGTATATGAAAGCACACATAGAAAGGAAGAAATGACTCTCTATTTATAGAGGAAATTCTCTTATGTTTCCCGGATCCCACGGATCCCTACCACAAGGGATCCGCTAGCACAAAGCTAGGGATCCGTGGTCCGCTCTCTTTGCCCATGGGTATTTTTGGTTAAGGGTCATGGGTCATGGGTTGATCCATGGTTTTTTTCTAGATACAATGTATCTTAAGGATACAATGAACTTGGTTAAGTGGTATATATAAAACCATGGGTTATGGGTCAAAACCATTTGCTAGTATTTACCCATTTAGTATATACTTGTATTTACCCAATTTAGCATACACTTAGTTTTACCCATTTTAGTATACTTAGTTTAAGTATATGTTTAACCCAATATGTAAACACTAGTTGTTGTACATATGTATCTAAATCATAAAATCACTTATACTTGTTTTAGTGTTTTATGTGAAAGCGTAAGTGTGTTAGAAAACTATTAACTCAAACTATTTACGTACTCTATTTGTTTCGTTAAAATGATTTTATATTTGTTATCGACAAAACATTAGAAGATCGTAAAATATAAATAAACGTTTTCACGGCTTATTTGTATTAACAAAGATGACATATGCTCTTTTGGACAAAATACATGCGTATTTTGTCTCTGTTACAATATTCTAGTTTGAGTATGGGACAATGTTTCTTTCTGAATAGCAGTGATGACACTGCTATGATCTTTAGCCATTCAGGATAAGTTTGACCTTTTCTTGATAAGGACTCTCCCTTATGTGTTTCAAACTTATCCCGCCTTGTCCTGACATACCTTCAATCTTTAGTATTTAGTCTCTAATTCTTCATCTTCTTTATTGTTGAGGAGACTTGGGGTTTAGTGAGTTATTGTCATCAATCCCTGAACCCATCATCTTCTTATTTGGCTCGGTATCATTCACTAAGTCTCGCTTCACTAAATGGAAACTCTTTCTTCTTAGGCTTGTCCTGAGCTTCCTGAAGATGACTCATTGAGAGACTGTTCACTAAGTGACTTAGTTGATGTTTAGGATCATGTAACACTTAGGATATTTTTATTCAAATCATAGTTTAATGATACTTGGATGTTGAATGGACCCAAAACAGAGGGTAGACAATACTTACTTAAAAACTTTGTCTTCAGCTCAACCCAAGTAGTAATGCTTCTAGAAGGTATAGTCTTAACCCATCGACTTGCATGACCAGTAAGTGTCTTAGGTAAGACACGCAGTCATCACATGGTCTTGACTCACATCGGGTGAGTGAAAAAAATCAAAAATCTCGAGCACTTACTCCATGTGCTCATTAGCATCTTCAAATTAAGAACCGCTGAAGGTGTTCTCACGAATCTCCTTGAGAAATTGTTCCTTTAGCTCAAACAAAATATCTTGTCCAAAAGTTGGCCTAACGATTCCTGGACCAGCGTTGTCTCGAATATGAGCCATATACTCCTCGATTTTTGAGCCATCTCGTACCTGAAATCAAACAAAAAGTATTAGTAGATACGTGTAAGAAAAATAGAAAATTAAATCTAAATACGAAAAATAAAATATTTTTGGTGTTATTGTTCACCTAATACGCCGTATACAAAACTGTATATGCCGTATTCAATCTTAACACAATACGTAGTATCCCAATTATTAAGAATACCAATATTGTACTAAAACAAATACGCCGTATCAACATAAATTAATACGCCGTATAGACAATAAATAATGATTTTTAAAATTTTATGTTTTTTTAGAAAATTTTAATAAAAATTAAAATAAAAAATTACTGAATTAAAAACTAAAAATAAAAAATGAATATAAACGTTAAACTAGACACTAACTGTTTCAGCAATCAATACGTCGTATGCTGGAATGCAATACACTGTATCAGTATGTCGAACAATACACCGTATCCAATGGGAGTGAATATGCCATACCAACAAACTAAGACACAAAATAGTTAACACAAAACAAAAAAGTAATAAAACAAATAAAATTAACTAATCATACAAAAAATACAAAAATGCACCAAATTAACCTAAAACTAAACTATTCACTGGTAGCGGCGCCAAAAACTTGATATGTGTTTCATTGTAGATATTTTTTTCAAGTTTTAAATTTATATTTTGACGGAATTATACCTATAGGCACACTTTCACATGCAGTGTACCCGATCAGATGTAGCCAGTGGGGTAAGTGTGAGGTCGATCTCAGGAATATTGTTGCTTAGAATTAACCTAGTGTATTTTTCAGATTTAAATGGGGTTTTTGATTAAATTTTAATTATAACTATTAAACAAGAAAAGTAAATTAACTAACTAAACTATTTGTGTTGTGATCAATAAGAGAAAGAAGTGCTAGCCATGTTACTCCTATTACACATTTTAGTTATCCGTTTATTAGTGCAATGATTTAATTGTAATGTATTGGTGACATCAGAATGTATAGAGAATATCCCTTTGGTCCAGGCAATACCTCCAAACTCATATCTAACTTAGACTAGACCACTTGGTCCATGCATCTAGACTCTATACATGTAATATTATAGACCACTTGGTTCATGCATCTATTCAATTACAAGCATGCATTAAGTTGTGTTAACTAATCTATGTGATTTATCTGTGATACCCACTTTGTTCATGCGATATCTACTCATCTCACGCAGTTATTATATTGAAGATCACTATACTAACTTAAGTGTTTTTGTATTATACATCTAATTATCCATTTGGTCTGGCGATTCCTAGACTTAAAATACTCAAACATATAAACGAGCACGTATTGAATGATAAACACATAAATTAAATAATACTAAACATCAAATCTTAACAAACGGAAGTAACATTCATGCAATAGTCATAACATGGCTAACACCAAAGGGTGTTAGCCCATAATGTACGCAGGAACACAAGGAGATAATTCAAACGAAATAATTAAACCTAATGTGATGATACAATACCTTCTTTTCTTGATTTCCTAGCTCTTGGGACTGATCTTGGGGCCTTGGAATGGTGAAATTCGGTTGTAGTTGAGAGTGGTGAGTGAATGATTTCAAAAACTCCCGCATAGGGTTTGTATTTATAGTCTTCTGCCAAGGCTGGAATACGATGTATCCAAGAGTGGATACGGCATATTCTGGATATCTTAATTACTGACGAAGAAAGCATATTCTGAATTGTGATACACCGTATACCTTCAAATACGATGTATTGCTGAATTGTGATACACTGTATACCTTCAAATATTCGATATACTTGGACTGAGGATAAGATATTCAATACGGAATATGGACAGAGTTTCATATGCTATATACCTTCAATAGTTAACTTGGGCTTTGACTGCAAAGCTTCCAAATACGGTGTATTGCCATAGTTAAATCGTCGAATGCCTCCATATTCACCAATACTTAGCAAAGTCTTCAAGATATCAATACATCGTATGACAAGAGTTACATACGCAATATGCTCTTTTATAGCTTTCATACATAATCATCAAAATTAGCTTCAAATCATGCCATTTTCTGTATCTTTTGCAATATTGCTACAAAATCATTGAAAATAGAAAACTTAAGCTATTAAGTATCAATTCAGACATAAACATACAATATTTGAGAAATAATCATGTGATAAATATAGTACTAATTTGGATTTATCAGTAAGGTTTCATGCATGCAAAATACTTTCCTCCTTCATCAATCGAATTATACTAGACCTAGCAGTTTTAGTTTTCAAAAAGAACAACTTAAGACATCTTTACTCCATTTAATACTAAATGTCGTTAAGATTCTAGTTACTAATTCTACTTCTAGTGGGACAACCCCCTCAACATATGCTTCTAAAATCATCCCTATGTCTTCTAATAAGGCTAATTTTTGGAAAATCAAAGAGAATATACCTAAGGATGCAGACTATGATGTAGGTTTACCTATGGATTCGGTCCATGAGGTGAATGAGAGGTTGAATGATTCGCTATAGGGGTATTTAATTGGTAAAATACTTACATTTTCCGTTGTTGAATGGTTCGTGCAAACAATTGGGAAAAGTAAGGAATTGTTATAGTTACGATGAACGCGAAAGTTTCTTCTTTTTTAATTTTTCATCTGTTCAGGGTGCGGAATCTACCTTCGTGATGGTCCATGGATGATTCGTGGAACTCCTATCTTTCTTATCAAGTGGTCACCCGATGTCAACCTTTTGAAAGAAGATTTATCTTGTGTCCCAATATGGGTGGAGTTCCATGATATACCATTGGTTGACACTCATCGGATGGTTGGAGCTTGATCGTTTCTAAGATTGGTATTCCTATGATGCTAGACTCGTATACGAATAATATGTTTTTGGATTCATGGGAGAGGAGGAGCTATACAAGAGCCTTGATTGAAATTAATACGTTTAATAAGTTGTGTGATAATCTGGTTTTGGCTGCTCCAAAGCTTGATGGAAGTGAATATACAAAAATACCTATTCGTATTGAATACGAGTGGGAACCCCATCGCTGTGGTACTTGCTTGTTATATGGTTATTCTCTTGATGGATGTCCCAATGTTTCTCCTAAACGTGTGGTAAATAGGATAGATAAAAGCAAGGGTCAGAGTTCACGTTCTAAAATGGGTTTACGGCTATGAAGTGGAAAGGAGCTAATCCAAAATGGTATTCCAATGAACAATTTTGAGTATAGGCATGTTGCACCAAAGAATACCAAGGCTTCTAATCCAAAAGATAACACGAGGAAGCTTCTACATCTACTCAACCGAAAATGAATGCTAAAGTGGTAAGTACTTCTAATGCATTTGGTGTTCTAGGTGAATTGGATGAGGCTTCTAATGCTAATATATAACCTAGTGGTAAAATCTCTACACCTTTGGTTGGTATGGCATCTGGTAGTCCAAGTACTACACCTTTAGTCGCAAGGATTAATGAACTAGAAATTCAGATGCTTGATGGAAAGCTTGTGCTAGTAGGTGATGATGGGAAGCCACTAAAACCTTGTACATCAACACTTGCTAGTTCTAAAAAGGTTGTTGATCCGGATAATATATATAATGATAGTAATGATGAGGTTGAGAAGGTCTTTGATGAAACTACCAACTTTATGGCATCTACGAGTTCAAAAGCTGTTAAAAGTGAAAGTATGGGGATGTCAATAAGAGTTTGTATAAAAAATGAAAGGAGGATTATGATGAAGACCCATATGATGATGATGACTTTGATGATTGTGTCCGCATAATGATCTAAAAAAAGTTCGCAAATGATTATGGTACTAGTCTCCATGTTCAACTAAGATAAAGTTTTGTAGGTCACATAAGTTTGGCATCATTCTTATGTTAGGTTAGGTTCGAAGCACAGTAGGTGTGTTTGTTTTTGCTTGTTTATGGGCTGAGATATGGATTCACCCACATTCGTTTTACTTAATTATTTTTTGGCGGAATAAAATATATCGGGGAATTACGAAAAAAAAAGTTTCGGGAAGATTTTCCCTTAATTTTGCGAGGCTATAACTCACTTGTTTTTCCTCCACTTTTAAAAATTAAAGTTCCTAGAGTTATCTCTATGTCTTAACTTTCAAAAAAAGTCCAATTAGAGCTTCTATTTTTAGTTTTTTGGTCCTTCATTTAAGTGTTTTGTGTCGAGTACTCAAATATATGACTTTTCCGACAACCAATTCGTGTAAAATGTTAAAAATAATAAATAAAATTATAAAATTAAAACTTTGCACATGAACCTTCCTAAGACCTTATATTAAAATGTGGTCAAAAGAAATTATCCAAAATATTATTCTAACATGGTTAAATCGAGCACATAAGTCGACTACAAATCTAAGCAGATTTAAGTTTTGATAAACTATGTTTAAACAACTTTCAACACTAGAAATATAATAAGGTGATATAAAATAGTGCATTATGAGTTAAACATAAATTAAATAGAGTATAAAATGAGTTATATGAAATGCTTACAAAGAATGGTGGTGAATGGATGATTAAAGGTGCACAAAACTACCAAAAACTATAAGAAAACCCTAGTTTGAAGTTCCAAAACCCTAGCCTTTCTTAAGCAAACCCTAACCAAATATACCAAGACTTGAATACTCCTTTCTCTTGTGTTTTTGTGCCATGTATATGAGGAGAGGGTGTAAGTGTGTTTTTATGTTTGTTGTGTGAGAAAAACGGCTAACTAGTTGGTCCTATTTGTACTAGTACATATGGAATGGTCAAGGTAAACTCTTAAGGTCACAAGATGGTGCATGGAAAAATAGGGCAAGCAAGTCACAAGCTCCCCATGGAGCCGTATGTTTGCATGGAAAGGAGGGGAGGGGTGATTTCAAGGTTGGCTACTTTTGGTGTTGCATTGTTATAGTAACTTAAGTGTTCAAGGTGTGGAAATGTATGTTGGTGATACCACAACCATTGGGCCAGTTTTATAGACACTTAGGGGGGATATTTCAAAATTTTGAAGTGTATATTGTGTATATATGTGTGTATAATGTAAAGGTGGTGAATTGGTTAAGTATTGGGCGAGTTTTCTAGACATGCATGAGACTTAATGCAAGTCTTAAGTGATTTACGTAAAACTTATAAAACCAAATGCAATTGACTTATAAAATATGCTCATGAGATTGATAAGTTACTTATTTGACGTATACTAAGCTTAGTCTAGTACCGTATACATTCAAACTTGTTTTTTTCCGTACTCGGGTTAGCCTAACGGTTATACATAAATGTAAATAATCAAGTGTTCAAAGTAAACTGTTTTAAGTTTACGGTTAAGTAATAACTTGAAAAGTGTGAGTTGTCACAATTTTCTAAAAAATCACAATTTCATCAGTTTATCAGTTAGTTGTTCTTAATCAGTTAGTATTGTTCATCAGTTAGTATAGTTCACCAATTGATTAGTTATATCACTTTATTCATCAGTTCATCAATTTTTTCATCATCAACTTGCATATACACCATGAAAAATAACTAAAAATAACACAAAATGTATTGTGATATACCAATTAGTGCATTTAAATGTACTTTTATAAGAAAAATATCTCTTAAGCATTTTATCAAACACCTTGTGTGCACTAAATATGTTTAAAATGTTATTTTAAAATGCGATATCTCACTCATTTCATATCGCAATTGAGTAATTCAAATTTCTAGGTAAAGAACGGCCAAAAAGTTACAACTTTTGTGTTTTAAGTTTTGCGTAATTCAACCTTTAAGTTAGACAAAATTAGAGCCGAAGATGCTAAAAACTTCAAAAAATCAATATCCAGTTAAACTAAAAAGAAGTTTCGATTTATATATCAAAAGTTTATATCAAATTAAAGAGAATTAAATTCAAAATTTTATAGTGAAATCAGTTTTTTTTTTAAAGTTCGTCGTTTGAAAGTTATAACAATTTGAAGTTTGAGTTGAGAATTAAAAACGACCCAATCCCTTTTGACTATTAAAAATTTTGAAAACAAGAGAAAAGGAGGATAAGTTTAGTAGGACACGTGTCACTTATATAGTGGATTTTTAAACTTTTTAATTTTTTTGGTTTTGCAAGGGATCACATCTCTAGATCATTATCTATATTAATGTAACATATTAGATTTCACAAACACATCAAATCATGTTTTAAAGTGGCGTATATTTAAGGTTTTAGAGAGAGAAAGTTAAGAGGTTTGGGAACTTTAGTGAGAGAAAGTGAAAGTATTATTATGAGCTCCAACCCTCTACCTTGGGAGGTAGAGGGTATTTATAGTATCATACATAAACGCCACCTACGGGTGTGGATCGGGCATACAGGTGGGTAAAGACCGTCCAGTCCTCCACGGTGTTACTTAACTAAATACTTTCTAACATTAAATAACTATGACTACGAGCTTTCTAACGATTACATATACTTGAGGTGACCGACACTTTAATAACTGGATTTACTAAATCCTAACAATCTCCCCAAGGAGGTCACCTCAAATTACATTGAATACAAACAGATATTACATTAAGATTGTTCTTGGATTCTTGTTAAAGTTCTTTGCTCTGTAGCCCGTAGTCTTTGATTCTTCATATTTTGCATGTTTTGTTAAGCCGATTGGAGGTCTTTAACTGATCCACGTGATAATGAGTTTTGAGCCAGCTTCGAGATCATCAACTACCATAAATCTCTGACTCTTCCTTTGTAGTGTTGACATTATGTGATGTTGTGACTTTCAGACTGACATGCTCACATTCTGGATCATGATTTCTTCTCATCATAGTAGCGGAAGCTTTGGTTGATTCATGATATTTGCAGCAGCGTAGCAGAAGCATGGAGTGAAAATATCAGAGTCGTTGATGCACTTATCATGATTTCTTTAGAGATGAATGTGTTGTGTGAGCATGTGGCTATGGATTGACCTCTCCATTCGATCACCGAAACTTGGAGTACCGCACACAATGATTAGCAATAAAGAGCACGAAAGTGTCTTTGATCACTTTTGTTGAATTGAGGTACACGCCCACGGTTCCCCATTGATCGGTACAAGTACTTCCCGTGATCGTATAATTCCAAAGAATCTCCTTGATAGGGTTTCGCAATGCTCTAGCGTTCTCAAACCGAATGTCTCAAAGAAGACAACACGGAGTGAGTGAACCAATAATTTGAGATTCATCGATTGATGAAAAGATTTGAAAACAATCGTGTCTTGCTTAATAAAGTGTTTTGCAATACAACGAATGTTTTAAAGAAAATCAATTATCAATCATAAACACATTTTATTTTGAAATATCAATACACGATCGATGTGCTAGAGAAAAGAGTTTTAAGCACAACGACCGCTTTTTCAAAGGTATCCGTCAATCCATAACACGAACCAGATTGATTCATAATTTTGAATCGCCCATTGTTTCATTCGGTTGTCACATGGTTGATCTATTGGATAGATCTCACATGCCACCTACCAAGAGCTTGTTTGATGTTGGCTTTAGAAGGCTTTCCATCTTCATTGTGAATATGTTTGCATATCACTCGGATGTTCTAGCAATACCACAAGGATAATGCGTAGGACTCTTAAAAATATATTCTCTTTCTACATTGTGTGAAACAGAGAGTCTTCATTGATAAGTGTCCTAATGAGATTTATTAGATGATCTCGTGGCTCTAGACTCAATAGTGCACATTTGGTTCCTATGCGGAGACTAGGAGAGGGTCTCCTTCTTTAATATCAACTATCTCTAAGAGAAAGTCGATAGATAATGTAGGTTCCCGTGAGAATGAAACAAGTCCTTTTAAGAGAAACTTGAGTAGCTTGGGAAGTTGTAGTGCGATGCGTCATTTGGGTCCATGACGTCTTGTCTTCAATACCGGTGTTACCTTAGTAAACACCAAGAGCATATGTATTGAACCCGGTTTACGCCTATGGTTGAATAAATGGAGGGCTATTTCTTTTCACCCTTTTCACATTCATTTCTTTTTCATTCTTCAACCCTTCAAGATTTACCGAGACTTCATAACTAGAACCTTGTTGGGTTTATTCCAAGACTAGCTCGGTCTCATCCGCACTCTTCCCGTTTCTCACTTTTCTCCTTTTTCATCATACCTAAGGACTTCTACACTATCTAGTGGATTGTCCTGGGTAGATCCCTCCGGCTCTGGCGGGATCGTGGGAACGAATACCTAACCTAACCATCCTTATATCACCATACATAAAGTAAATTTGGTCATCTTTTTGGTATTGTTCATCTGCCATTGGAACCAATTGAAAACCATTTTGAAAAATCAATCCAGATACTTGTGATATATTATCAAAATATTTTGTACCTGAATTGTTTTTGATATTTCATAAAATGAGCTCCCCCTCAACATGTGCATCATATATTTGAAATCATTTTGGCACATGAAGGCAAGAGGAAGAATTCAATTCACTGATTAGCATTTACTAAAAATATCTACATCACCTTCCCGATCAAGATTAGTATTTTTCATACTTAGTTAAAGATAATTTTGGGAAAGAATGTGATTTTCAAAAAGTTGCTCCCCCTCAATATGTGCATAGAGATTTGAAAGTGTTTTGCACATATTAGGGAAAACCTGCACTTTGAAGCAAATCAATCACGTTTCAATCCTTTTGGTTGAAATAGATGCTCCCCTCAACATGTGCATGGAAAATTTAAAATCGTTTGGCACATGTAGGAGGAGAGCTTGTAAATCACTATAAAACCTTTTATCAAATTATCAGTTTAAATTCAATTTAAATCACAAATTCTCCCCGATCACAATTTTCAAATCATTTGAGATTTGTGATCTCTGTAGATTTAAATTGATTTTGAAAGCTTTTGAGGAGAATTGTGACTTGCTTATGAAAACATTTAACCGATAGGATCAAATTTGAGACTTTAAACTCCAAAGATTGAACATGCTTGAGTATCTTTTGAAAATATGTCATAAGCCTTGGTCAGACCAATTGTATGACAAATAACTCAATTTAAATGAAATCATTCTCCCCTCAATCAATGACATAAGTTGTTGATTGAGAAATAGAGATTGACAAATGTCAAGTCAGATGATTTTCAAAATTTGAGTTCGGGTTATTTTATTAGTTTTCATTTAGATAACAAATATTTTTCGAAGAATTTATAGAAGGAAAAATATTTGGAAGGAAACATTTGCCATTTGGTGACAAACCTCACACCCCAAATTACTGCTTTTGCAATGAATGGAATTCCGGGATTGATTGTCATAGCATCACAATCACAGTTATATTGAACGACCTAAAGTGTCGTTTGGAAAATACATCGTTTGATTTAATAAAATAATCAGAGTTACAACATAGGTCCCAAAAGTTTACATAGGTTCCTTAACCATGCCATGATGATAATGCCTTAGTTACTTGAAAATACATTGCTAAAACGGTCAACAATAATGTTGGTGAGAAATCATAGGTTTATGTAAATGTTTTATACGACTACGCAAGTATAGATCGCATGACAATTATGTCACGTAAAAATGTTACGGTATGACAATCACGTCACATAAAATGTTACAATTGCTTGCGCATGATACCAAGCTCAGACCGATGTGTAGGCCCCAACAGAGTGTCTTGCCAAACAACTCTAATAATGTTTATGAATGAAATGCATCCGTATGACTAGTTGGGATTCACCAACCCGGATGGAGGCGTCACCCTCGATAGATCTATCCACTCACACACGCTTCTAGGAAATTAACGGCTCATGCATTTGAAATGGGGACTTTTAACTGGCAACGTGTAACTCAAGCAATGTAAATGAATTTAACATACTTGGTATCGTAATAAAAATGTTGTGCAATGTATTCTCCCCCGTAGGTTTGAAATAATGTAAAAACTTGTAAAACGGGGCTATGAAAACTCACTTGATAAACTGGTATGATGACAAGAGTGAGTACACTGAGGTATATCGTGATGCTTTAACCGGGACCTATTACGAATGATATGATATATAATGAGTTGCAATGTAATGTTATGCATGCATTTCGTATGTTATTTATACCATTTGTGAGTTTTGAAAAATAATACTTATTGTCGAAAAATACTCTTTTGACGTCTTGACCATTCTAAAATCACTTTACAAGTATTTACGTCAAAATGTCATCCTACAAGGATTTCGTAATGGTTTATAGTGAAATTTTAACTTTTCGTCGCAAAATAATGTCGTCGAAAATTTCATAAAAGTGACAAAAATGGCTCCGAAAAACTAGTCGTAAAATGGTGTACGTCGAACGTTAGGAAACGAACTCGACGGTTTTGGAAAGTTTGTATCAAAATCTAAAAGTTTCAGTTCAGGAGTTTTCGTCATAGAGGTCTCGAACATAAATATAATAAGGGTTAAAGATGGTGATTTTGTCTAATTGTTGTGTAAAAAGTGAGTTTCGGCCAAGTTTAAGCATCCGTAAATAATTTATTAAAACTCCGCTATACAAACGGTTGGTCGTTTTAGAAAATATGCTTGGTGATTTTGATTTTACTATAAGACATTTCGTTTCAAAAAGTTCTACATCATAGTTAAAAACAGTCTCAACATGGTCGTTTACCACCGTAACACTTGTCTCGTAAAATAATATAGTTTTTCGAAAATAATAGTTACGGCAATTTTATGAAAACGTGCATATCTTTGTCGTTTCAAATCCGTTTTCTACGATAATACGTCCTTAGCTTCGTATCAAAGTATACTAATATATTTTTGATAAGTCGAAATAATTTGTGAAGCTTAAGGCTCGTTTTGACTCGAATAAAACAATAATAGGTTGTTGAATTTTCGAAAAATATATATTTCGTCGTCAAACTTTAAAAATTCATAACTTCTTCGTTATAACTCCGTTTTAATCCGTTCAAGCGACCACGGATTCGTTTTAAAGTATATTTTCTAAATATCAAGGCCAAAATTTCGTGCCTACTGTCGGATTTTCCAAAAAACAAAACAAGGACAGAACACATTTTATACTTATCGAAAATAGTTTTCTCGTACTAAACCTATTCCAATCCCTTCAAATCAACTCCAAAGCTAATCTAATCCTACCATACACCTTCTTAGGGTGTCATGGGTTCCTAGACATCATCAAGACCAACATGTACCAAGGGATAATTATAGGATGACCTTATATATATATAACACTAAAAATCATGTAAAATGGTATAAACAACACAAGTCTTGCATGTTTGCTCCAAAATGAAGAGATAAATATAAAATGAAGATGAAATATGTAAATGATAGAAATATGCTTACAAGTATTATGATGAGGTGCAAAGAACCAAGGTTAGCCTAAACACTCTAGGTTTTTATTTCAAAACCTTATTAAGAGTATTATCTAGATTATTATTACTTGCTTGAGAAATTTTTGTGATGATCCCCTTGAAAACCCTTGATGAACCGGTTTTTGGTGGAGAAGAAACAAGAGAGAAAAGTTTGCTACTAACTATGTGAATAATTTGAATGAAATTAGAAAAAAAAATGAAAGTGTAAGACTTTAAGAAATGTGTAAATCTCAACAATCAAGAAACCATACCATATTTAATGCCACCCTCCCATAGGGCCGGTTTTAGGGGGGTTATGTTTGTCAATTATATATATATATATATTTTTTCTTTTATTTGTGAAATGTTAAAAATGTGTAAGTGAAAAGTGTAGTTAAGTAGAAATTGTAGTAACTTGTACATAGTTGTGATATTAGAGTAGTATGGATTAAAATAAGTTTTAGGGGATCAAAGTAAAGTATATTGTAGTTATAAAAATTGTAAAAATACATTCCTTGTAAAATTTGAGTGATAAAATAATTATCGAGTAGTTTTTAAGAATAACGTCGTAATAATATAAATTTAACGATTTATATACAAAATAAATTTAAAACACTAGGTAAACTCAAAATATAGTTTTTATAAACTAATGTAAGTATAAAAATATATCGGGATCATTTTTGAAAGTAACGGATTAAATGTTCAAAATAATAACTCACGCGATAACGTTTATTTAATATAAAATTCACGCGTTTAATATGAAATGCAATGTCATGAATGAACTAACGTGATGCAAATGATATTAATGAAATGTAGACTAAACTTAGTCCATATGAAATGTTCGTGATGATATGATCATGAATTCGCCGCTAAACCTTTAAGGTTACGCGAATTTGGAACACGTAAACCTAGTTTACGACAAATGTTGAAATAGTGAAGCATAAATTGTTTCGAGAAATGACCTGAAAGTACGGGTTGTCACATTCGCCCATCCAAAAAGGAATTCAGTCCCTAAATTCAGTCGTTGTTCTATCGAATTTGAGTTTGTGATGAATATCGAGGTGAGAAGACATGGAGAAGTGTCGTTACGGTTATCGATGATTGAGAGTGTACAAAACATCGTAGTAAAGAAAATATCGGATGAATCTCTCATAAGTAACACTTTGACTTTGAAATATGTGAAGATTTTGCTTGCACTAAGATTTATAATTAACCGCTCCCAACGTAACGTGATCCTCCGAATTAGACATAGTTAGCTAGGCTATATATAATTAAGGAACGATGACGTGACGTTCGGTTTAGTTGTTATAACTCTCAATGTTTACAAGGATTTAAACCGTGTCGTTACAATGATAGTTAAAGTAAAAGGAATTAAAATTCTCGTAAGTAATAACAAATCGGAAAGAAAATAAAGTACGATAGATGAGAATATTTGGGTCGAATTGGTTCGTCCGGTGTTTTTCTAAATCGTACCACGCCTTTCCAAGACGGGTCCTTGTGCATAATTTGTTGCCCACTTGAGATTCTAATGGTTTGCGACTTATGGAACATTCTTCCAATATTTTGCATCGTATAACGATGTAGCTTATCTAGCTATATGTTGTTACTTGTAACTGATTCTTGATTTGTATGACTTCTTTGTTTGTTTCATGAATGAGTTATGGACTAATGAATCGGACTTTCCTGATTTTAATCCTTGAATAAGTGATTGATACCTCATCCTTACAGTGCCTCAAATGGTGTAGTCAATATGCTCCTGAACTAACTATTGTTGCAAAGAAACTTGTCGATGGAGAATGATTTACCTAACCATTTCTAAAAAGTCATACTGGCTTGAGCATATTATCTAATGTGGAATTGCTCTCTAGCTCTAACCATTGAGCTGAGGATAGTAGGCGGTAATCATGTCCTAGTAGGTTTCATGGAAATCTCAAATGATTGTCGCAGCCTAAGGTGAATCGAATAGCTTATAATAGGTACAACTTGAATTGACACCACGTGTCTCACGTTAGATTTCAAAATGTTAAATCTGTCGGAAAGAACCTTATTGAAAAGAATAGTATTATAGGTAACAGTTGTGATTCCTCGCGTTTCTAGTCCTATCGAATGTCATGACCTGAGTCTTACTTGCCTAAGGTGCTTAGTCTCTATGACTAAAATGTTTATTGTTTGATTATCGAAGTGTTTCCATGCTCCATGTTGTAAAGTCACAAACCTTAAATATTTAAGTGAGGTGGTGTAGGGGTTGGTTTTCAAGATTTGTTCCGATATTGAGTGCTTCCAAAATAGTTCATCACTAATATTGTTATCATGCTAACAAGAAAATAGATATCGACTTATACTATGTCGAAGAATGTCTGTTCTAGTTTCACTTGTAGATGGGAGTCATTGATTGTCCGACATGTTCAAACCTGTGGCATCTCTTGATATGGAAGTGAGGTTACTCGGAATTTCTAGAGAACACAATGCCTTAGGGAAGTTTATATTGATAACCTTAATTTAACCATATTTTCCTTTAAGGACACTCATTGTAGGAAAGTTCACCTATTGTTGAAGCTATGTTTAGTGAAATGTTCTGTAGTCTCGATTAAAATATTTGGTTTATCCCTATAGTGTTGTTTAGTGTGTATTCGCTTCATACTAAATCTCGTAACTCGGTCTAACTAATACTTTTGGAATGATAGAGTTTGGATTCTAATCCAAAATAGTGGTTCGGAAGGTCTCGTGATGTCTTAAGATTTTTGTTGAGTTTTGAATCATCCTACCACCTAGTTCTAGTCCTTGTTGGTAATTCCAAAATCCTTCCATTGTTTTCTTGTATCGAGCGATCCTCCTCATAGATGGTATAGGAAGTCTTTCCTAAAAGGTCACTCGTCAAATCCTAACTTATCGGTTGAGTGAGAGATAAATGGCGTAAGCATCTATAGAGTGTTAACAAAAAGAAATGTTTATGCACGATTTATCCGATTATAAACTTTGTTTTTAAATGAGAATTGTTTTAGGAGATTTGAAATGATGCTTGTTACTTTCATGACATAATTCTTCTGAATTATACATAGGTGATCGTGCCATGTATAATCAAGGACAAATGATGTGATGCTTGTTTTTGTTGAAATGGTATTATGTTCCTCCAAGTTTTATATGGTATTCAACGTTTTGTTTTGTAAGATAATGGCTCAATGATTTTTCGAGTAACATGAAAATCGTTTAGCATGAGGATATTAAATCGTTGATAAAATGACCGAAACCAATTGATAAGTTGGTAATAAAACAACTTATGTTAAAACTTTATGAAACAACGTTTCGAGATGGTGATAAAATAGTTCAAATAAAATCAAGTGAAATAATTTCATGAAATAGTAGCAGGATAATTTGAAATAAAATTTGTTGGATGGTTTGTAGGATACATAGGAGAACCTTATCAAGTAGTAATAGTCTACTAATTGGTCGAGAATAAAGTTGGCCTATCCCCTAGTAAGATAGTGATGTATCGTCGTGGGATGATGGAAAATTGGGCAATTGGAGTAAGGAATGAAATAAACAAGGTGGTGATTATCGTAGAGATAATAAATGATAAAGATTACATTAGCTAGAAAGGTACTTATTATCCATTCTGTTGGTGGTCTAATCGTGTTTTAAGTGTAGGAGTAGTAGGCGGTCTAGCAACAATAGCCCTAGAACTCTCACAGTCCTCAAACCTATGAGATGGTGTAGTGTCTATAGTCTTAGTGGTAGATGGTAATGGTGTGTCAAATCATGCACGCTTCCCAAGCTGCAAGTCAGGTATATGAGTATCGTGTATGAGATGTGATGGTACGGATGGTGCTCGAAATAATAATGATGATGAAAATAATGACAATGATGATAATGGAATCCTTGTGGTGAGTTAAGAAAATAGGTTCATTAGGACTAAGCCTATAAATTCTACCCAATGATATGATCTGTCCAACTGAGTGATAAAATTTTTCCTGATTCTACAGTGAATCAATAGTGATCGTGATGGTGTAGGTGCAACTTCGTCCTCCTAAAAGGTCTCAGTGTCATCATCTGATGTTATTGGTGTTGAGTCAACTGATGTTAAAATTGTGATAGGGAATGACAAGGTATTCTCCATGTCAAAGTGATGTGAGTATAATGGGATGGGTATTTGAAGGCATCCATGTGACAATCGGGTTCGAAATGAAAGTAAATAACTCGTAAAATGTGCGTATAAAACCGCATGTATAGTGACTATGTATTTATGATGAAATGATGAGATGCTATGATGATGTAGTTATAGTCTAGGGTCAATGATGCAACCTAGTTCTCTATAATCGTAGCTCGATACCAATCATCACACCCCAAATTACATTTTTGCGGTGAATGGAATTCACAGGGATTGACCGTCATAGCATCACAATCACAGTTATATTGAACGACCTAAAGTGTCGTTTGGAAAATACATCGTTTGATTTAATAAAATAATCAGAGTTACAACATAGGTCCCAAAAGTTTACAAAGTTTGCGGAAATATAAATATATAACAAGTCCAAACGATGGTTTTGAAAGAAAGTGCTATAATGTACAATGATGGAAGTCGACGCCGCGACTCAAAAGGTGGTTCCTTAACCATGCCATGATGATAATGCCTTAGTTACCTGAAAATACATTGCTAAAACGGTCAACAATAATGTTGGTGAGAAATCATAGGTTTATGTAAATGTTTTATACGACTACGCAAGTATAGATCAGGCATGACAATTATGTCACGTAAAAATGTTACGGTATGACAATCACGTCACATAAAATGTTACAATTGCTTAAGCGCATGATACCGAAGCTCCGTGATGTATGCGCCCAACAGAGTGTCTTGCCAAACAACTCTAATAATGTTTATGAATGAAATGCATCCGTATGACTAGTTGGGATTCACCAACCCGGATGGAGGCGTCACCTCGATAGATCTATCCACTCACACACGCTTCTAGGAAATTAACGGCTCATGCATTTGAAATGGGACTTTTAATCGGCAACGTGTAACTCAAGCAATGTAAATGAATTTAACATACTTGGTATCGTAATAAAAATGTTGTGCAATGTATTCTCCCGTAGGTTTGAAATAATGTAAAACTTGTAAAAGCGGGCTATGAAAACTCACTTGATAAACGGTATGATGACAAGAGTGAGTACACCGAGGTATATCGTGATGCTTTAACCGGACCTATTACGAATGATATGATATGTAATGAGTTGCAATGTAATGTTATGCATGCATTTCGTATGTTATTTATACCATTTGTGAGTTTTGAAAATAATACTTATTGTCGAAAAATACTCTTTTGACGTCTTGACCATTCTAAAATCACTTTACAAGTATTTACGTCAAAATGTCATCCTACAAGGATTTCGTAATGGTTTATAGTGAAATTTTAACTTTTAAATCGCAAAATAATGTCGTCGGAAATTTCATAAAAGTGACAAAATGGCTCAAAACTAGTCGTAAAATGGTGTACGTCGAACGTTAGGAAACGAACTCGACGGTTTTGGAAAGTTTGTATCAAAATCTAAAAGTTTCAGTTCAGGAGTTTTCGTCATAGAGGTCTCGAACATAAATATAATAAGGGTTAAAGATGGTGATTTTGTCTAATTGTTGTGTAAAAAGTGAGTTTCGGCCAAGTTTAAGCATCCGTAAATAATTTATTAAAACTCCGCTATACAAACGGTTGGTCGTTTTAGAAAATATGCTTGGTGATCTTGATTTTACTATAAGACATTTCGTTTCAAAAAGTTCTACATCATAGTTAAAAACAGTCTCCAACATGGTCGTTTCACCACCGTAACACTTGTCTCAGAAAATAATATAGTTTTTCGAAAATAATAGTTACGGCAATTTTATGAAAACGTGCATATCTTTGTCGTTTCAAATCCGCTTTCACGATATATACGTCCTTAGCTTCGTATCAAAGTATACTAATATATTTTGATAAGTCGAAATAATTTGTGAAGCTTAAGGCTCGTTTTGACTCGAATAAAACAATAATAGGTTGCTGAATTTTCGAAAATATATATTTCGTCGTCAAACTTTAAAAATTCATAACTTCTTCGTTATAACTCCGTTTTAATCCGTTCAAGCGCCACGGATTCGTTTTAAAGTATATTTTCTAAATATCAAGGCCAAAATTTCGTGCCTACTGTCGGATTTTCCAAAAAAACAAAACAAGGACAGAACACATTTTATACTTATCGAAAATAGTTTTTCTCGTACTAAACCTATTCCAATCCCTTCAAATCAACTCCAAAGCTAATCTAATCCTACCATACACTTTCTTAGGGTGTCATGGGTTCCTAGACATCATCAAGACCAACATGTACCAAGGGGATAATTATAGGATGACCTTATATATATATAACACTAAAAATCATGTAAAAATGGTATAAACAACACAAGTCTTGCATGTTTGCTCCAAAAATGAAGAGATAAATATAAAATGAAGATGAAATATGTAAAATGATAGAAATATGCTTACAAGTATTATGATGAGGTGCAAAGAACCAAGGTTAGCCTAAACACTCTAGGTTTTTATTTCAAAACCTTATTAAGAGTATTATCTAGATTGTTATTACTTGCTTGAGAAATTTTTGTGATGATCCCCTTGAAAACCCTTGATGAACCGGTTTTTGGTGGAGAAGAAACAAGAGAGAAAAGTTTGCTACTAACTATATGAATAATTTGAATGAAATGAGAAAAAAAAATGAAAGTGTAAGACTTTAAGAAATGTGTAAATCTCAACAATCAAGAAACCATACCATATTTAATGCCACCCTCCCATAGGGCCGGTTTTAGGGGGGTTATGTTTGTCAATTATATATATTTTTTTTTCTTTTATTTGTGAAATGTTAAAAATGTGTAAGTGAAAAGTGTAGTTAAGTAGAAATTGTAGTAACTTGTACATAGTTGTGATATTAGAGTAGTATGGATTAAAATAAGTTTTAGGGGATCAAAGTAAAGTATATTGTAGTTATAAAAATTGTAAAAATACATTCCTTGTAAAATTTGAGTGATAAAATAATTATCGAGTAGTTTTTAAGAATAACGTCGTAATAATATAAATTTAACGATTTATATACAAAATAAATTTAAAACACTAGGTAAACTCAAAATATAGTTTTATAAACTAATGTAAGTATAAAATATATCGGGATCATTTTTGAAAGTAACGGATTAAATGTTCAAAATAATAACTCACGCGATAACGTTTATTTAATATAAAATTCACGCGTTTAATATGAAATGCAATGTCATGAATGAACTAACGTGATGCAAATGATATTAATGAAATGTAGACTAAACTTAGTCCATATGAAATGTTCGTGATGATATGATCATGAATTCGCCGCTAAACCTTTAAGGTTACGCGAATTTGGAACACGTAAACCTAGTTTACGACAAATGTTGAAATAGTGAAGCATAAATTGTTTCGAGAAATGACCTGAAAGTACGGGTTGTCACACAAACATTTGTTTTTAGAATCAGACCATGAGATTTGAAAAATAAGATAAAGTATGGCTCTGTTCTTTCTTTAAAAACGGGGTATAGTCTGAAATGACTATAAGCCTTTGTTTTACTTTCTCTCATTTTTTTTTTAAATAATGATTTATGTAAATTCGAACAACATCTAAAGACCCGTGTCACTCTTTGAATGACAACACAAAGACCGTAGATGTTATCGAATCAAGAAAAACATGACAAAACGACAATATTTTTTGAAATTTTTATGAGTTTTTCAATTTTTTATGGGTTTTTTGAAAGTTTTATATTTTTCTATTTGCTTTTTGTTGAATAAATATATACAAGAGATGGATGAAGAAAAACTTTTACTCCTCTTCTTCCTCTTGAAGACGTTTGAGTGTTTCCGGTTGTAGACTCTTTAGACCAAGTCGTGGAAGGATAAACTCAAACGTTCTCTAGGAAGAGCTTTGGTGAAGATGTCGATAACGGTATTCGGTCCTCACAAAATAGAGTTCCACCACACCGTTCTCCACTTGCTCCCCGATGAAATGATGTCGAATGTCGATATGCTTTGCTCTTGAATGTGGAGCGTTGTTGCATGAGAGAGCAATGACACTTTTGTTATCACAATACGAGGGATTTTGTTGAATTCAAAGCCATAGTCGATAATTGGGATCTCATCCATAGGATTTGAGCACAACAAGATGACATGGCTATGTATTCACCTCAGATAGGATATAGAAGTACTCATTTGTTTCTTTGAAGACAAGCTCACAAGCTTATCACCCAAAATCGAGCACCTCCGGGCGTGCTTGACGTGTATCTTGACATCCTGCATGGTCGACATCTGCATAGGTCATTAGTGACATCTGGTGTCCTTGGTACCAAAGTCCCATGTTGATGGTTCCTTGGAGATACCGAAGACTCGTTTAACCGCTTCAAGGTGCTTTTTGGTAGGCTTAGCCTGGTATCTAGCACACATGCATACAGCGAATAAAATGTATGGTCTACTGGCAGTAAGGTA
The DNA here is from genome assembly GCA_022545495.1 of Chrysanthemum lavandulifolium. Classification (NCBI taxonomy): domain Eukaryota; kingdom Viridiplantae; phylum Streptophyta; class Magnoliopsida; order Asterales; family Asteraceae; genus Chrysanthemum; species Chrysanthemum lavandulifolium. Next base: position 82,648,423 of record CM040241.1, on the reverse strand, counting down.
CATTAGGGACCCAATCATACTATGATATTTTGTCTGGTCAACTATGTTCCCTGAGTGGTCCTCATCCAGTTTAGTACGCTCCACTATGGGAGTGTCAACAGGGTCACAAGAATCTAATCCAAATTTCTTTAAAATCTCATTAGCATATTTAAATTGATTGATAAAAATGCCTCCGGGACTTTGTGAAATTTGTAATCCCAAGAAAAATGACATTTGTCCCATCATTAACATTTGAAATTTGGAGCCCATCTCCTTAGAAAAACGGTCACATTCATTGGGGTCAGTCGAGGCAAAAATAATATCATCAACATAGATTTGAACGTGAATTAAGTGTTTGCATGACTTTCTGGTGAACAATGTAGGATCAACTGCTCCTTTGCTGAATCTAGTAGATAGAAGAAACTTGGATAGCGTATCGTACCATGCCCTTGGAGCTTGCTTCAAGCCGTAAAGAGCCTTCTTCAAGCGATAGACATGAGTAGGATGCTCGGTATTCTACCTAGCTCATACTTTCTTACCGAAGTCTCTTGACTTTCGCATAACCAAACCTTAATCCTTAATCCAAGCCATTACATTATCACAAGAGGCTACAAAACATTGTAACATTAAACCATAAGAGAATTCTTAGTAAGTAAAATGGGCATGACATAACATCATAATTCATTCACGCATTACGCATTCATAACCATTAATTTATTACAACATTAAACCATTAACACATACCTTTCACAACCTAAATCATCAACTTTCCTTTCTTAATCCATCCTTGTCTAACACATCAACTAGCCTTATACCCACTTTCACATAAACACATATATTTAACTATTCATTAACCTTAACATAACAAATCACATAAACACATAATGTATAGAATTCATTATAACATCACATTATAACCGATTTACTTACCTTAGTTCCAAGCTAATATACAAATCACAACACCACCATCATCATCACCATTCTCACCACTATCATCTTCATCATCCTCATCACTATCATCATCAATCTTCAAAATTAATCAAGACCTAACAACATATTAATCAATACCATATACAAGGGTTTACATAACCCATCAAACATACTTAATTTTCTTTCTAGATCATCATATGATCATACCTTTATCATACGATGAAATCCTACTTAATCATAAACCTTGATCTCACTTAATCAAGGTAGAGAATCACTTGCTTATGAGTAAGTCATGGTTTAACAATGTCAACCTACGGCAGGTGTAACGGAAACATAAGCAAAAGATAATAGAACATACCAACATTAAGATTAAAAGAAATAATACTCCATTACAATACTAGTTTAGCCGTCATCGGCAAATATATTACAAAGTTTAGATTCCAAAATATTGATTTTTTTATTACATACGACTTGTAGCGACAAGTGAAAACTTCTTTATGCAAGACTTGATAGAAAAGCTACTAACGATCACCTGAAATGCATGAGAGAAAAACGGGTCAACTATGAAAATAGTTGGTGAGTAAACACGCTTAGCGAAATAAGAAAAATCGTAAGAAATATTCAAAGCTTTCGGTCAACGAAAATAGTTCTCAATGCAAAGGCATTGTGTATCCACTCAGTTCCAAATTCCGCCCATACAAAACTTGCAACCTGTGTGTACACAACCCACTGCCAAAAGTAGAATGTCTAAAAGTCAAGTATAAACGGTCATAATAGTTCACAATATAGCATCACGAATATAATAATGTAGGGATGCTCCGAACATAGGAGACTTTGCCTTTGCTCCAACAAGGGAGACTCCTTTGTCACTCGACCACCTAGGTGAGATTTATTGAGACGCTCTACCAATAAGGCGAGACTTTATAGTGATGCTCGAGCGGAGGAGACTCCTTTGTCACTCGACCACCTAGGTGAGATTTATTGAGACGCTCTACCAATAAGGCGAGACTTTATAGTGATGCTCCGAACAGTGGAGACTCCTTTGTCACTCGACCACCTAGGTGAGATTTATTGAGACGCTCTACCAATAAGGCGAGACTTTATAGTGATGCTCCGAACAGAGGAGACTCCTTTGTCACTCGACCACCTAGGTGAGATTTATTGAGACGCTCTACCAATAAGGCGAGACTTTATAGTGATGCTCCGAACAGAGGAGACTCCTTTGTCACTCGACCACCTAGGTGAGATTTATTGAGACGCTCTACCAATAAGGCGAGACTTTATAGTGATGCTCCGAACAGAGGAGACTCCTTTGTCACTCGACCACCTAGGTGAGATTTATTGAGACTTACCAATAAGGCGAGACTTTAGGACAAGGTCATAACATGTACGGTTCAATAAATTCCAACAAGTCATAAGTTATAATTAAGTCCAAGATTCTAAGTCATGTTCAAAAGTTCAAGTCTAAAGAGTTCATAGAAGTAAAAATCAATTTAGTTCAAATATAGTTCATGCATTTCGCCCCAAAATATAGTAAAGCGGTAAAAGGGGATGTGATTACTCACTTGGTAAACCGAGGCGATGACAAGAGTGAGTACACCGAGGTATAATGTGATGTGTTAACGGGACCTATTATCAATGATATGATATGTCATGAGTTGCAATGTAATGCTATGCATGCACTTCAGTATGTTATTTATACCATTTACGGGTTTTGAAAATATTACTCGTCGACGAAAAATACTCTTTTGACGTCTTGACCCTTCAAAATGACTTTACATGTTTTACGTCAAAATGTCATCCTACAATGGTTTTATAATGATTTTTGGTGAAATTACCATTTTCGTCGCAAAACAATGTCGTCGGAAAATCATTAAATCAACAAAATGACTCGGAAAAGTAGTCGTAAAACGGTGTACGTCGATCGTTAGAGAACGAACTCGACGGTTTTGGAAAGTTTGTATCAATATCTAAAAGTTTCAGTTCAGGAGTTTTCGTTCAAAAGGTCTCGATCATAAAGATATCAAAGGCTAAAGATGGTGGTTTTTGTTAATTGCGTGCAGAAAATAAGTTTCGGCCAATGTTTGAACATCCGTAAATAATTCACTATAACTCCGCTTGACAAACGGCTTTTTGTTTTGAAAAATATGGCCGATGAACTTGATTTTACTAGAAGACAACTCGTTCCAAAAAGTTTTGCAACCTTGTTAAAAACTGCCGCAAACATAGCCCTTACGGCTAATAAAATACTTGTGACGTAAAATAATATAGTTTTTCAGAAAATAATAGTTACGGCAACTTTATAAAAACGTGCATATATTTGTCGTTTTAAATCCGTTTTCTACGAAATATATGTCCTTAGCTTCGTATCGAAGGAAACTAATATATTTTTGACAAGTCGAAATAATTTGTGAAGCTTAAGGCTCGTTTTTGACCCGAAATATGTAAAAACTGCTTGCTGAAATTTTCAGAAAAATAAACATTTCGTCGTCAAACTTTAAAAATTCACCACGGCCGTTATAACTCCGTTTTATCCGTTCAAAAGGCCACGGATTCGTTTTAAAGTATATTTTCTAATTATCAAGGCAAAAATGTCGTACCATCAGTGGGTTTTTCCAGAAATTCATTTTAAGGACAGAATACAAAATATAGTTTACGAAAATAGTTTTTCTCGGACAAAACTTATTCTAATCCCTTCAAATCAACTCCAAAGCTAATCTAATCCTACCATACACCTTCTTAGGGTGTCATGGGTTCCTAATCACCATCAAGACCAAAGAATAACTTGGGAATAATTATAGGATGACTATATTGTATATATAACTTAAAAATCATGAAATAAATGGTATAAACTACATAACATGCATATAAGTTCCAAAAATGATAAGAAGCATATGAAAATGATAAGGAAACATAAAAATGATGAGAATATGCTTACTAGTGCAAGTGAAGAGGTGTAAGTAACAAAGGTTTAACTTAAATATCCTTGGTTTTTATTTCAAAACCATGAAAAGGATATAAACTAGGTTGTTATTATGCTTGAACTTGAAAATTTTGGATGATCTCTTGGTGAAATCTTGAAGGCGGTTTTGAGGATGAAAACCAAGAGAGAATGTTTATTTCTCTAACTTGTATTATTGGTGAATGAGATGAATGAGATGTGTTGAAAAAAACCACATGAAGTGTAGATCTATACTTTCAAAGACAAGAATTACCAACTCCATAAATGTCAATCCCATAGGACCGGATTTTGGGGGATTAATATCTCAAAATATTTTTTTTTTTTTTTTTTTTTTACTTGTATGAAATATATTTGTATGTAATTTGTTAAAATGTATAAGTAAAGTGTGTAGTTAAATGTAACTTGTAAGGTAAATGGAAGTTTTTGGTACAAGTAAGTTTTAATAAATCAAAATAGATTGTATTGAGGTGATAAAATTTTAAAATACATTCCTTGTGAAATTTGGGTGATAAAATAATTATCGTACAAATTTTTAAGAAAACGTCGTAATAATTAAACTTTAACGATTAATATACCAAATAAATTCAAATTACTAGGAAAACTAAAAATATAGTTTTTATAAACTAAATGTAAGTTTAAAAATACCTCGGGATCATTTTTGAAAGTAACGGGTTAAATATTTAAAATAATAACTCACGCGATCACGTTTATTAAATATAAAAATTACGCGTAAAATGTGAAATGAAATGCCATGAATGAACTAATATGATGCATATTTAATTTAAGAAATGACCGGAATTTGAGAATTGTGACATTCTTCCCATGTCAGCGGAATCACGTCCCCGTGATTCGATTAACGATACTATGGTCCGAACCTCGACAAGAGTTCTAAAAGTTCATGCTCGTACGAACAGTCTAAATGATCATATCAATGCCCATGCGTCTGGGTTCCCCATTCAACTAAGTACGTGCCGTGATCGATTGATAGGGTAAACTTATCCAATATCGAACGTAGCTCTCAAAAGACCTTTAGGTAGTCGATTCTAATTTAATCTCACAACTCATCAAACAAGAACTGTCATGAGATTAAACTAAACCAACTTGAGTAAACTTGTCTCTTAGCTTGATTTTCGCAACTCATCAAACAAGAACTGTCACTAGATCAAGCTAGGAAACAAGTTGTTAGAAAGGTAGGATGCCACATCCTTGAATGAAGTCTTTTGAAAGATTCGCTCGATATTCGATTTGCTTACACAATCAAATCCAATCAACAAAATATATAACAACTAAGGTCGATTTCAATAGGTCTCAAATTAATCAATGTCGTGAACGTGGTAAGAATTGGAAGGAAGTTATGCACTCAAAATCATGTCGTACAGAAATAAGGTAGTTGTTCGAAAGAATGTACCCATTACGCGTTGTGGGCTTCCTCGGTGTGTTCGGGAGGAATTTCAATGTTCGATCTTGTGGGCCTTCTATTGCCAACGCCAGTTTGGACGATTACCTCCTTGATTGGGAGTTCTTTTCGACTTTGGACGGTATTGCGAAGGTGATCTAGACTTCCACACTCGTAACATGCTTTTCTCTGCCCTGATTCCCGCCTACGTGAGCAATTTCGCGCGAAGTGGCCCGTCATCTACATTTGCCACACTTTCGGCGGTCTCCTAAGTGATGATAATTACATCAGTACACAAAGGATGTGGACTGCATATCTTTTACGCCCGGTTGGTCGCCCCATAGCTCGGGTTATTCACGCCTCTTGTTTCTTGATTCGGTCTCGGCTTCCTGGTGATCCTCCTGTCGCTTTCGTCCATTGTTTGAAGTACCTTCTCCGTTGTTGGTTCGTCTAGCATCGAGATGTATTATAATTTGGGTGAGTAGATCCGCTATTCTCGCAGCGTTGTTGTTTGGATCGTCATTGTTGTTTGGGTTGCCGTTGTTGTTACCTCCTGAGCGTGTGTTTCTTGCGCCCATGATCCTCTGAGAGGACCAAAACATCGGGTTGAGTAAAAGACATTCGAACGACGTCGGATGAGGTGCGAGCGGTGGTAATGTGTTATAGTGATCGAAACATGACGAGAGCAGACATGCTATGTCTAACAAGTCGAAAGATGGAAAAGAGAAGATATGAACAAGGTACGGTAATGTAGACGTGAGCGTAAAAACATGCCATGCATACCCACCCGACCAATGCAACTTCGGTGACCGGACTTTAAAGACTCGACTAAACATGATTTAAAACTACCACTCTTATCATTGCATGGTTCTTCATAAATTAGACATAGTTGATCGGGCTATGTATAATTTATGAGTAACGATCAACGATAGGACTAGTTGACTCGGATGGTGTTCAATGTTTAATAAAATAAATAAAATTTTTTCGGTTATAGTTGTGATTTTATTTTTGAAAAATCGGCATTCTCTATAACCTTTGGCTCTGGTACCAATCATGTCACCTCCTGGGAGGCGGAAACACGAGTGTAACGGAGGAACATAAGCAAAAGATAATAGAACATACCAACATTAAGATTAAAAGAAATAATACTCCATTACAATACTAGTTTAGCCGTCATCGGCAAATATATTACAAAGTTTAGATTCCAAAATATTGATTTTTTTTACATACGACTTGTAGCGACAAGTGAAAACTTCTTTATGCAAGACTTGATAGAAAAGCTACTAACGATCACACGAAATGCATGAGAGAAAAGCGGGTCAACTATGAAAATAGTTGGTGAGTAAACACGCTTAGCGAAATAAGAAAATCGTAAGAAATATTCAAAGCTTTCGGTCAACGAAAATAGTTCTCAATGCAAAGGCATTGTGTATCCACTCAGTTCCAAATTCGCCCATACAAAACTTGCAACCTGTGTGTACACAACCCACTGCCAAAAGTAGAATGTCTAAAAGTCAAGTATAAGTGGTCATAATAGTTCACAATATAGCATCACGAATATAATAATGTAGGGATGCTCCGAACATAGGAGACTTTGCACTGCTCCAACAAGGGAGACTCCTTTGTCACTCGACCACCTAGGTGAGATTTATTGAGACGCTCTACCAATAAGGCGAGACTTTATAGTGATGCTCGAGCGGAGGAGACTCCTTTGTCACTCGACCACCTAGGTGAGATTTATTGAGACGCTCTACCAATAAGGCGAGACTTTATAGTGATGCTCCGAACAGTGGAGACTCCTTTGTCACTCGACCACCTAGGTGAGATTTATTGAGACGCTCTACCAATAAGGCGAGACTTTATAGTGATGCTCCGAACAGGGGAGACTCCTTTGTCACTCGACCACCTAGGTGAGATTTATTGAGACGCTCTACCAATAAGGCGAGACTTTATAGTGATGCTCCGAACAGGGGAGACTCCTTTGTCACTCGACCACCTAGGTGAGATTTATTGAGACGCTCTACCAATAAGGCGAGACTTTATAGTGATGCTCCGACAGGAGGAGACTCCTTTGTCACTCGACCACCTAGGTGAGATTTATTGAGACGCTCTACCAATAAGGCGAGACTTTAGGACAAGGTCATAACATGTACGGTTCAATAAATTCCAACAAGTCATAAGTTATAATTAAGTCCAAGATTCTAAGTCATGTTCAAAGTTCAAGTCTAAAGAGTTCATAGAAGTAAAAATCAATTTAGTTCAAATATAGTTCATGCATTTCGCCCCAAAATATAGTAAAACGGTAAAAGGGGATGTGATTACTCACTTGGTAAACCGAGGCGATGACAAGAGTGAGTACACCGGGTATAATGTGATGTGTTAACGGGACCTATTATCAATGATATGATATGTCATGAGTTGCAATGTAATGCTATGCATGCACCATATGTTATTTATACCATTTACGGGTTTTGAAAATATTACTCGTCGTCGAAAATACTCTTTTGACGTCTTGACCCTTCAAAAATGACTTTACATGTTTTTACGTCAAAATGTCATCCTACAATGGTTTTATAATGATTTTGGTGAAATTACCACTTTTCGTCGCAAAACAATGTCGTCGGAAAAATCATTAAATCAACAAAATGACTCGGAAAAGTAGTCGTAAAAGCGGTGTCGTCGATCGTTAGAAAACGAACTCGACGGTTTTGGAAAGTTTGTATCAATATCTAAAAGTTTCAGTTCAGGAGTTTTCGTCCAAAAGGTCTCGATCATAAAGATATCAAAGGCTAAAGATGGTGGTTTTGTTAATTGCGTGCGAGAAAATAAGTTTCGCCAATGTTTGAACATCCGTAAATAATTCACTATAACTCCGCTTGACAAACGGCTTTTTTTTGTTTTGAAAAAATATGGCCGACGAACTTGATTTTACTAGAAGACAACTCGTTCCAAAAAGTTTTGCAACCTTGTTAAAATTGCATAAACATAGCCCTTACGGCTAATAAAATACTTGTGACGTAAAATAATATAGTTTTTAGAAAAATAATAGTTACGGCAACTTTATAAAAGCGTGCATATATTTGTCGTTTTAAATCCGTTTTCTCTGAAATATATGTCCTTAGCCGTATCGAAGGAAACTAATATATTTTGACAAGTCGAAATAATTTGTGAAGCTTAAGGCTCGTTTTGACCCGAAATATGTAAAAACTGCTTGCTGAAATTTTCAGAAAAATAAACATTTCGTCGTCAAACTTTAAAAATTCACCACGGCTTCGTTATAACTCCGTTTTTATCCGTTCAAAAGGCCACGGATTCGTTTTAAAGTATATTTTCTAATTATCAAGGCAAAAATGTCGTACCATCAGTGGGTTTTTCCAGAAATTCATTTTAAGGACAGAATACAAAATATAGTTTACGAAAATAGTTTTCTCGGACAAAACTTATTCTAATCCCTTCAAATCAACTCCAAAGCTAATCTAATCCTACCATACACCTTCTTAGGGTGTCATGGGTTCCTAATCACCATCAAGACCAAAGAATAACTTGGGAATAATTATAGGATGACTATATTGTATATATAACTTAAAAATCATGAAATAAATGGTATAAACTACATAACATGCATATAAGTTCCAAAATGATAAGAAGCATATGAAAATGATAAGGAAACATAAAATGATGAGAATATGCTTACTAGTGCAAGTGAAGAGGTGTAAGTAACAAAGGTTTAACTTAAATATCCTTGGTTTTATTTCAAAACCATGAAAAGGATATAAACTAGATTGTTATTATGCTTGAACTTGAAAATTTTGGATGATCTCTTGGTGAAATCTTGAAGGCGGTTTTGAGGATGAAAAACAAGAGAGAATGTTTATTTCTCTAACTTGTATTATTGGTGAATGAGATGAATGAGATGTGTTGAAAAAAACCACATGAAGTGTAGATCTATACTTTCAAAGACAAGAATTACCAACTCCATAAATGTCAATCCCATAGGACCGGATTTTGGGGATTAATATCTCAAAATATTTTTTTTTTTTTTTTTCTTTTACTTGTATGAAATATATTTGTATGTAATTTGTTAAAATGTATAAGTAAAGTGTGTAGTTAAATGTAACTTGTAAGGTAAATGGAAGTTTTGGTACAAGTAAGTTTTTAATAAATCAAAATAGATTGTAATGAGGTGATAAAAATTTTAAAAATACATTCCTTGTGAAATTTGGGTGATAAAATAATTATCGTACAAATTTTAAGAAAAGCGTCGTAATAATTAAACTTTAACGATTAATATACGAAATAAATTCAAATTACTAGGAAAACTAAAAATATAGTTTTTATAAACTAAATGTAAGTTTAAAAATACCTCGGGATCATTTTTGAAAGTAACGGGTTAAATATTTAAAATAATAACTCACGCGATCACGTTTATTAAATATAAAAATTACGCGTAAAATGTGAAATGAAATGCCATGAATGAACTAATATGATGCATATTTAATTTAAGAAATGACCGGAATTTGAGAATTGTGACACTTAACCCTTGGCAAAGAACTCATCTCATCTTCTACTTGATCATCAAAGCTTCATCTTCCCTCCCTTTTTCTCTTATAAACCGAACACACACAATCACCGCTAGAAAGTGATGGAAAGTTGTGGAACTTTATGGATAACTAGATATTTACTTGCATAAGTTTGGGATTATGGTAAGAATGGTTCCTCTAGTCTCTTTCCTTCTACTTTGGCCACATATAAACTTATAACACACTTATTATATGAAAACTTAAGCCCCTTAAGTCTATTTTCAATCTAGTTGTGACACAACATACTTTCTATAACCATATAACCCATTCGTTTACTATTAGGTTGAAACCCGGGTTCGACTAGTCAATCACGTTAGGCCTTGGTCAATTTCATCTAGGGTGGGGCCTATTTGTAAATCGGGATTCAGGTCTAACAATCAAATTTATGTTCATCAATTATTGTCGAGTCTTAGGTTGTTTTGTTCATCAGTTATTGTTTTGTTCATTTGTTAGTATCAGTTGTTGTTCATCATGTTTATGATCATCAAGTTTTTTTCATCAGCTATTTTTAATTATGTTTTTGTTCAGCAAAAGTATGTTCATCAAACAATAAAAGCTAATCAAATTTAAAAAATTGTTCATCAGTACTTTTGTTTTGTCCATTAGTAATTTTGTTCAGTATAATATGTTTAAAAAAATGTTCATCAGTACTTTCGTGTAGCCCCTCACACATTTCAGGTCCATACTTTACTATTTTATGTCATATAAATTACTTTTAATTACTTTTATGAGTAATCTCAAAAGTTTAATCATGTGAAATTTCCTCGTGACCAACACAAGACTAGGAAGAGTCTATGTGTTCAAAATACTTTATTTTCACCAATAGTCATTGTTCATATGAAATATTGCCACTTTGTCATTTTTATGTAAACATTTTACCCTTTACGTAATACGCGTGCTCAAACCTACATTAGACTTATCACACTTTTAATATACCTAGTTGGAGTATATCGATAAGTGTTAACATTTTTGTAAGTATTACATTTTTACGTTTCCCGGTTTTAAGTTTCGTGACTTAAGGGCTTAACATTAGTAATTACCGGGACCAAAATACACATCATAAACCAAGACTTATCACAAATAACACACACTTACCACCTCATGGTAATGAGGTGTCGTTTATACATGAGTATAGACATACACATGTCTCCTTTACACAATACTAACTCATTAGTATGCCATGTGTTATGGCTAAATAGGTACAAAACCAAAACTACTCATTCTTTACATGCAACTAGACCTAAAAATCACTAAATCACCAAATCTTCATGTGGATATCATACCCGTTGGATCTCCACCTCCGCTATCACCAATTTCACCACCTCCTACAGCAAACTCTGAAATTCCTGTTACGGCTACCCCACTACTTAAGGTAGGCCTTACATCATTGGGGGCCCTTCCTCAACTTACGAAGTTGGAGGACCTTCCAATGCTTTTCCAAATTTTCCAAGATATGAAATGGGATGCCTACAACGAGACGTTACGACACTCCAAGAAATGTTTAATTCTTGACACGGGGAATGCGTCTTCGTGAATCTGAAATCTCTTCAGCAAGAACCGAAGCTATTAGAGCTCGCCAATGAGATGATTTGGCTGTCCTGGATATGATTTATATCTGAGATGGCCTTACTCATGTTGAAGATACGGTCTTAGATCCAATAACAGGTTTTCAAGTAGTCAAATTGGTGATAGCGGAGGTGGAGATCCAACGGGTATGATATCCGCATGAAGATTTGGTGATTTAGTGATTTTTATGTCTAGTTGCATGTAAAGAATGAGTAGTTTTGGTTTTGTACCTATTTAGCCATAACACATGGCATACTAATGAGTTAGTATTGTGTAAAGGAGACATGTGTATGTCTATACTCATGTAAACGACACCTCATTACCATGAGTGGTGTGTGTGTTATTTGTGATAAGTCTTGATTTATGATGTGTATTTTGGTCCCGATAATTACTAATGTTAAGCCCTTAACTAACGACATAATAGTAACAAGAAAACCATTTCCTGGGTTTTATAAAGAAGGGATATGCATTAGAATAGCTATCGGAATGAGGGTAATTATGCAAGAAATGATGACAACCCCCAAGAGAGATTTCACAACTTACAGGAGAAAGTCTTCTACTCTCCGATAATGATCACTCCAGCAAGAAAATCACTTCCAAGAGCAATAACAAACTTAAAAACAAAGAACGAAAAGAATAGAAAGAGGTATAATAAAGTCAAGTCCTGATGCTCAAAATAGGTTTTGTGTTATTACAGAGCACGAACAATAAGGAGGAGAAATATGTCCAGCTTGTTCAAAAGACAAAGAATTAACCGTAGTCCCTGATAAGATAAAAGTCAAAGACTAGTAATAATCACTATAAGACAAACGCATGCGAAACCCATGTGACTTTACAAAAAGTTCAATTTTTCACTCAAGATATGTGGGTTTCTCGAACAAGATGACTAGGCCATACAAGACACATATGTCAAGACTTGAAGACCAAGTGTAAAAGACCTTGAAGATAAAAGACTTACTAAGAGCACTTACAACAATAACACCATAACACCAATAACACCGTCCACGTCAGCGCCACATCGACTTTACCATTTAACATTAACATCCTCAAAAACACCCACAACAATAACATCCCAATAACACCATAACACCACTAATATTTCATATTTTCAATTTCAACCCTAAACTAAATCAAACACTTCATTTTTAAACTAAAACAAACATTTCATTAAAACTTAAAACATATTACAATACAAGACTAAAAAAAATACAACGAAATAAAAAAAATACAAAAGGACCTAAAGGTCATGACTCAACCTTTATTAAAGAAGGGTCACTCTTGATTTTCTGAGGATATCAAAATGTGTTGGTCCAGTGGTCTCGATAAATGGTGAGATGAATGTCATTAATCGATTGGACAAAACTTCAATGGAGTTTACCTTTTGAAGGAAATACTCCATTTGGTAGACAGGCGTATATACTTACTCATACACTCTCGTCACCAAACATTACGCAATCTTGCACCACAAGGTTCGGGATGTGCTTATTGGGAGATCTTCATGTCCCGATTGACTCTCAATCTCCCAATGGTAAGGGCATTTCATTTGGAAGAACTCACATCTATGGCGAGTTGAGTCCTCGAGATATTATCCCCACCTCGTGTGCATGTAGTTGAGACAAAGGGTGGAATCACGATCGCATGTTTCTTTGAAAGAATTTATCCATTGTCCAAGAGACTTATGGAAAGGATGTTGTGTCGGTTGGAAATTCCTCCGCATCCGATGGGAAATGAAAGACCGGATCTTTGAACGACCGTTGGATTGATCAAGACTCAACTTCGCAAGCTCAAGTCGCATCTTCATCATGAACGCGGTAATCTACATTGTCTTTGTTGGATCGATATACTTTAATCAAACTAACTTAACTAGCTTGTTAAGGTTTAATAACCTCGGATAAATCCTAAGTTATTAACAAAGAAACACCGAGAAATCTTTATCAAGTCGCGGAATTTACTTAACAAAGCTAAGAGGAATAACTTTATTATAAACTCTAAATCGCTTATTATGCGGATACTCTAATACAACTCTAAGATAATCGAACTTTTCTCTAAAACACTAATTCGTAAATTCTAAAACTCTTTTTAAAATCGCACCTCTAATGTCAATCTAGGAGTCCTTTTATAGGCTCAAGGATATCCTAGTCGGTTTACAATTGATCTTGTACGACAAGTAATCTAAACATGGAATACAATTCTTTCCATAAACGAATATAACAGTTCTTTTGTTCTAGCGATGCTTTGACTTTATCTTGCGAGCTTTTGACTGTCTTTAGCGATACTTTGACTATTTGACTTCTTCCGCTTCTTTGCGACTTACAATACTTTCATATCTTGACTTTCATATCCCAACAATCCTCCCTAACTTGAATTCTACTTGCTTGACTTCAAGTTCCTTTATGAATATATCTTTATGACTTCATCTTTAAAATGGATTGTTTCTTAATCTTTAGATTGTATCTCTATAATATCGTGCTTGTCAAAGTATCTCTTAGAATTGTTCTCTTCACAAGAAAGATCTAGCAATCTCCATCTTTTCAAAGAACACGACAACATATAACAATTTGTACAATAATTAGGTTTAAGTTGCATACTATTCTCATCACATCTAAGTGAATCATTGAAAATTTAATGGATTTAGAACTCTTTACCAAAGCCATTATCTCTGGAGTAGCCAAATGTTTTGGTGTGTAAGACCATGGTACATTGATAACCATATGATTTTTAGCAAACCACCGACTATCAACATTTGTTTTGTCTTTACCAAAAGTTGTACCCGTCCTCGGACTAGTTAGTTCTTCTATCTAATGGTGAACTAATTACCAATAATGGTTTTCCACTACCTTTACCACAAGCCATTTTCTTGTGGGCTAGCCAACTCTTCACATTCTCGATATGGTGAGTTGATGACCATCCAACTTATTAGCAAGTTGTCAACTAAAAGCGGATTTGATATATCTTTACCGAGCCGTTTGCTCATGGATTAGTCAATCCTTTTGTAACCATGGTGGATTAATAACCTATTGATGTTATCATCACAAAACCATTTATTCAACCTTTATTTCAAAATATTTATTACTTAGCAAAAGGTTTCTTCTAAAATTCTTTTAAGCGGTCTAATTAAATAACAAGACTTTAATGAAAGTCTTGTCGATATGATACTTTGAATAAAAATACGATATTTCAAAAGTATTTATTCAAATAAAATTCATACCGATTATAGATCATTCTCAACAATGGTAGTCCGGTCTATAAACAAATTGATAACCATGCAAGCAGTTTCATTATCCTGTTCTACTTCCAATCCATGCTCTAACATTCTTCTCATGAGCTCAACTGTAAGAGGGTATCTTCTTTCTGCAAACATATGTATCATTGTTCCATTTTCTAGCTCCAAAACATGAACTCCAGATTCTTCAAAGAATCTCCAGCAAACTATTTCCCAGCTTTCTTGATCCTTCCAAATATCATCAGTGCTCTCTTCATTAGTTTCCCACATGGTTATAAGATCACCATGTAAAACCAAACCAATCCCTTCTAATGGATTATCTTCAAAATAAGCCTTCACAACATGATATAAGTAGAATAGATCTACTCTATCTATAATATGCAGCAAATCCCATAGCCTTTTGAAAACTTTGAAACTTTCATCTTCTTTATGAAATACCATGTAATCTCCATTCTTAGATTTCTCAACTTTGAAAACACTAATCTTTGATCTGTTCATCTTCATGTCATTATCTTCATCTGTATAATCAAAATCTACCACTCTGAGATAATTCTTCAATTCATCACTAGTCTCAGATCTTAATTCAACCTTTTCTTTCTTTGAAAACCGAACATCTGTAACATCGCTTTTTCTTTTTCTCTTTAAGCTTTTCTTCCTTTCGGCTTCAGGTCCAATAAGCTTCTTCTCTAAAGTCTTTAATGCCGCAACATCTTTCTCATAAGCTTCTCTCTCAAAGATCATATAATCTTTTCATATCCATAATTTAGCTTTTGCAATCCTTTAAATCCTCTGCTTTTTAAATATGCCATCATTGCATTCCTTTCTTTAGCTAAATTAGGTCTTCTTGGCATATATCGAACATGTGTAGGAGATCAGTAATGGTTCGTGAGCTTCACATCTAATTCATCTTGCACCTTTGAGTCGCTTCTCTATTTTTAGCTTCTTGAGCTTCTGTTCTTCTCTATCTTTAGCATCTAACTCTTCTTGAACTTTTCTAGCTGCAGCTTCATTCCTAGCAACTTCAATTGCTCTAAGTTCTGCCAAAGTAAGTTTCTTCTTCTTAGTTTCAACCAGAATACCTTTTCCTTTGTCTTTTGGATCAATTGCAGGTTGATCGGTTCTTTGTTGTTCTTCTTCTTGTACATCTCTAATAGTAACTCCTCCTCTTGGTTGTGACAAATCTAACATTGTAGCAACTAATTCATCATCACTCGCAGAATGAATAGGTTTGAATGTAGGTTCCTCCTCTTCTTCTATAACAGTTGTAGAAGGACCAGCTTCTTCTTCAAAATTCAATACCCTTAGAGTTATTGGTGTTATTACTTACGCCTAGATGTATCATGAAAATCAGATTTTGATGTTCGATACCTTGATCATCGGTACCTTGAACATCGATGCTTTGAACTTGCACTTCTTCTTCTTGTTCCTCCGAAATAATCTTTTCTCAGTACTTACGATTCTTTCTTCTTTGTAATATCTTCTTGATTCTTTCTTCTTTATAACATCTTCTTTCAAATCATCCTTTTCTAAATTCCTCCCCAAGTTGACAGAATATGGTTTAGGAACCTTCTTGCGTTTCAATTCCTTACGAAGTGCTTTACGACATTTGTTTTCCTCTTTAACCCATAAATTGAAACCTTGAATATAGGGTTTAATAAAATTTCTCAACCAGAAATAGTTACGCTTCAACTTCCTAAGTGTTTTAGCTTGACGCTCAACAGTCTTGTTCAACCGAGCTAACTCCTTTGTCAAAGCATAATTATCCAAAGTCAAACCTTCACGAGGAATAGTATGATCATCACATTGAAGATGAGAATGTGCCTCTGAAAAAGGAACAGAACGTTGTGGAGATGGAGTAGGTGTTCTCTCAATCTCTGCTTGAACCTCAGGACTTGGAGAAACATCACCATGTAAAGATGCAGTACCTTCACGAGAAGCGTGCTTGCAGGCGATGCTGTGAGGCAAAGACTTTGTGAAGCGAAGACTTGTGCGAGAATCGGTGACTTTCACTTTCTTCATCCTCTCCACTTCATCACGCATGCTTGAACAACTTCCATCATTGTTGTAGTTAATGGAATATCTCCACCTCTGAACAAATTACTTGCTTAGCCATGAATGTATAAATTTTGGCTTGTTGCACAATGACGGTAACAAAGTAGCGGGTTTTGGAACATCGCCCAATTGCTTGTTCAAGAAAACACAGACAAATCGTGGGTACATCAACCATGTTGACCCGGAGGAGATATGAGATAGCATCCCATCCAAAATAAGCCTTGAAAAATTAAACATCCTATTAGTAGCTAAACCAACCACTGCGGATGCTATATTTGACCCAAACTGCTCCCACGAAGTACTTTTAGAACTTATGCAATGGAGCAATACATGAATCAAGAACTTCCATTGAGGACAGAATAATGCTTTCTTGAAAGTTTGTTCTGTCAAAGAGCCTTCATAACCAAGATTCCTAAAAGTATCCCAAATCAGTTGCTTGTCAAATCGAATAGCTCCATCGTCATCACCAAATAATAAATCTTCTCGGATGGAAGCTTCTGTAATCTTGATAGTCCGTCCAGCAACTGTTGATCTAATATAGTATTCATCCTCCTCCATATTTTCTCTAGCATTAGCCCAAAATTCTTGAATCCACAGTTCAATAACATCCGACTCAACTAAAAGAGCATAACTAATAGGCGACCCAGTAAGATAATCAATTATATCATAAAAAGCCACATTCGCCTCAGTCTTGTCCAAATTAGCCACCATATTGTGCTTCGAAACAATTAAACGATTCACCATTGTTGAAAAAGTGAGAACAATAAAAATTGTATCGAATAATAAGGAGATGGTAATTGGGAGATAAGTATGGAAAAGATGTAAAGTAATAATATGAGAGGGAAAATCGGATAAGTAGTTATTTATAGGTGGGATTTGAAAAATCACAGCCTAAATAACAAAGTTACCGTTACTACCAATTACCCATCAATATTACCGTTGGAACAGTACTTTAATACGACAAACAATACTTTCCACATAAGCAGTACTTTCCCAAAAAAACAGTACTTTGCTAAATACCTTCATATAAACTAAGTATAAACAAGCATCCTCCCCTTAAGCAATACACAGGACTATACAACCACCTTATAGTCCTCCCCTCAAATGTAGCTTACTAACTAATATCCCTTCAAATCTGACAGAAACGCCTTGTTTCCTGTTATGCTCACAGAACAACCACTATCAACAATAAAATGATCTTTAAGCTCCTCTTCTTGGTTGCCCTGTCTCATAAGATGAAAAAGTTAGTTACTTTGAGGAACCCAAGCCATTACTGACTTGTGTTCCCTTGTGGGGTGACATACTCACATTCTTTGAGTATATAATCTCCATTTGTTCTCTAAAGCATGATCCAAGATTATCTTGTTATTCAAAACATGTGGTTTTGAACAAAACTCTCTTTACCGATTATTAGCGGTTTCTTGTAGCACAAAATATCGATTCACTTTTTGTTGAACGTCTTGTATGTCCTCGTGATGATTTCCCTTTAATCTATTCGGTTTTAACGGTGGTTCTGTGATCTAGATTCCTATATGAATTGTGATACCTTCTAGGTTGATAGTGAGATCTCCTAGAATTTCTATCCCAGTATGGTTTTCGATTACCTTGTCTCGGCGATGCTTTGGAAAATCTTGTGAGATCTTGAAGGTCTTCTCGATGTGGTATCTATGATGCGGTGTGAAGTTTACGTGATTAACCCTATTAGAATTAGTCCAAACCGGTTTGTGCTCTCTAGGTCTCGATTGTTAGACTTATTCCTTGAAACTTGCTTAGATATTACGAGTGTTTGTCACAATCTTTGATTAAGTGAGTAGGACTATAACACACAAAACACGGTTTTGACCCATATGACCAAAGTGATCTCTTCTATGTCTATGCCCAAAATTATTTTGCCTTCTTGATGGTGATAAAATTTGTTTTGAGCAAAATTATCCCAAAAGGTTTAGCAATATTGTTTTGAAAAGGTTTCTGAATGTATCGCTTGTTGAGCGATACTTTGGTTTAAAGTCTGCTGATTTTGATCATTGTTTTCAACGGTTTCTTTGGGTTTCTCGGACCTAGATTGAGCAACAAGCTTCTTCCTAAACTCTAGACTATCTACACCATAACGAGAAACATCGGGCCTAGAGGATGATGACTAATGGGATGAGGAACGACATGATAACCATTGTCTTTCTTATATTCGGAGGTGGTTCACTTGCGAGCCCTCATTACTAGATGAATCTACATAGTTAATGAGCTCATCATCACTAGTGGTTATGTCCTCAAAAACACCATCATCACGATCACTAGTTTGGTTTTCATCGGCGTTACTAAAATCCATTCCAAATCTAAGCTTTGTTCTAATGTAAGCCGCCTGCATTTTCAACATAAGTAACATGGGACAAGCGGACTCTCCCAAGTAGCAAACTTAGCTAACAAATCATCCCTTTCCTTAGTTAATTTCTCAATTTGACAATTTTACAGTTTAGTTTCCATTCACTAAGTTTTAACTGGTAATCCTGTTGTTCATACTTTTCATTGACCATTTCATTATTTTCATGTGTTATGATTTTAGCTTCTATAGACTCTAAAGTAATTTGATAACCGACTACCTCGGACCTAGCCCTTACACGCTTATCTCTTTCAATCACATAAGCATTAAGTACTTTTGATAAAAATCATGACACTTAGAACATACCTCGTAGATAGTAGTTGTTGCGACTCAATCGACATCTTGAATATTGTTGAAGTAGGGTTTCTTCCTAGTCGAGTTTCCACACAAGCTCGATACCACTTGTTGGATCGATATACTTTAATCAAACTAACTTAACTAGCTTGTTAAGGTTTAATAACCTCGGATAAATCCTAAGTTATTAACAAAGAAACACCGAGAAATCTTTATCAAGTCGCGGAATTTACTTAACAAAGCTAAGAAGAATAACTTTATTATAAACTCTAAATCGCTTATTATGCGATACTCTAATACAACTCTAAGATAATCGAACTTTTCTCTAAAACACTAATTCGTAAATTCTAAAACTCTTTTTCGAAATCGTACCTCTAATGACAATTCGTAAATTCTAAAGTCTTTAGCGATACTTTGACTATTTGACTTCTTCCAGTTCTTTGCGACTTCAGGTACTTTCATATCTTGACACTTTCATATCCCAACAGGTCTTGTGTAATATATACGATCGTTTGTGTTTTTGATTGTTTTGTTTTGTTGTTTCCTTTGTTTGTTAGTTTCTTTGTTCTTAGTTAAAAAAAAAAAAAAAAAAAAAAAAACTAACTTTCTCTTGCGGGTTTGTTGCATTTTGTTGATGGTTTTAACTCACGGATATACCTTGTGTGTATCAAAGAGTTGACTAGTCCAAAGTGCGACTTTGGTAAAGACACATCAAATCATTGATAGTTGTAATGATTTGCTCAAAATCATAGGTTCGCAACCACCCATGCTTAATTCTTTGAGAGTTGTATGGTCATCAATTCACCATGGTATATTCCTTGTTGGAATCCAAGAATTGGCTAGCCCACAAGTATATGGCTTGTGGTAAAGGCAAGCGAATCCATATTTGGTTATCAATTCACCAATTCTAAGAATTGACTAGTCTGAGCAAGCGGTGCGGTAAAGACACATCAAATCCGTTTATATAGTTCTTTGATTTGCTAATAAATCGGATGGTTATCAATGTACCATAGTTTTCGAACTTAAAAATCGGCTACTCCGATGGTGATGGCTATTGTTAAAGAGACATCAAATCCATTATTTTCAATGATTCACCTCTCCCGAGTTAACACACTGGATGTGATGAGAATAGTATGCAACTAATAAGTATTGATGTACACTATGTCATGTGTTCTTGCAAAGACACAGCGTTTCAAAGGCGGTCATCATAGAGATGAGATTATTATTGGTTCTTTGCTCTCGATGTTGAAAACAATCCTCTAAGTACTACAGTCTTTAAGATCTATCAAGGTTAGGAAGCGGAACTTAACCAAGTCAAATTCCGGTTTAGGGAGGATTGTTGGGAATTATGCAAGTAGGATTTCATTATCAATCTTTGAGAGGATTACTGCTTGAAGTAGAAGAGAATCTGTTGAAGAAGAGATTCTGTTGAAGTATAAAAGCCGTGTCGTGTTTCTGTTGAAGAGTGGAAGGCGACTAGGATCTGCATCGCTTTATTATTTAAATGCTAACCCATCATTATTCTTGTCTTGCCTGAGGTTAGCATGGGTATTATTGTCTTGCTCAATCTTGTTTAGTGTTTTAGTCAATAAATGCATGCTTGCATGTTTAGTCGATTGAGTAGTAATAGTTTAGGGTTCCTTGTCTATAAAGGAACTTCATAGTTTGTAATAGATAACTCATCGAAACATAGTGTTTGGTTAATAAAAGATCCATAGAGGATCTAAGTGTTCTTAGTTATAACAACTTGTATTTACTTTCCGCTATAGAATACGAGTTGTAGAGATTTTCTATTAGTTTTCTTATGATTACATAGGCAACACTAACGATCCACGAGTGCTCAAGATCTGTCAAGGTCTGTCTGTGTTCAACACGTGTCTTATCTCATATGCTCATACTATTTCAAGCGTCATAATATGGAGATGTCGCTCTACTTTGCATGAGGTATTAGAAGTCAATGACACACTGACAGTCATCATTATAGTTTCTTAAAATGTAAAGTATTCTCATTCCTTAATGTGTAATGCAACAATGCTCTACGTTGAGCATATCTAATTAACAGATTTATCATAAAAGATAAAATCCTACTTTAACTAGTATTAATAATCCTCTTAGCATCATTGTACTTACACAACACTATGCTTTATAATTCGTAAGCATCTGTATTAACAATAATCTAAATACTCGCAATTAGATATTGTTGTTGTCAGCTCATCTTGCTCTTATGCAAAAGCAACAACTAGTCTTATACACCATATAATATATACATGGTAAATCCTTAGTTAAAAACATAAGATTTCCATCCATGTGATAAATTATTCCAAGTGAAATATACCATTTAAGATGGGCTTGAATGATATATTGCATTTGTGTTAGACTTAATTTTCCGCATTTGTTTATTCCAAATAAACATTTATTTCAAGGTTTTTTGTTTTATTCCCTAAATCTCAAGTGAAGTTTCATTCCAAGCTTAAGGATTAATATCTAGCTTAAATGGAATGATTTCTTCAACATCTAAATTTTAAGGAAAAACACCGTGCTCCCACTCAAAGTCAGATGTACTCAAGAGTTATATTAATTTAATCAAAATCATATTGTAATTAAATTTAAGATCTCAGCTCCTAGATTCATGATCCAATTCAAAACATGGATTGCTTAAATTTTTATACTACATAAAGATTATATAGATTCATAACCCTTTTGATTATACACCGTCCTCGCAAAAGGTAATAATAAAGAAAAAGTTATAAAATTTAATTGTCATATTCTACATACAAGGAAACATGTATGACAATTAATTATCTTTATATAATTAATGCGTATATATAAAGAAAATCTAATCACAATCAATTGCTTAAGTATGATTAAAAACTTCTTATTAAATGTCATGCATTAACATGTATACAATTTTGTCCTTGCGAGCCTTTCTTCAAAACAAACTCATTCCAACCTAAATAACAATCAAGCTCAAAACTTGATTTGCCCTTTTAAGGACCGCATCTTATCATTCATAGTTCCAAGACATTTATCAGATTCAAGATGTGATAATCTGTTTTAGTAGTTAGTTGATTTACAATATTCTTCTAACTTATATCCCTCAGCATTGATATTAAAATATCACTGAAGTGATGAGGCATTCTTGCGGATTTATGAATGAGAGTAACATTACACTTCGGTCGACATTTACATGTTTAACCTTAGTATGACATTAATAAGTGAATCTTAGAAGGTTAAATATTTTGTTCTCAAAAACTTCGAGATTTGTATATGCTCCCACTTACTTTTGTAAGTAGAGATAATTCTCTAAATACTAAGTATTTAAGTAACAATAAATTATTCTTTATTGGGAACCACAAAATACATTTTAAGTTCTCATCTCTAGATTTGTTAACAAAATGCTTCATAAGATTTTAACAAATTCAGAACTTAAATCAAGACATACTGGAATTCCTTCCTACAACTCTAATTAGGGTTTGTAGAAAAAATCTAATTTTGTATCACTCTTTAACCAAAAATCTAAGCAACAGTTTTGTGTTTCGTCAAGCTAGGAGGAACACCAAAAAACAATCTTCAAGCTAGGAAGTGTAGAAAATAAAAATCCAAGAGGTTTTGGATTCGATTGGTTTGAGTGGAAAGCGAAAATCATGAGGGATTAGGGGTTTCGGTTATGGGTTTTCTTGAATACCTTCTTAGTTTGAACTATATTGAGTGTATCCACGACACACGCAATTTTATAACCTTGATATATTTTGGAGGTAGAGCAATTAAAGCTATCATGAATCAAACAATATGAATAAGGTTTGTTTCAACAAATTAGACATACCATAATAAAGTAGTATTCTATGAGTATTAGAATTGTGAGACTATATCAGAACTCCATAGATATATTAATTCTCTTTGGACCAAATACTTGTCAATTGGGTCGAGCCAAATTGCATATTAAGTATTTACGAACCAAGTGCATGCTATAATGTATATTCCTTGAATAATACAAGAACCTTATGTTTACATGTTCATAAGAAGACATAACTGTTCAAGAATTATATGTTCATGTGTTTACAAGAAAAACAAAACATGTCAATAATACATTATAAGTCGTTGAATAATTCAAATGCCTCATGTTTATGTGTTAACTAGAAGACATAACAATTTTACTCTATACTTTATGTTATAAGTCATTGATTAATTCAAGAACTTTATAATTATGTCTTAACATGTAAGCATAATTATACTAACAAAAGTAATCATGAACGCAAACTCTTAAGTTCTATAGTAATTTCAAGTTAATTTAATACTTCTGCATTATGATTACTATCGTTTAACCATAATTATGTTGACTAAAACATGTAGTCAAAATGTTGAATTATCTTTGCACTATATCATAATATTTGAATGTAGTAGGGCAACAAAATCTTACGTGTTCAAGTCCCAGTAGAATTATTATTAAAATGTAGTAGGGAAATAAACATCTCACATGTTTAAGTCCTAGTAGAGTTATTAGTTTCTTACCTTGCGGTCAAGAGATACCAATAATATTGTTGTTCCTTTCACACACTTTGAGATTTCTCCCACTTGTGTAAGGCATAACATCATATTATGAAAACAAATAACATGTGATTGATTTGTGCAAACAATATGATAATGTCATAGATATCAAGTAGTTTTAGAACAATAACCTTTAATAAGGAATTGCGGATTATTATTCTATAGATAACGCTTGAGAGCAATGAGAAAGGCAACGTGTTATCTTATAAAATAAAATGAAATTTTCCTTTAAGAAATGGTCGTTCATATTCGAAAGTAATGAATTATTTCAAAGAAAGTTTGAAATGATATGGGTGACTAACAAGGAAATAAATCTCGTAGCTCAATGAAATTGACAACATTACAAGAATGTTATTTCGTTAATAAAATGCAATGCTCCCATGGATTTGTCAACATTGTAAGTGTTACATTGCCGTGAGAAAGCATATAGCAATTTTATTCACTTTCCCATTCTTTTCAAATACCTACGGTAGCAATGTACTTAGGTATTGAGCAGTATATGAAGTCCTACTTATGTAGATGAGGACTAGCCACTCATGCTTTCATTTAACTTGAATCTTTAGCATGCAATTCCTCCTCTATCGTCTACATAGCCCCAAGGATATTTAGCACTTTAGGAATAATAAGAGTCCAAGAAAATTACCTAGCGAATATTCTAGTAATTTCTTTACTCTTTGCGGTTTAAACTCATACATCGTGACAAGTGCAAGATGTCATTTATTTTGGCAGCTATAAACAAAATGTTTTCTAGTTACACAAAATATTTAATCTTTCAATTATTTCTAGACCTTAAACGGGTACTGAAAGATCATAGATGATTTTAACAATTTGTAATCCTATCTTAGTTTATCAACTAAGGAGAAAAGATAGGAATAAGTCTCACTCTTCTTACCAGGAAAAGAGACTAAGTTTGTATTTTAAAGAAAAACAACTTTCTTTACGAATTATGTTGCAACAACACAATTTAATCAGAACATAGAATGTTCAATTATAGTATTTTCGATAAATACATTCTTAAAAGAATTAACTACCCAATTAATTACTAATTAAGACTAAGATCCACCAAACATCTGACCAATGAGTAACTAAGTAGGGCAAGAGGTAAGCGACGAGCGTTAATTGCACAATGCAACTCTTAGATTTATGAGACTGATCAAGACATTAGTAGACAAGTAATAATGTCATGAGCATGTTTAGTCTCATCTTATGCCTCGGGTCCAAGGTCTGACCAAGCATACTCGAAATAAGTCAACCAAGTAAGAACTTGCAAATATCACCAAAGGTGTGACCAATGAGTAATATTCACCATGGGCTGGAATGGCCCTAAGGTCTGACCAAAGAGGTCAAGCCAAATGCACGTGTTCATAGTTGGTTGGCATAGACTTAAAATTTTCACATAAGGTATTCACATAAATGTGGTAAAATCGTGTACAAAGAAGCATGCAAAACAACTTTGTTGCACTTATTTTAAAAACTTTTGGTAATGACACTGTAGTGATCATCATGGTTCACGGTAGCTCCAATCGAACTTGTAGGGAGGCGGAGGACCAGGTCAGCGCAAGACAATAACCGAAAATCCTTTAGGTATGTTGTGCGCACCTCCTTAAACCCCTTTATAGTTTGTTCTAGTGGGGCCGTACATCCCAGTGTCCATAGCGTCTAGTTTTAAATTCATGAAAACTTGTTTCAATAGTTTAGTTAAGCAATTTTACAAAAAAACAATTTTTCACGAATCAAATAGCAGGTCACAATGAGCATGGTATTTAGGCGTGTAAATTAAGACCATTATTAATTTTATGATTACGATATTTATTATTCCATATTGCATACAATTAGGTGTCAAATACAAGTAACAATTATGCACATAAGGAATCACAAATATATAAACATAAAACATTAATAAACACATATTGTTCCGAGTCCTCTCGCGAGTCTTCCCTAAAAGGAGAACCATAAGACTGTCACTAGGTACGAAACCTAGATCGCCCCATACATCACAAAAAGCAATTGAGTGGGTCTTATAGTCGGAAAAACACATAAAATCATGGAAAACTTAATTAACAATTAATTATGCTATTTTATGTATTTAATAACAATATAATTCTAAGTAACAATTAATTCTAATTAACAAATTAATTCTAATTAACACTTTAATTCTAATTAACAATTTAATATAATAATTTTGTGTCTAGGTATTTTTTATTAATAATTGACAAGTATTGCAGTATAGTTTTCAACAAAAAAGAAAAGAAAAGAAAAAAAAAACGAATAACTTATTAGATTTCATGCATCCTTCTAGCGTGTTTATTAAAACGTGTAACCCATAATCACAAAAACAAGATGGCTCTGATACCACCGTTGGGATTTAAGATCTAGTTAACCAATTAACACTACGAGTACGCAGTGGAATATGGATCTAGTTTATGCAATTAGGTTAACACGTAATTAATAAACAATAATAAATAAAAAGGCTAATAACCTATTAAAGCATCATACTTGTCACAAATGTCAGTTTGACGTAGCGAACAAAAAAAAACTCTTCTAGACATTAAACTTGACATTTTTGTCTTCAATTGAGTAAAATAAATTTGTGATGACCATTTTACCCTTAAATTTATAAAAATTGCATCCTTTGTCCCAAGTATATAAATAACCCAATTAATCTTTTTAACTCATTTTAACACACACACAACTACTCTTCCTTAGAATTCCCCAAGTTTTCACCATGAAAAAACTCAAAAACTCACAATTCGATCATATTTTCTTTGAAATTTTCATTTCAAATCTGATTCAATCAATTCAGTAGAATAGTTTAATTTGTGTGTATTGTATATAATTCCATGGATAAGTTCATGAGGGGGATAGTCACTAGTCTATTTGTATATTAATACGGAGTATTTGTTATCTTTTATTACAGTAAATTGTTTGCAGAATGAATTTGTTAATTGTTTATATTAATTCCGAATGTTGCACTGTTTAATAATTTTGAGGTATTTGAAGTTTCTATTGATGTTCTTTTTTTCTTAAAATATACACGAAATGGGTCCCGGTACAAGGGAAAAATGGGTGTTGGTAATAACAAATGCCAAACCACAACTTCAAGCAATCGACTAAAAAGACCCAAGAGGTTTATATTAAATCCAAGGATGCTCTAACTCCATATAATTAAAATCAAGGAAGTTGTAGACCTCACTATCGTGTATTAAATGATCTTACTTTATCTAAAAAATTATGATTATCATGTCTGTGACAACTCGTAAATTCCTCGATGCGTCGTAATTGGAGAAACGTCGATTTGAGCGATCATTTGATTTAATTTGAGACACGAGTCGTATTTTATATCGTTTTTATTGGAATTAATATTTTAAAAACAATGGCGTAACTCTCGAGTCACGAATCCCTCGTTTTCTAGTCAAAACGAGTCCCGAACCTAATATATTAAAAGTTTTACAAAGTTACATTTAGGGTCCTTGTGATAGTTTTACTGCAGCCCCTATACTTTCAACTTTACAAGAATAATCCCTCCTTGTAGTATATATACCCAACTCACACACACCTCCCTCATTTTACTTCACCACTTTCTCTCTCTATAAAACACACATATCTCTCGCTCTCTCTATAATAATCCGGCCACCCAAATTAGGGTTCCGACGCCGTCTATTTTTTCGGCCACTATTCCGGCGACCACCAACTATTACACCACCCATCCCATCTTGTAGATCGGGATCCCGTGGTTCCATTTTCATAAAACAATCACGTAAAAGCTTTCTCACGCGCCTCCAATCTTGATTTCAAGATTCGGATATTTAGGGTTTGTGTTAAATCGTGTTCAAGAGATCAAGGTGAGATGGTTACGGGTTGTACCCGTCGGTAACACCATCACAGCTACACTTTCGCTCTCTTTTTCTCACGGTAAAACGCACCCCCCATCTATTTGTTTTTCTCTTTTATTCGTATCTTGCTATTGTGTTTTCATTTGTTTTCGTGGATTTAAAAGTACTAAATGAATTTAAGAAGTTATAAAACGGATTAAAAACAGTTTGTGAAACGTTTTTGATAAATTCAGATGGTAACTTTGTTAAGAACGAGATATGTATTCGTGTGGTGGCATTTCTGTGACCAACGGGCAAGTATTCGTGTGGTAATATTTGTTAAATCGAGAGTAGGAAACAAGTTGGAACAAAATTGAGTGGGATGAAACCCTAGGTCGGGGTGGTGAGTGGCTCGATGTCTGTTTTGGTCTGGAAATTGTATGGTAAGATATGTTGTAAACAAAAAATGAAACGGGTCATGTGATTGGTACTGTTTTGAGTCGGTGGACTCGGTGAGTCAAGATTGACTCAGCCAAGTCAGGTCGTGTCGACTTAGGTGCATGTCTCGGATACCATTTGGTCTATCTTCTAATTTCAGTGGGTATCCCCTTGAGTTAGGTTTTTACTTTTGTTAATGAAAAGGAAGGAATTGAATTAAGTGTTCACTAATTCTATTTTGAGGTATAACTAAGATTGAAACTAATATATAATATATACATATAGGTTGTAGAGGTTACGAAACTAACGGGGTTTATTAGCATGATACTTGTAATTAGTGGTAAGTCCCGAATATACTTTGGAGAATTGAATATTGGTTTGAAACTTGGAACATACTTAGCGGATTAAAAACTGTTTATATCGGATTTGATATTCATACCAATTGGACATATTGGAGCTAACGGTTGTTATAACGGGATATTGGAACTAATAAAATGGTTAAATGATATAAGTTTAACGATTAACTAGTAATTCGTCAATGTGTAAATGATAACGCTACACGTCGTTCGAGGTCAAAGGAACTTCCTTTTAAATCGAGCAAGTTTTATAACACCCTAGGCGGTGAACCTAATCATAGTGTAGTATAGTATTAGGGTAATCCACGGGTATTGATATCGTTCTCTAGGGGAATAGTGTCGTTAGGCTAAAGTGTATGTCGATTTAAGTCTAAAGGTGAGGATGATTATTTTGTATTTTTATATTTTATGAATCTACATTTTGGAGGAGGGTGGAATTAGTTGCTAGTCAACTATCCCAAAAGATACTAACTAAATTATGGGTCAACCAAGAACGTGAAGCGTATCTACTTATGATGTATTACTCCTTGCTAGCTATCCAATTCTACCTACCGAATTGTCACGTCCTATTGATGCTTGAATTGTCACGTCCTTATTCTTAACGTTGTGTTTTCTAAGGTCGTAAGGTGTGCATTCCTAACTCTTTGAAGTCACCTTTAAGTGTAGTAAGCGAAATCCACTAAGTCATTCATAAACTAACTTTGAGGTTATATTTTGGTTTAGTAAACGAAATCTACTAAGTCATTCATAAACTATCCAAGATTTATCAAGTATTAAACACAATGATAGCCTAGTCGCACACCTAAGCCAATTACAATTAAGATAAGAGACAACCAATCAAACAAGAGACAGTAGGATGCAAGAATTATACACTAAACCAATTAGACTCATTGAAATTGTCACACCCTAATAATGAAGATAGACACAAGCATCACTAAGAAATCAATAAGATCTAATTAATTACATACAAGTTTCATACAATCATAAGCAAACACTAGGTGAATTAGCCAAGCATAATTAGTGAAGAGCAAGCAACAATCATGATAATTGAAGACATACCATATGATTGGATTAACAAACAAACCATTAAGCGAGGTTTATAGAGTGTTTGAAACCCTTTGAGTTCTTTGGAAAAACACCTACCTAAACCCCAGAATCGGACTTAGGGTTTAGGGCTTACAAAAGTGAAGTTATAATGTTATATTTATAGGCGATTTTACAAGACAAAGAGTGACGTCACACCTAAAGTGACGACGTCACGACCATTTTTCCTCAAGCTGTAGATTTTAGTGTTCCGGTCGCGTGGGCTTTTGAATCACTTAAATCCGAGTTCAGTATGCAAAAGTTATGGCCAAAAGCAATGTCGGCTACTTGGCAGCGTGTTGCGACTTGTGGCGTCACCTTATGGTTGTGGCGCCGTCGGCTTCATCTTTGACGCCTACGGATCAAATCTAGGCCGTCGAGTTGCGACGCCTACCCTTTTAAAACACAAGTCGTCACTTGTAAATGAGCAATTTAGCTCTTGAGCCGTCACAAAAGTTGTTCGACGGCGTCATGAGATAACACTGACGCCGTCCCTTGGGCCCAAAGACTGAGTGTCTCGATTCTTGACTTTGGCCATTTTCTTCGTATATTCGCGCCTTTTCATCCGAATAAGTGTCATTCCATCATTTTGCCTTCAAGATACCTAAAAAGTGAAAAGGAACGATATTAGGTAATAACGGATACAAAAGTGATCAAATAAGAGCTTAAACGACCCCTCAAAAAGGTACATTTTAAAACCTTATCAAATATCCCTACACTTGGTATTTTCTTGTCCTCAAGCAAATGTGCTTTTAGCCAATTAATTTATAAGTTAAGAGTCATGAAGCATTGGTTTAGAACAATCCACAACACATATAAGCCCTTAAAAGTCATAACAAGCACGAAATTACATACTAGCACCTCATGGGGTGTTTGGATACTCACATCTCTCGGTGTATATGAAATATAACAAGTTGGAAATGGAAGATAAACACTTATTAACCGGTCCTAGTACATAGATTACCATAGGCTTGAGACTAGATCAAACCTCCATCGCTTTGGCGTAAGCACCTAGGAAAGAATATCCAAGAAGTCCTTTAAAGGGTTGTAATGATAGGCTTACGGTAGGGAAACAAAGGGTTTGGTGGTATAGGCGATTTAGTGGTGGCAAGTCAAAAATCTTTATGTTACAAGCATAAGAAGAATGGCGTTGCTAAGCCAAGACTCGACACTCTAAACTCTAGATAAGCGAAATAAACAAACATAAATTGAAGATAGATGTAGGATGGTAGCCCGTATTTTTTTCAACACTCTATTTTTTTCTTTTCTCTTTTCTATTTTTTTGATTTTTTCATACACTTTTACTCTACCATCCTCTACGATAACATCACAATGATAGGGATTTATAGGCACATCCCTACACTTGAGTTTTATTACTCTAACACTAATATGACCCGAATTGAAAAGATCAAAACACTTGGAGTACATTATTATGCAAATAAAGGAATTTGAATTTAACGTTCCCTTCCGTCATCTCATAAATTTAACTTTTCCCATGACTCCCAATCGTCCCAAAGCGTGTACAAAGGATATGACTCGACTTAGCAACTTATGCAAGCAACAAGATAATTGAACTAAGGGTTTAGTGTGATAACAATAATGCACTAAAGTGAGTGCCTACAAGGTAGGCTAAGGCGATTGGGTGTACATTTGGGGTGGGGTGTAAACAATGCTCTTCATTGATATTCGGAAAACCGAAACATCACGAGAACCACGAAAAGGATAGGCTCGAGGGGTTAACTAGGGTATCGTGTACTAAAGATGAGTACAACGCAAGGTGTGGGGAATTACTCAACCGATGTAGAATAAGTAATTGTATTACGGGTATCAAACAAGGGTTATCCTAATGCCTCTTATCATTTAGTTATTCCTAACTACACAAGTGAAGTCTTACTAGCGATCTCGAGATGCATCACAAAACAAGTTCTAGAATCTATTATACTACCGGTTCACACACTAAGCATTAAAGATGAATGCTTTAATTCCTACTAATCTAAGGGTGATCCTCACATTTTGGGTGGAATTTAAGTGGTAAAGGGTTTTTTTGTGCTAGTCATATAACTTCCTATCCATGAGACGCTTTTGTTAAGACTAATGGCCCACTCCTATATGTCATGAAAAATTTTAAATTTGGTGACAAAATTACCCTAACCGACATTTCTCATGGTTTATTACACAAATGAAATTGGACAAAGCAAATAATCAAGGATAAGCATAGTTTCAAAGTTCCCGTTTTATTTTCCCTCCCTACACTTAAACTGAAGATTGTCCCCAATATTCCCCGAAAGTATCAAAGTAATGATAATGGAAGGTAATTAAAAACGAAAGAAACTAGTACTCCCCTGATTAGCTCGGTAGGATCCGTGTGAATTAGTGGTTAAATCTTTCTTCAAGACGAATGTTATGCGTGAAAAGCTTCTTCCAATCTTGTGTATCTTCTTCTTGACAAATG
This sequence comes from Chrysanthemum lavandulifolium, assembly GCA_022545495.1. NCBI lineage: Eukaryota > Viridiplantae > Streptophyta > Magnoliopsida > Asterales > Asteraceae > Chrysanthemum > Chrysanthemum lavandulifolium. The sequence continues at coordinate 82,616,381 of CM040241.1, read as the reverse complement.
AAACCTGCACACTTTAAGAAAACAGACAACCCAAAGCATCAAACCGAACAAAGAAAAATCATAACAAGATGTAATTCTAGGCTTAAATAAGATATAATGCTTGTGGAATGGATGTTTGCGAATTTCGGAAAATTAATGTAACATATTGGATTTCATAAACACACTAAACCACAAGATCAAATAGGCGTATAATTTAGATGGTTTAGAGAGAAAGTGGGATATTCTAGAAAGAGAAACTCATGGAAGGTTAGATTCCAAATGAACATCCAACCCTCTCTTATACAAACTATAACGCCCTCCTACGGGCTGTGGATCAGGCATACAATGGGTAAAGACCCGTCCTTCCTCTACGGTGTTGCACTAGACTACACTAAGCTAATAACTGACTAACAGCTAACATAATAAACGATATGTATACGAGCTAACTTAAGCTAGATTATACTTGGGGTGACTGATGCTTCACAATAAATTTCCAATTCCTAACAATCTCCCCTAAGGAGGTCAACGATATTTCATTTTCATATAGATATTTTCCAAGAAATACAAAGGAATGTATTTCCGGGTCGTTCTCCCAACGAGGATGAATGGAGTAAACAACTCGCGTCTCAAATATCGGGATTCGAATGAGAAAGGGCATAAGATGATATTATCTAAACTACGGGATAAGTAAAGTAAATGGAACATAAAATCTACGGGAATCCTAAAACTAAGGCAATCTACGCAATTCTACGCTAAAAGCAAAAAAGCAGAATTAAGCGAAGCGAATAAAATGCAAATCGTCTAATCTAGATCCTAAAAATAACCTAAAACTACTTTTACTCTAAAAATGTAATAAGAAAACTATTTATGAATTAAAACTAATTTTTAGGAATTTTCTTGATTTTATTTTAATTAAAAACTAATTATTAACTAAAAAATAAAACTAATTATCTAAAAATTATGAAAGAGAGAGAGAAAAATATGGAATTACTTTCTAAAAATCTAAAATATCATAAAAGACTTTTAAAAACTATTTTTGTATTTTTCAGATCATTTTCCTATTTTCTATGAATTTAAATCTATTTAATTTTAATTTAAATTATTAAAAATACCAAATGAAAGGAGAAAAATAGGGAAAAATATTTTTTATGCTTTTTATATTTATCTTAAACTAAGAAAAGTGAAAAATTATTTTTTGGAACTTTTCTCAATTAATTACAATTTAAGCTAATTAAAAATGATTAAAAACTAATTTTAAATAAGAAAAATACCAAGCAGTAACTAAAATTATGAAAATTTCAGGAAATTCTAAAATAATATTCTAAAGCTTTAAAATTATAAAAACATGGCCCTATGTGAGAGAAATGAAAGGCGCTATGTAAATGACAATGAAATAAGCACTTTTGATTAAGCTAATAAGCACAAAATGATACCAACTGAATATATAAGCTAAGGTACTCTAAAAATACTCTAAGGAACTAGAAACACCTACTCTAACTGCTAAATCATTGGATACAAAGATTAAGCCAAGCGATGTCATGAGCAATCGAAATATGACACTAAGTTTAAGCTAATCTAACTTATCCAATAAGTTATCAAGAAAACCAAAAGTGTGGTTCTATAGACCTCCAACCAGAGACTATATGTCCAAATTTATAGCTACAGAGGACAAGTATTGAGCAAGATAAAGGCAAAAACAAAAGTGCTAAAATGGCACGAAAAGCATTGTGCAGAACACGATTAAGCAGTACAAGCTTTAAGCTCTTGTAATGACTAATCAAACAAGCTAAACCTAAAACCGAAATGCGAGACTTGAAGACTACCTAACGAGACTATAGTATTACCAAATTTCAGACTCTAACTAGCTGAAATGAAGACAGAGCATAGGCTGCAAGTTTAGCAAAAACCAGATTTTTAGAACAGTTTTGACTTTTTAAAGCAATAACAAAGTTGACTTTAATGAAAATTTGAAGCAAATAATGGACTGATTATAATGAACTAGGATGAAATAAAACTACCACAAGCTGGTTTTACTGATTCTAAGCCTATGTGTGGAGATGACATAGCTAGTATCCAACAATTATTGAGAGTAAGGACGGATGAGTAGAGGTTTTGACTTAAAGCTCAAAATAAAACAAACCAAGGACATGTATGACCTAAACAAACATATAACAATCATAAAGCAATTATTCTAACCCATAATAACAACCACAAAAAGCAGTTAAATAAGCAATCCAAACACCCCTTTAAGACATCATCAAAAGCGATCTACTCATGAAAATCTAAGAAACCATTCTTGAATTTAATCCAACTTATTCAAAACACTTTTAAACTCATCATTTTATCCATCTAAAACCGCATTCTCTCGAAATTCATAAGACTTAGAAAGTTGACTATTGTTGACTTTTGCAAAAGCGAGTATTTAAGCGATTAAGATCGGAGATGAGCTCAAATAAGCTCACACAAGCTTAGTTGAGCTTATTAAACGATAAACAAGGCTTTCAAACGAAATGAAATGATTCCAAGAATTTTTAGAAATTAAGTAAAGCGAAACGGATATTTAATTAATCAACTGAAATTACAATGTGAAAATTATCATTACACTAACAGTAAAATGACTGGAAATAAAATGGTAACAACTCTCTAAATGCTATGAGAGATTGGACAAGAAAAAATGTGAGCTTGGGGTCGTTTTTATAGCTGAGGTGAGGAGAGGCCATGGGATCCTTTGGGAAGATGCTAGAAGGCTATCCTGAGCCACATATTCAATCTTTGTCACATCAACCAATCACTGAGCTCCATTCGTCCATGATGATGTGTTATATCCAATGAAGTTGCTTGGTTTGTCCACTGTGGCATTCTTCTGACAAGTCAGAGTGTGAAAAGATCCTTAGTACCAAGAAGGGTGTTTGGGATGAGGTAAATGGGTGGTGTTTGGGTTTGGTTTGGGAGGAAGGGGAAGGTCCTGTGGATAGGGCGCGTTTGGTTTTATTATTATAATTCAAAATAGTTGACTGGGTTAAGTGGTGTTTTGATAGGGTAAAGTGGCGGGTCAAAGGTGCAATTGGGTCAAGGATTGTGATAACCGGTTGTGTAATGATATATTGACGGGTTGGTTGATTTGTAGATTGGGCTTTTGGACTTGGATATGGTTGGGCGAAGGTTTCAAAGAATGGATTTGGATACTTGTATTGTAAATGGACTAGTAGTGTGATAAATGGCAACATAGGGACTAATCTTGTACTTTCTAAAACTTCAAGGTTCAAACATGTAACTCCAGAAATTATCTTCAAGGACCACTCTTGTCAACCATAAATAATCCAGGGACTGATTTTGCAAATTTCACGAATCTTCAAGGGCGTTTACATCATTTCTTTGAAAGTTGAGGGCCATTTCGACATTTCATCAAACTTGATCAAATCTTCACAAATCATCCTCGAGAGATTGGAAATCTTCAAAATGCATAATTCGACCTTCCTACCAAACAAGCTCTCTTGATCTCCGTGCTCGGTTTTCATCGATTTTGGTCCTTTTGCGTGTTTTACATATCCATACCGCACAAGCACAAACTCAAGAAAACCACAAATATTAGCAATAAACGGCTCTTTCTTGGTTATTTTGGGTCTATTTTGATAAAGAAAAGGTATGTGTTTTAGCACATACCAAAATACCCCAGACGAAACCATTGCCGTGTCCTCACGCAATGCAATCAACTCACGCTTCTAAAATCAAGGATTTCAATCTCTTTCTACTAAACCTATGAAAAAGTAGCAAAGATTCCTCAAAAGAGATTAAGAAAGCCTTAATTCTAAAAACGCCCCGTTTACCTTTTAATTCACATATATAGATATCACGATTAAGCACATCCGATTATGAATGACGGTTTGTTGAACTTTCATGTCGATCAATAACTCAACATTTTTCAAACGACACGTTAGGATCACGAGTAGAAAACACAACACGGTGAAGTGACCATACGGATAGAATACATCGTCCACGATTTTCACAAGCTCCCAAACTAAGCGTAAAACCGAAATCATTGTTACAAATGATTCTAGATGCTAACACTACCCATGGAAGTTACTTGTGTACTTACTTTTCGTTCCCATTTTCCTATTTCCTCTAGATTTTTATTTTTGTGAGAATGAATTTCTTCAAATTCTCGTTTCGATAATTTTTATTCGATAAAGATACAAAGCTAAGTCGATAATTAGTTATCCGCCTTCTCAAGAACCATTGTCGTAAAAATGAGGTCCATCAAGGAATCTTTATTCACTAACTTTTTTTTTTTTTTTTTTTTTTTTTTTTTTTTTTTTTTTTTTTTTAACTTTTTTTTTTTTTTTTTTTTTTTTTTTTTTTGAAGTGCACTTAATCTTTTACTTTTATATGAGTCATGAACCACGGAGCTTCACGGTAATTCAAGACTATAGGCTTCATGAGATGAGAATCCTTTGGTTAGGCTAAGACCTCATTCAATCCCGGCTAAAGATCCAAGGGTCCGATCTCGACACCGCAGCTCACAACTTTACTTATTACTTTCACTTGATACTCAGCACTTATTTATTCATTACGGATCCTTGATGTGTACCCAATTTTTCAAACAAAGATTCTCTTAAGAAGATAAAGAACTAACCATCGCCAAAAACTCGACATCTCTAATTATTTAGACAGATATGGGGTGAAACAATTTTGTGGGAACAAAAAGCCATAAGTACCTTCGATGGGCTCTAAAGAGAACCAACTACTCCACGCTTAGCATCTAAACTCATAAGTAACTCTATCATTTCTCGATCTCTCGCAAATTTAAAATCCCAAATAATGAGATCCGCAGATGCTTAGCCGATAATTTTTAGATTACCTATGGTTAAGGAACAAGCTAGGGCTCAACACGCCGGTCAAGTCGAAATTCCATTCCTACTCTCACCGTGAAAGTCAATCAAGGTGTCAAAACATATATTAACTTAGCAAATGTTTCGTCTAATGAAATAAAGTCATGCATATTTAAAGTCACTCAGGAAACTTGCAAATTCTTGGCCTTGTGAGCTAGAATTAGCATTTTATAACTTCTTATCTAAGAGACTAGCCAACTCATCAATCAAAAGACTTAACAAAGCTTCAAAAATTTTTAAATTTTGCCATTTTTGCACAATTTTTTCAATTTCTAAGGAAAAGCGGGTTCTGAGAGAAACACAATGAAATAAGCAAGTGCGGTCAAATCAAATCAAGATTACCTACCCAGGACTAGAGCGAAACATTGTCCTCAATGTTTAAAGCAAAGGTATCACGAAAATCTAAAAGCCGTTTATTAAGTATGCTCAAAGATAAGCGTTAGTCGATAAGATTAGGATATGGGATTTCCATCGAGATCGATCATGAGACTCGGTGGAGAAAAGATAAACTTCGAGCACGAGTCTTCATATCGGGAACATCCTACACACATCACAAACAACCAAACACGAGAAATCGAAGAGGCGGACCCTTGGCGTCACTTATTAGAAAAGAGAAGGATAGATGGATAAGCATGGGGTGCCTCCCACAAGCGCTCTTGTTTTTGATCACCGAGTCGCTAGCCCGACTCGTCCCAATTCATTTGTCCTTGGGGATGAAAGTGGTAGAGATACCGTGGTCAAAAGCGTGTCCTCATTCCCAAAGAATGAGAATGGGTGGGTTGGGTGGTGAAGAAAGTGTCGGCTCAAGCACAAATGGTATGTCATGAAAGAATGATCCATCATCCGGTGGTTTTGCGGGTGGACGAAAGAATGACGGATCAAAGTGAGAAAACTCCAAGAAAGATGGGAGCTTATGGTAAAAGATAAGAGGTGTAGGCTCACAAATGAAGGCATCCAAGTGAGGATCCTTATCACTAAAAATGGTTTTAACAAAGAACTCATCAATGAATATCCCGGGTTTAAAGATTTTGTCTTCACAATCGGGTTCAACGGGATACATGATGGTGGACTCATCAGAAGAAGGGGAGTCAAGAAAACCATCAAGAACAACCATAACATCCTCAATACCCGGTGGTATTGGGTCCTCAATAGCAAGAAATGAGTCGGCCTCCTCAATGATCGGGTCATTTGTCGGAGTATCGGAAATCTCGTTCAAATCTTTGCTTTCATCAATATCAAAGTAGAATTTCTCAAGAATCGGAGGATAAACATCATCAATAGTGGGATTGCCACTAATCTCTTCATCAAATCGGAAGGTCTCAAGCTCGGGAGAGAAATCACTATCTTTAACGGAGATAGGATGCGAACTCGAGTTATTGTTAAGGGCTTCAATTTTGGAAATGAGAAGATAAACTCTCGACAATGTTTCACGTAGTACTGGATCCTCGATCTCAATATCATCGAGCTCAATCTCTTCTTCTTCTGGCTCGGGCTCAGAAGGTAAATTGTCAACAAAATCGATGTCTCCATAAGAATCATCATAGGAATCGGAGAACATCTCAACAGAATTATTTGAATTATCAAGAGAAGGCTCATCACAAATATCAACAACCCCAGACTCGGAGATGTCAAGAGAATCACACAAAAGTGAGTCACAAGCAATATCAGATATATCCTCGGACTCACTTGGGATTGGGTCAAGGCTCTCAACACAAGACGATTCCGTTTCCGGAATAGTGCTAAGAGGCTCGTCCCCCATTATGAGAGAGTCAACGGGATCAACAATGTCGGTAGCAATAGAATCATCGACCTCTTCCATAAGAACGTCACTTCTCTCAACCGGTGTGAGTGAAGGGGAAGAGTCGGAAATGCAAGGCTCAGAAACGGGAGTGGTTTCAGCCGACAAACTTTCATAGTATTCTTTCATTTGGATGGAATCCTCATCATCATCATCATCAATGCAAGTCGCGAGCCATCGGGCACGTCTCGCAAGTGCTTGCTCCTCAATTCGTATTTCTTCAAGACACTTTTCAATGCTGAAATGCTCGTTTTCTTCTTGAGTGGTTCTAACATAGATTTTTCGTTGCGAGATGCTCGATCTTCGGCAAGTAATTCACCATACGTTTTCTGATGAGGATCCATAAATTCTTCGAGTGTATTAATACATCTTTGGAAACTATCTTGAGGAATTTGCGGGTAGTGTGGTTGAATTTCTTGGTATTGTGGAGGTGGGTCATAAGCATAATCGTAAGTATCACAAGGAACTTGCTCGTAAGCAATCGGGTTCTGCATCTGACAATCGGAATTAACGTGCGGACCTCCACAATACTCACAACAGTATGATTGTTGTGATGAATACGGGTAAGGTTCATAACCAAAGGTTGAGTTGTTAAATTGAACTTGACAATGAAAACCTTGGTGAGGACCACCACAATACTCACAAGAGTATGAATCCGGCTCATGGTACAGAGGTTGGTTAGGAAAATTGGTTGGCTCATAGTTAGGATTGTGGTGATACTCGGTTCCTGATTTTCCATCACTACAAGCGGGACAATTTCCACCATATTCGGTCCATTGCACCATATCACATGGTGATAAATCGAAGAATTATCCGGATAAGAATTAGCCATTTCGTGATAGGCTCGGGTTCTCGAACAGGAATCACCTCGGCTCAAAACATGTTCCACCTCCTCACCGGAGAGGAGTAGGAATCAAGGGTTCATCAAGATTATGTTTCAAAATTTTTAACGAGGCTGCAAATTTCTCAACGTTGTTAAGAAAAATGCGACGTTCAAAGAAATCGTCTTCGTCAGAATTAAACATATAGAGGGTATAAGAAAAGAATTATCGGGTTAAGAGGATACAAGAAGAATATTTTTGGGTTTTTAAAAGAAATTTTGAAAAGGAAAATCTTTTTGGGTTTATATAAGAGGGATATGTACAAATATCAACAACTTCACGAGGAAGGATCTTCAAATGCACACGATACGAGACGGAATACGAAAACTCGCTACAAGCCCTCCCGGCAATGCGCCATTTTGATATTTCATTTTCGTATAGATATTTTCCAAAGAAATACAAAGGAATGTATTTCCGGTCGTTCTCCCAACGAGGATGAATGGAGTAAACAACTCACGTCTCAAATATCGGGATTCGAATGAGAAAAGGGGCATAAGATGATATTATCTAAACTACGGGATAAGTAAAGTAAATGGAACATAAAATCTACGGGAATCCTAAAAACTAAGGCAATCTCGCAATTCTCGCTAAAAGCAAAAACAGGAATTAAACTAAACGCTAATAAAATGCAAATCGTCTAATCTAGATCCTAAAAATAACCTAAAACTACTTTTACTCTAAAAATGTAATAAGAAAACTATTTATGAATTAAAACTAATTTTAGGAATTTTCTTGATTTTATTTTAATTAAAAACTAATTATTAACTAAAAATAAAACTAATTATCTAAAATTATGAAAGAGAGAGAAAAAATATGGAATTACTTTCTAAAATCTAAAATATCATAAAAGACTTTTAAAACTATTTTGTATTTTTCGATCATTTTCCTATTTTCTATGAATTTAAATCTATTTAATTTTAATTTAAATTATTAAAAATACCAAATGAAAGGAGAAAATAGGAAAAATATTTTTATGCTTTTATATTTATCTTAAACTAAGAAAAGTGAAAAATTATTTTTGGAACTTTCTCAATTAATTGCAATTTAAGCTAATTAAAATGATTAAAAACTAATTTTAAATAAGAAAAATACCAAACAAGAACTAAAATTATGAAAATTTCAGGGAAATTCTAAAATAATATTCTAAAGCTTTAAAAATTATAAAAACATGGCCCTATGTGAGAGAAATGAAAGCTGCTATGTAAATGACAATGAAATAAGCACTTTTGATTAAGCTAATAAGCACAAAATGATACCAACTGAATATATAAGCTAAGGTACTCTAAAAATACTCTAAGGGAACTAGAAACACCTACTCCTAACTGCTAAATCATTGGATACCAAAGATTAAGCCAACTGATGTCATGAGCAAATCAGAAATATGACACTAAGTTTAAGCTAATCTAACTGCTTATCCAATAAGTTATCAAGAAAACCAAAAGTGTGGTTCTATAGACCTCCAACCAGAGACTATATGTCCAAATTTATAGCTACAGAGGACAAGTATTGAGCAAGATAAAGGCAAAAACAAAAGTCGCTAAAATGGCACGTAAACCGTATGTGCAGACACGATTAAGCAGTACAAGCTTTAAGCTACCGTGTGACTAATCAAACAAGCTAAACCTAAAACCGAAATGCGAGACTTGAAGACTACCTAACGAGACTATAGTATTACCAAATTTCGAGACTCTAACTAGTTGAAATGAAGACGAGCATAAAATGAGTTTAGCAAAACCGATTTTTAGAACAGTTTGACTTTTTAAAGCAATAACAAAGTTGACTTTAATGAAAATTTGAAGCAAATAATGGATGATTATAATGAACTAGGATGAAATAAAACTACCACAAGTGGTTTCTTGATTCTAAGCCTATGTGTGGAGATGATGGTAGCTAGTATCCAACAAGATTGAGAGTAAGACGGATGAGTAGAGGTTTTGACTTAAAGCTCAAAATAAAACAAACCAAGGACATGTATGACCTAAACAACATATAACAATCATAAAGCAATTATTCTAACCCATAATAACAACCACAAAAACAGTTAAATAAGCAATCCAAACACCCTTTAAGACATCATCAAACCGATCTACTCATGAAAATCTAAGAAACCATTCTTGAATTTAATCCAACTTATTCAAAACACTTTTAAACTCATCATTTTATCCATCTAAAAACAAAGATTCTCTAAATTCATAAGACTTAGAAAGTTGACTATTGTTGACTTTTTGCAAAAACTGAGTATTTAAGCAGATTAAGATCAGAGATGAGCTCAAATAAGCTCACACAAGCTTAGTTGAGCTTATTAAACAGTAAACAAGGCTTTCAAACAGAAATGAAATGATTCCAAGAATTTTTAGAGAAATTAAGTAAAACGGAAAACGGATATTTAATTAATCAACTGAAATTACAATGTGAAAATTATCATTACACTAACGATAAAATATTTGAAATAAAATGGTAACAACTCTAAAATGCTATGAGAGATTGGACAAGAAAAATGTGAGCTTGGGGTCGTTTTTATAGGCGAGGTGAGGAGAGGCCATGGGATCCTTTGGGAAGATGCTAGAAGGCTATCACGAGCCACATATTCAATCTTTGTCACATCAACCAATCATTGAGCTCCATTCGTCCATGATGATGTGTTATATCCAATGAAGTTGCTTGGTTTGTCCTTCGTGGCATTCTTCGACAAGTCGAGTGTGAAAAGATCCTTAGTACCAAGAAGGGTGTTTGGGATGAGGTAAATGGGTGGTGTTTGGGTTTGGTTTGGGAGGAAGGAAGGTCCTGTGGATAGGGCGTTTGGTTTTATTATTATAATTCAAAATAGTTGGTAGGTTAAGTGGTGTTTTGACCGGGTAAAGTGGCGGGTCAAAGGGTGCAATTGGGTCAAGGATTGTGATAACCGGGTTGTGTAATGATATATTGGACGGGTTGGTTGATTTGTAGATTGGGCTTTTTGGACTTGGATATGGTTGGGCCGAAGGTTTCAGCAACTGGATTTGGATACTTGTATTGTAAATGGACTAGTAGTGTGATAAATGGCAACATAGGGACTAATCTTGTACTTTCTAAAACTTCAAGGTTCAAACATGTAACTCCGTAAATTATCTTCAAGGACCACTCTTGTCAACCATAAATAATCCAGGGGTGATTTTGCAAATTTCGAATCTTCAAGGGCGTTTACGTCATTTCTTTGAAAGTTGAGGGCCATTCGACATTTCATCAAACTTGATCAAATCTTCACAAATCATCCTCGAGATTGAAATCTTCAAAATGCATAATTCGACCTTAAACCGACAGCTCTCTTGATCTCCGTGCTCGGTTTTACGTCGATTTTGGTCCTTTTGCGTGTTTTACATATCCATACACGCACAAGCACAAACTCAAGAAAACCACAAATATTAGCAATAAACGGCTCTTTCTTGGTTATTTTGGGTCTATTTTGATAAAGAAAAGGTATGTGTTTTAGCACACCCAGTCACCCCATGAATTACACTCTGAATCCTAGCATTCTAATTAATCTTTAATCTTGAGCTCGTGAAATCAACACATCAAAATATTCAATCATTGTGCTTCCGTGGTGATTTCATCATTGTCCAACTATAATGTATATTTCGTGGAGGGTATAGAGTCGATCCAATTTGATGACCTTTGAGCTTTAGTATAGATCATCGACCACGATTAATCTCGGCATCGACCATTGTAGTGTTGCCGACATATGATGTTGTGACATTTGGACGACATGCTCACATTCGGATCATGATATCTTCTTATCGGAGTAGCGGAAGCTTTCATTGATTCATGATATTGGCGCAGCAGTAGCGAAGCATGGAGTGAAAATATCGAGTCATTGATGCACTTATCATGATTTCTTTAGAAATGAATGTATTGTGTGAGCATGCGGCTATGGATTGACCGCTTCATTACGATCACCGCAAAGCGTCGGGCGTACGCATACAACAGATTAGCAATAAAGCGCCGAAAGTGTCTTTGATCACTTTCATTGAATTGAGGTACACGCCCACGTTCCCGTTGATCAATACACGTACTTCACGTGATCGGTATAATTCAAGAATTTCCTTGACGGGGTTTCGCAATGTTCTAGTCGTTCTCAAACCGAACGTCTCAAAGAAGACAACACGGAGTGAGTGAACCAAATGAATTGAGATTCACCGATTGATAAGAAGAAATTTGAAAAAAATCGTATCTTGTTCAATATAAATTGTTTTTGTAATACAACGAAGGTTTTAATGAAAATCAATTATCAATCATAAATACCTTTTAATTTGAAATATGAGTACCGATCGATGTGCTAAGGAAAAGAATTTTTAAGCACAACGACCGGTTTTCAAAGGTATCCGTCAATCCATTACCCGAACCAGATTGATTTAAAAGATTGTATCGCCCATTGTTTACATTCGGTTGTCACATGGTTGATCTATTGGATAGATCTCACATGCCACCCACCAAGAGCTTGTTTGATGTTGGCTCTAGAAGGATTCCATCTTCATTGTGAATATTTTTACATATCACTCGGATGTTACGGCAATATCACAAGGATAATGTGTAAGACTCATAAGATATAATCTCTCTTTCCACATTGTGTGAAACAGAGAGTCTTCATTGAAAGTGTCCTAATGAGATTAATTGATGATCGGTGGCTCTAGACTCAATTGTGCATATTTAGATCCTATGTCGAGACTGTGGAGAGGGTCTCCTTCTTCAATATCAACAAAATCTAAGAGAAAGTCGATAGATAATGTCGGTTCCCGTGAGAATGAAACAAGCCCTTTAAGAGGAACTTGAGTAGCTTGGGAAGTTGTAGTGCGGTCGTCCTTTGGGTCCATGGCGTCTTGTATTCAATATCGATGTTACCTTGGTAACTACCAAGAGCATATGAATTGAACCGGTTTACGCCTAAGGTTGAATAAATGGAGGCTATTTATTTTCACCCTTTTACTTTCAATTCTTTTCATTCTTCAACCCCTTCAAGCTTACCAAGACTTCATAACTAGAACCTTGTTGGGTTATTCGATTACTAGCTCATCTCGATCCACTCTTCCTATATCTCACATTTCTCCTTTTTCATCATACCTAAGGACTTCTACACTATCTAGTGGATTGTCCTGGGTAGATCCCACGATTACGGCGGATCGTGGGAACGAATACCTAACCTCACCATCCTTAAAACTCCTTACATAAAGAAAAATGGTCGGTCTTTTGGTACTGTTCATTCTTCCATAAAACCAATTTGAAAAATCATTTGGAAAAACAATCAAGGTACTTGTGATACGAAATCAAAGCATTTTATACCTTAATTGTTTTGATCATTTAGAAAACCTCCCCCTCAACATGTGCATATGATTTAGAAATTGTTTAGCACATGGAGGCAAGAGGACTTTGAAATATTTTCTTTGACCACAATTTTCATAGAAAAAGCCATTTGATTTTCTTGGTAAATTCTCCCCCTCAATATGTGCAAAGAATGTTTGAAATCATTTTATCACATAGAGGAAAGAGTTCTTTGAAGTACTACCACGATTACCAAACATTTAGAAACCATTTAACACACAATCAAGGTACCTTATATAAAAACATGGAAATCTTTGTACCTTGAAGATTTGAATTAGTTTTGAAATGCTCCCCCTTAATATATGCTTCGAGATTCGAAAATAGTTTAGCACATATTAGAGAGCAGTATGCACTTTGAGACAAAAATGGTCATCTTTTATCATCTTTCATATTTATATCACATTTTCTCCCCGATCAAAATTTCAAATCCTTTGAGATTTTGGATCTCAAGTAATTAAATATGTATGAAACAAAACATTTGTTGGAGAAAAATGTGTCCGATTTTATATGATCGAAGTAGACAACCTTGAAGTTCCTTTTTAGACACAAAGGAAACCACAATACATAACCTAACCCTATTACATGCATTATAGTTGTTCATAGTATGTACACCACATTTTACACATTAAAAAATACAAAATAGAAACTACTTAGGAAGATGTCTTCATTCGGTTCTTTGAAGCAGTTTGTAATGACCTTCATGAAGTCTACCACCAACAAAACTTTCAAGGTGCGGAAGATCATTCGAGTCTTAAGTCTTCGCTGATTGCGGCAATGAAATCTTCACACCTCTTCAAGTCCTCATCGGTCAATTTTGTTTTGTTCCACGGCGGATCAACTTTGGTTTCATTCACTCTAGAGTTTAATTCTTCTTGACCATTTTAAGAGTACCATCAACTGAATTTGTAGAGCTACTTGACAGTCTCATTAGCATCGTGTCCGTATCTATCGGTGAAGATGATGGCTCTAGGGGTGTCAAGAGCTCTATATTCGTGACGAAATTCATGTCCTGAGGCGTTCCATTGTGGACTTGTAAGGTTGATCCGGGTTTGGTAGCTTTCCATTCCTAGCTGAAAATCCTCAACCCTTTTTTGAATGACTAAGCCCCTGATCCAAAGGTTGACAGCAGCCGAGAGAGCCTTCTTCTCACGAGCCGGAAGATGGTTAAGGTGTCCTTGTAGGTTCAGAAGGTAGAGATCTTCAAAGTCATTTGGCATCAAGTGTTTGAAGTTGTTCTAGTCAATAACATGTTCTTTCAAGTCTGCTCTTCGTAGAACAATCTTCTTCAAGTAATCATAGCCATAGATTGAGAAGATCTCTATCATTGATGACACTCGAGAATCTGACTCGGATCTAACGACTTTCGTCTTTTATCGACTCATGTCTTTCAATGTAGAATTGCTTCTTTTGAACCACCTATGCGAAATTCCATATGAGGCGACAATATCATATTCTTGTTCTTTATCGCCTGAATTGATCGGAACCATCTGTTCAAGACCACGATCAAAGTAGGTAGCACTTTCATCTTTGAAATTGATAAAGTGGTCTTCTTTCGGATTAACGAGCACATAGATAGTCGGTCATGGTTGAAGAAGAACTCGGTGAATGGTCATTTGTCGAGGTTCACCACCGGAGGAAGAGGCATGTTCACATTAAAGCGGTGATCGCTCATCGACTTGATCACTCGACATCTTATGACATTCTTCCATCTGGTATTGAAGCTGATTGGCATCTGAGTGAAAAACCTTGACAATTTCGAATGCTTGTCCTTCAAGATCCTTTGGAGTGATGGACGAGATTCCCTTCTATTCACAAAACCACCTAATGAAGCTACCCATATCACCAGTGAAGTGCAGAAGAGAATCTTCAGCTAGGGCTTCATAGTTATTGGTGATAGTTGATGCCCAATTGTTATCAGGAATCATCGTGTCAGTCTCAGGGATGGACCATAAAGGTTACGAGTACGAGGTCTCTCTTGGTGAGCCGACTTTGGTGTGTCCTTTGAAGGTGCAACTCTAGATGTGTTAGAGCGTTCACCTGACACATATGCATTAAACCAATCATCTTCAGATGGCTTGGGGATATGCTTGGTGGATGCATCATCATCATCATCTGATTCTGACTCTGCCATGACATACGATTCTTCGTGAAACACTTGATCTTTAGGAATAGAAGAGGATGTGGGTGTGAACCTTGAATCAACTGTGGTCCAAGCCGCAGATTTCTTCTGAGTTCCCTGCTTTCCGGATGGACTAGGTTGATTGGGAAGCTTTGGTGGTGATGATGGTGGTTGTGATGGAGCTGCAGAAGTTGTATAAGAAGATCCTCCTGCCCCAGAAGTTCCGGCTCCTCCAGATAGAGGTGGTGGTGGTGGCTTAGGACCTCCAGACTTATCAGTTGATTTTTCTGGAACCATCTTTCTTTTCTTCTTATCTTCCCTTTCTCGTATATCCTCCACAAACTGTTGATAATTGTCAAGTCTCATCAATTCCTCGAGTGCTTTGTATAGTTTCTTATGCGTATCGTCCAAATGCTCTCCTCCTTCATACATTCTTTCAGAGAGAGTTGATCTCATATCAGAGATTGGCAAGTCTTTGAATCGCTGAAGTAATGGAGCCTTCATTGCCCATTCAACTGCATTGTTAGGAATTAGAAATTCCAGGAATTAAAGAGTCGGTCACCTCAAGTATATGTAATCGTTAGAAAGCTCGTAGTCGTAGTTCTTTTAAGTTAAGTAGTATTTAGTTAAGTAACACCGTGGAGGACGGACGGTCTTTACCCACCAGATGCACGATCCACACCCGATGTGTGGCGATTTATGTAAGACTATAAATACTCTCTACCTCCCAAGGTAGAGTTGGAGCTCATAATAATATCTTTCACTTTCTCTCACTAAGTTCCCTAAACCTCTAACTTACTCTCTCTAGAATTCCACTTATCGCCACCTTGTTGTTATGGTTTGATGTGTATGTGATAACTAATATCCTACAATTGGTATCAAGAGCCATGGTTAGATCATATATTGCACATCTTTGGATTTCTAGTGGTTTTAGGTGGTTTTGAGTTTGAAAAAGTTTAGTGGTTTTGCATCATTTGGTTGATTTCTCGTGTTAAAGTTTGGATTTTGTTAGTACTTTTATGTTTAGAATCATCACAAGTGTGTAGGTTTTCATTTGGTAGCTTAAATCATCTTGGTTGGGTTGTTTTGGATTGAAAAGTGATGTTTATGTGGTTTTTCTTGCTAGCGACTTAACTCACGGATTACTTTCTTCGTAGCGACTTGCTTTACAAATTTGTAGCGAGTTCTGATTTAGACCTAGCGACTTAGATCTAGCGAGTTCTGATACAAGTAGTGGACTCTCCACTACGGTAGCGACAGTCTCATGCGAGTTGCTCTTTAGCGACTTGTATCTTTAGCGACTTGAGTAGCAATTGCGCCAAAATTTTGCTAGCGACTTGAGGCTTAGCGAGTTACTACTAGCGACTTACCTTTACTTAGCGACTTGGGACTTTAGCGACTTGGTGGTATAGCGAATTAGTTGTTAGCGACTTGGTTCAAGAATTCGTAGCGACTTGGTTGATTTTCCGTCAAAACTTCAAGCGGCCATAACTTTTGAACCGTAACCGTTTTCAGCGTTCTACCCATCAAAGCATTTGTGAGCGAGGAGAATGGCACGCCGAATGAACTAAATTCGGGTCAATCTTGAGGTCTAAATCCGCTCGAGCGAAGTTATTGAGGTTTTAAGTTTTTAGACCTAAATTTCTAAGGAAAACGGGCATAAACCAATCCGATTCACAACCAAACAACATCTCTGCTAATCCTACATAAAATCATATGTCCTAACACACAATTGTCTATCATTCCATTTGTCATTGCTTAATGGTTTAGTCTTGATTTTAGTAAAATCCCGAAGATTCTATTTCTCGGTTTAAATCATAGACTTGTAAAATCCGTGCATTCTACCACATCATGTCTTACTCTCTTGACCCGTGATTTGAAGTGCTTAAATTGTATGATCTTGTGGATAATAATGATAATGGATGCTACATCGAACGATTAAAGATGTTTGAATTAAACAACGAGGATGTGAGATCTTCATATTCGAGTACAATGAGAATGAATTGCACACCGCTACGAATGCCATGCAAATGGAATGCGACATTGAGCCCTATCAACTACTTCATACGCACCTCATACGGTTGTTATCCATAGTCAGGGATCGAACATGTAGTGCTCTTTTCCGCTGGACTTACCTACATTGACAAGAAGCTTCTTTGTTGAACTTAGAGCATTTAAAGGCGCAACTTACCAATGAAGAAGGTCAAAAGATGGTTCCGGTGCGACTCTTCAAGTAATCTACAAACAATTTCACCATTCATCGGTGGGAATATTCATGACGATCAACACTTGACCGAATTTCCTTCAAAAACATACCGAATGGAAATTCAGAATTCATTGAGACATTTATCCAACTCATGGATAATGTGAAAAAGTACATTGAGAAACGCACAAAAGGATGGAAAAGTGAATAGTGTCGGTGCGGTTGATGATTGTTGTGATAATGGGTAATGTATCATGGAAGAATCGGGTGTTCTTGAATGCGAGAATGTTAGAGAAAACAAATAAGGATGAGTCGAACAATGCTAAAATAGAATCTTCATGCTCATGTTCACAAGAGAGAGAGGTGCACCACAACCCGTGCAAGATAATGCAAAGGAACGCTCCATGGAAGCTTCGGATGTACCCAAGATAGAGATGCACCGCCACAACCTCGTGCACGTTAATGCGAGAGAAAGTTGCATGAAAGTTTCTGCTTGCACCTAGGTATGCATCTTCTTCTCAAAATGATGATTATGAATTGCATGAGTACACCGCATTTGTGCTCGATGATTCCTTGACCACTTGAACTCAATACCTATAAGGATCAAGTTGCCATATACGAACAATGTGCTAAGTTTGAACTTACCACTCGTGAGCGGAGATGGATATCCAAATGTGTACAATTATTAGAAAAAGTAATTTTAGAAGAAGTATTAAAACAAGAGTTAAACTCCTTACAAGAAAAGCTTTCCAAAGCGCTAAGCAAAACACGAACTTCAAGAAAATGTTAAAATGCTTAAGCAAGAATTCAAGGCTAAGGAATCAAAACTTTTGAAGGATTTTTCCAATCTAAAAATTTGAAAAACAAGCTTGAAAATAAGTTATACGTACAAGGAATACCATTCAAACCGCTCACATGATCACTAAGCATCGAGTCTTAGCGATAAGCATAGCATTCCCCTTGTTGAGGAACCAAATCCAGAGGTAATTAAAAGGCTAGAAATGCTCATAAGGTGCTTTATGATGGTAATGAAATCCTTAAGCCTGGCGGAAACCTAGTTGCGTTGAGTGCACCGAGGAAGATAAGAGATCCGATGAAGTCACTAGGGAGAAAATGAATAAAAGTTAGAAGATCACGAGTGTAAAAAGAATAACATAACGATTAAACCCCATAATTACACTAAAGAAAATTGGATCTCCTTGAACAAGTTTAAGCCTCGAGACTCTAATTAACCCACGAACAAGTGTTCGGAAAAAGGATTTAGATAAGCAAAAGCGAGAGAATCTTGTTGTAACGAACCCTCCCTTAGGAAAATGCCTAGAGCGACTGTGTATCCTCCGAATACACCAATGCATCTTGTTCCTAGAACAATTGCCACTAAAAGCAAGACCTTAATCGGTCAATATGTTATCTTTCAACTATTTGTTGATTTTGAGAAAACTTGTAAGAAAAGGATCACACCTTTGGTATAATCAAGGGAAAGGGTTTGAGCAAACTAAAGAATGCTATTTAACCGAGGTCATGCCTTTCTTTAAACAACTAAAAGATCAATTTGAGAGTCTTAAAAGGGACACATTCGATATTAAAGAAATGGAAAAGGAATTTGATGCAATGATTGTTGAGGTTAGTGACTATGAGAGAAATTAAAATATAGTGAGATTGAAAGGAAGAACTTGCATACACCGAATGAGAATCGATTTACGAATGTATTGCTCAAGATGTGTTTTCATCGCTACAAATTGTTCCATTAATGCTTCTCAATTTCATGAATTATCTTTGCTTTGAAAGTCTCCCATGATCGTGTCATTGAGCTTGAAACAACAAATTCAAAATTGCATGAGAAAATAGAAACGGATGATCATGATAACTTGGTCAAACATTATTCTAAATTAGAAGTTGAACATCTTGCTTTGCAATTAAAACATCAACATCTCAAAGAAAATGTTAAAACCTCAAATATCAAGACATCCTCTCGATGCTCTGAGTTTGATGCGCTTTTGAAATTAGCAAACGTGATGAACAAATTCGAGCTCATTGCCACACGATCAAATGATTGAAAGCCCAAATTTCACAACCGAAAGGTGAAAAGAAGGATGTATTGGTTCCCATATGGCTCCACCTTTAGATTCTCGGAATTTCCAACTTCAAAACAAAATTGATAACTTGCAAAAGGAAAATGATTGTTTTAAAATTTGAAATTTCAAGGTTAATGATCAAAACAAAGAGTTATGTGATTCATTTAAAGTTAATCATGATAAACAAATTGAAAAGATAACTTCTTTACTTAACGATATTGAGAATCAAGCGTGAGGTGAAAGGAAAGTTGCCAATCCCAATTGCAAATACTGCTCCTAAGGTTTCGATTGTGATAAATATACTATCGATATGTTATATATTCCTCCGCCCATTAGGAATAATGAACTTGCACATAAAGCATACCTCTCATACCTTAAGGAAAGTTTGAAGGGTCTCCGTGAGATTGTTGAAGATGAAAGATTAGAAAAACCTTTTGATAGTACTATAGCCTATGCACGCATGGATGCCAAACGATCTCGGGAACTCTTAGTGTATGTAATTGTCACAAGTCCGAAATCTAACAATAGGCGAGATAGAATAGTTGTGCCTTGTTCTATGCCTAAAGCCAAGCATGTGACCCTTGATATGCCTTGTTCCATGTCGAAATTCAAGCAAGCAACCTTTGATGTGCCTCCTAGAATTTCGAGATCCCAAAGACTTCTAGACCGGGAATGCGTAAAGTAGTGAAGCCATGTAATGTTCCCATCGTTACTTCTACGGATGTTAAGATTGACACTAAAGTTAGCGGGTCAAAACCTAGAAGCAATGCAAAGAAGGATAGGATTACGCAAACTAAAAGTGATCATGATAAGGAAGTAAAAAGAACACCATAGGGACAAGAAGTTTGATTTGAACAAAAGAATCGTGTTAGTTCTAGTATTAGCTCTAAGCTTCTTGAAATTAATTCGAGGCCTTATCTTTGTCTGCAAAACATGTAAAAATGTTTATTTTCGGTAATCATGATAAATGTGATGTGTTATTTACGAGATCTAAGAATCATACCCCGCTTAAGAAAGTTTGGAAAGAAAAAGCAGTTAAGCAATCACGAAACCTACAGGAAGGTTTTTACCAATGTAGGATTTCGGTGGAAGCCAACAGTCGAATGTTCACGAATGGCAAACCTTGCTCTTTAACTAGATCCACTATGCCGAGAATAGTGCTGTTAAGGTTTGGAAGCCAACCGGTAGAATAATCCCATTAAGCACAAAATGTCATTTGACTAAGTCCGTTCCTCTACTAGTTCACTCCTAGGGTTAATGCCATTGCATCTAGGGTTTCTTGATTCAAAGACTATTTGTGCTAACCAAAAGGAACCCATCAGACGTGGGGATCCAATGTTTCCAATTCTCTGTCTTCGTCATTTGTCCAAAGCGGTCGCATAAATCGTCCCTTGGTACTTGGATTCGGCGACTCTAAACATATGACCGGGCTCTTAACAATGACGTCTGCTTCAAATCGATTCGGGCCTCGTGCTTCATCATTATGGCGTCTGCAGATAACTCTTGAGGCCCCATTCCTCAAAGAAAAGAAAGGTGTACGCTTGATGCGCTTTATCTTCGTAAGAAGAGAAATCTTCATGTTTATGACCATTCTCATCGACATTCTTCATCAACAAGCTTCATGTTTCTCCCATGCTCATTCGGTCATCAAGTGGATCTCGTTCATTGATGTATATTCTTAGTCACTTACTAAATCAAAAATGGCAACTCGGATGCAATTTTGAGGGGAGAAGAGTGAATATACTTAATGATGATGGATGTTTGAATAATGGTTATACGACTTAATGTTTGATGACTCTCCTCCAACGCCTAATGTTTCACTCACTAAGGATAAATGAGATTTATTGTTTGGGATTCATTGTTTCAAGATAGGTTTGATGAGTATTTCCAACCGCTAGCGAATGTTGATCATCTAAGAAGTACAACTCAAACTACTCAAGAAACCCAATCTCAAGTTATTCCTCAAGGCGTTGATAATGACTATCATAATATTGCAGTTGCACTCATGAATAATGATCCGCTCTTTGGTATTCCTTTACCAAATCTTCACGGATTATTGTTCATGAATAATGATCCGCTCTTTGGTATTCCTTTGCCAAATCTTCACGGATTATTATTCCTCTCATTGTGCACGCTATAAATCAACCACATGAACATTAAGGAAATTGACCACCTCATCCGCTCGAAGACATTATTGGTGAAACTTCCATATCAGTCTCTACATGTATTAGGAAGAATGCATTAATGTTGAGAAATCATTTGTTCCGGTTCATTCAGTGGATCGACGTACATCCGGTTGTACGTTTATTCACGTGTTGGGCATTTGACACAAGCTGATTACTTCGGAGTTAATCAATTATCACCTATTTGAGATTGAAGTTAAATTTCAAAGGCGTGTTCTTATTTGATAACTTGCTCGGGTCTAAGAATTTTAAGTTGAAGACTTGGTTTATCTAGTTACCAGTTGTCGGGATGGATGGTTGAAGATCGGTTAACTATCACTTTAAGGAGTTACGTGGTTTTACTCGATGACACACGAATATGTCGTTGTGGATAATCGCAAGAGGTGTTAAAGTCTCATACTTTGGTTGAGTATTGAGTACTTAGAGATTTGCTTGAAGCATAAATTCTCGTACTGTTCTTCCAACATTAGTGCAAGCTTAAGATGCAAATGCGAGAATTCTTCTTCGTTCAAGTTTGGTATATCGGGTTTTCTTCATCGTGGTCACTTCAAATTGTCTACATATGGGTTGATAAAGATAGTCGAGAGAGTTTCTATCACGGTGGTCCTATGGCTCTGGACAATCCGATTCTGGACCCTCACTTCAAAACAAGTCCCATTGGTCCATCCCTTGTACCAAATCCTCTCCAACACTCCATATGTACCTCCATCAAGATGATTTAAGGAAATTGTTTGATCCAATGTTTGATGAACACTATGAAACAAATGTCGATGAAATGTCAAAACATCAACAGAGGTCGCTCCTATCCACGTGAATGAAGTCAACCTTCGGTCTCAATCTCATTAAGTCAAGAAGCGCTGCTGCCGATCACTTAGTCTCATCAACAAATCATCAATCTTGATTGTACATCATGGAACTGTATGCATCAATGATGAAGTTAATCCCTTTGCTACTCCACGAAGATGCTCCATTTGAAAACATATTTGCTCTGAATCTTCATCGTAACCATCTTCTTCAAGAGACATCGACTGCTACTTGATCCCTCAACAACTACCACATGAACACCTCGGAAAATGGACTCACGATCATCCATTAGACAACATCAATGGAAATCCCCATTCAAGTATCCACACGGAAACAACTTGCAACCGATGCCTTATGGTGCTTCTTTAACTCCGTACTATCTAAGATCGAACCAAAAGATGTTAAAACCGCCATGAATGAAGATAGTCGGTTCAATGCCATGCAAGATGAAATTCATGAGTTTGATCGACTTGATGTATGGGAGTTAGTGCTCGCTCCAGATCAGTGCTATGATTATAGCTCTTAAATGGATCTTCAAAGTGAAACTTGATGAGCATGGTGATGTGTTGAAGAACAAGGCTCGATTAGTTGCTAAAGGATACCGTCAAGAGGAGGGTATTGACTTTGAAGAATCTTTTGCTCCAGCTTGCTCGAATCGAGGCAATCGAAATCTTTCGGGTAATGTCGCTAGTAAGAACATGGTAGTCTATCATATGGATGTGAAGATGGCATTTACGAGCGGAGATCTTAAAGAAGTCGCTCGTCGACCAACTGAAGGATTTGTGAATCAAGAGCATCCTAATCACGTTTATCGTTTGAAGAAGGCTCTTTACGGTTTAAAGCAAGCTCCAAGGGCATGGTATGATACATTTGTCAAAGTTTCTTCTATCAATCGGATTCAAAGAAAGGAGCGATTGATCCTACATTATTCACCGTGAAGTCGGGCAAACATTTAACTCATGTTCAAATTTGTGTTGATGATATTATTTTTGCCTCGATGCACCCAATGGAATGTGATCGTTTTCAAATGAAATGAGTTCAAAATTTCAAATGTCAATGATGGGACAAATGTCATTTTTCTTGGGATTACAAATTTCGCAAAGTCCGGAGGCATTTTCATAAATCAATCTAAATATGCAATCGAGATCTTAAAGAAATTTGGATTTGATTCAAGTGACCACTAGACACCCCATGATTAACCAAACCAAACTAGATGAGGACCACTCGGGATCATGATTGACCAAACGAAATATCGTAGTATGATTGGATCACGATGTATCTCACTTGCTAGTAGACCGGACATCTTGTTCATTGTTTGCATGTGTGCTAGATACCGAGCTAAGCCTACTAAAAAGCACCTTGAAGCGATTAAGCGGGTCTTCGGTATCTCAAGGAACCATCAATATGGGTCTTTGGTACCGAAAGACACCGTATGTCACTAACGACATATGCGATCACGGATCATGCGGTGTCAAGATACTCGTCGAAATGCGTCCGAGGTGCTCGGTTTTGGGTGATAAGCTTATGAGCTGGTCTTCAAAGAAGCAAATGAGTACTTCTATTTCCTCTCTGAGGTTGAATACATAGCCATGTCATCTTGTTGTGCTCAAATCTTATGGATGAGATCTCAATTATCGACTATGGCTTTGAATTCAACAAAATCCTCTGCATTGTGATAATAAAAGTGCTATTGCTCTCTCATGCAACAACGTTCAACACTCAAGAGCAAAGCATATCGACATTCGACATCATTTCATCGAGGAACAAGTGGAAAAAGGTGTGGTGGAACTATATTTTGTGAGGTCTGAATATCAGTTAGCAGACATCTTCACCAAAGCTCTTCCAAGAGAACGTTTTGAGTTTATTCTTCCACGACTTGGTTTGAAAAGCCTTCAACCAGAAACTCTCAAACGTCTTCAGGAGGAAGACGAGGAGTAAAGGTCTATCTTCATCTATCTCTTTGTAAATATTTATTCGAAAAACAAAATAGAAAAATATAAAACCTTCAAAATCCATAAAAATATGAAAAATTCGAAAAATTTTCAAAAAATATTGTCAATTTGTCATGTTTTTTTCTGTTCGATAATATCTACGGTCTTTGTGCTGTCATTCAAAGAATGACACGGGACTTTAGATGTTGTTCGAATTCTTAAAAATAAAAATAAAAATAAATAAATAAATAAATTGAGAGAAAGAGAAATGGTTTATTGTCATTTTGAGCAATAACCGGTTTTAAAAGTAAGAACGAGCCATGTTTTACCATGTTTTCAAATTCCATGCTCGATTCTATAAACATTTTTCTCATTGAAAACCAAATGCTTTGAAAAATAACTCGGTCTCTATTTTTGATAATCATCGGGACTTATTTGTCAAAATCTCTATCTCAATCAACAACCTATGTCATTGATTGAGGGGAGAATGATTTCAATTAAATTAAAAGTTATTTGGCATTAAATTGTTTTCAAAAGATATTCATGCATGTTTTATCAATGGAGTTTAAAGTCTTAAAATCCGATCCTTATCGATCATAATCAAGTCACAATTCCCTTAAAAGCCTTCAAAATCAATTTAAATCTATAAGAGATCACAAATCTCAAATGATTTGATAATTGTGATCGGGGAGAATGTGTGATTTAAATTGGATTTAAACCGATAATTAGGTAAATGGTTTTATAAGGATGTACATCTTGTCCTTCCCACATGTGACAAACGATTTCAAATTTTCAATGCACATGTTGAGGGGAGCATCTATCTTAAACCTTTGATTTGAAATGTGATCATTCATCCCAATGTGCGGGTTCCTCTAGTATGTGCAAAACTCTTTTCAAACCTCGAGGCACATATTGAGGGGGAGCAAATTCATGGAAACCTCATCCTTTCCGGAAATGCTATACCTACTTGATTTGATGTGGGAAGTGATGTTGATATCTTTTAGAAAATGGTAATCAAAGAAGTTAATTCTTTCTCTTGCCTCCGTGTGCAAAACCTTTTCAAATACTTGATGCACATGTTGAGGGGGAGTTCTCGTTCTAAAAATATCAAAAACAATTCAGGTACAAAATGCTTCGATAATATATCACAAGTATCTGAATTTATTTTCAAATGGTTTTCAATTGGTTCCAATGGCAGATGAACAATACCAAATAGACCGACCAACTTTACTTTATGTACGGTGATATAAGGATGATAAGGTTAGGTATGTGTTCCCATGATCCGCCGTAATCGGAGGGATCTACCAGGACAATCCACTAGTTAGTGTAGAAGTCCTTAGGTATGATGATAAAAGGAGAAAATGAGATATGGAAAGAGTGCGGACTAAGACAGAGCTAGTCTTGGAATAAACCCAACAAGGTTCTAGCTATGAAGTCTCGGTAAGCATCGAAGGGTTGAAGAATTAAAAAGAATTGAATGAGAAAAGGGTGAAAACAAATAGCCTCCATTTATTCAACCTTAGAGGCGTAAACCGGGTTCAATTCATATGCTACCGATGGTAACATTGCTATTGAAGACAAGGCGTCATGGACCCGGTGGACGCTCGCACTTCAACTTTCCAAACCACTCAAGTTCCTCTTAAAAGGACTTGTTTCATTCTCACGGGAACCGACGTTATCTATCGACTTTCTCTTAGAGATTGTTGATATTGAAGAAGGAGACCCTCTCCTAGTCTCCGGCACATGATCCAAATATGCACAAATTGAGTCTAGAGCCACGAGATCATCAATAAATCTCATTAGGACACTTTCAATGAAGACTCTCTGTTTCACTCAATGTGGAAAGAGAGATTATATCTTGAGTCCTCGCATTATCCTTGTGGTATTGCCGAACATCCGAGTGATGTGTATACATATTCATTATGAAGATGGAAAGCCTTCGAGCCAACATCAAACAAGCTCTGGTAGGTGGCATGTGAGATCTATTATATAGATCAACCATGTGACAACCGAACGAAAACAATGGGGCGATTCAATCTCTTGAATCAATCACGGTTCGAGTTACTGATTGACGGATACCTTTGAAAACCGGTCGTTGTGCTTAAAACTCTTTTCTTTAGCACATCGACCGTACTCATTTTCAAACCAAAAGGTGTTTTTATGATCGATAATTGATTTTCAACAAAACCCTCGTTGTATTGCAAAAACAATTTCTATTGAGCAATACACGATTGTTTTCAAATCTCTTTCATCAATCGGTGGACTTAACTGTTTGGTTCACTCACTCCGTGTTGTCGTCTTTGAGACGTTCCGGTTTGAGAATAGCTAGAACATTGCGAAACCCCGTCAAGGAAATTCTTGAATGATACACGATCACGGCGGTGCTTGTCTTGATCAGCGGGAACCGTGGGCGTGTACCTCAATTCAACGAAGTGATAAAAGACACTTTCGTGCGATTTATTGCTAACTGTTGTATGCGGTACACCCGACGCTTGCGGTGATCGAATGAAGCGGTCAATCCACACCGCATGCTCACTTAACACATTCAACTCAAAGAAATCATGATTAGTGCATCAATGACTCGATATTTTCACTCCAAGCTTACGCTTTCTGCTGCGCCAATATCATGAATCAACTAAAGCTTCCGCAACTCGATGAGAAGATATCATGATCCGAATGTGAGCATGTCGGTCCCAAAGTCACAACACCACAATGGATGTCTCGAGATTTTTGATAGGTGATGATCTCAAAAGATGGCTCAAATTTATCATCACGTGGATCAAGAAAGACCTCCACTTGGAGTAACCAAACATGCAATGTGAAGAATCAATGACTACGAGCTTAGGAGCAAAGGACTACATCAAGAATGCAAGATCAATTGTTAATGTATTATCTAGTTGTATTCAATGTAATTTTGGTACATGATTGAGGTGACCTCCTTAGGGAGATTGTTAGGAATTAGAAATTCCGAGAATTAAAGAGTCGGTCACCTCAAGTATATGTAATCGTTAGAAAGCTCATAGTCGTAGTTCTTTTAAGTTAAGTAGTATTTAGTTAAGTAACACCGTGGAGGACAGACGGGTCTTTACCAGCTGTATGCCCGATCCATGCCCGATGTGTGGCGATTTATGTAAGACTATAAATACTCTCTACCTCCCAAGGTAGAGAGTTGGAGCTCATAATAATATCTTTCACTTTCTCTCACTAAGTTCCCTAAACCTCTAACTTTCTCTCTCTAGAATTCCACTTATACGCCACCTTGTTGTTATGGTTTGATGTGTATGTGATAACTAATATCCTACATGCATCTTTAATATCAGCTTCTATTGCCTTTGTAACAATCTCATTAAGGTTAATATCCTCTAGCTTTTTGACACGACTATCAAGATTATTGACGGCGATAGGAAAATGCTTCTCAATAGTTGCAATACGTGACATAGCCTCTTCAAGTAATTGTTCAGTAGTTTTGACTGGAGGCGGTGAAGCAGGAGGAGTGATGGTTTCACTGATGGTGACAACATTTGATGGATCATTAGCGGGTTTGGGTTTTGGAAGTACGGTTGAATGAGGTAGTGCTGACATAGGCGGGATGGTTGAAGTGTCTTGCTGTATGTTGACGGTGTACATGGATTCTACTTCCTCTTTCTCATTGCTTTGCTTCATATTCTCGGTGTCTGAGGGTTTGTCATTTAAAAACTGATCACCGAAAGAGTAGTCTGTATCTAGATTTTTCAATGAGGATAGAGAATCAATTGACAGATTTGGTTTATCCAAATGCCTAGTCTCATCAGATCTTGACTCAAGGTTCTCCTGTGAGTCTTTCTGCAACTCTTCATCAACATTTTGATCAGACTGGGTATCACTTGATGCAGGAGTTTCTTCTTGTGCTTCAGATACCACCTTTTCTAATCCAGATTGTTCTTGAGCTGAAGATGATACAACACTTCTTTTCTTCAGCTCAAATTGAGTGGTAGTTCTTGATAGTGAAGAAGAGATGGTCAGAAGCATGTGAGCGGCTTGTTCATCATCTACACCAGCAATCCCTTTCCCTTTGTCTTGTGTGATTGGAGTTGTATGGCGTGGCTCAAGTTCAGGTTCTCTTAACACGACACCTCTAACTGGTGCTCTCATATTCTGACTTTCTAGGCTTTGCTTGATACCCAGTTGCAGAGCAACATCATCTTCATCAATCAAACTTGTATTACCCTTTGAAACCTCAGTTTCCTCAACGTTTCTTTTCCACTTCCTTCTTCTTTCTTTTACATTGGGTTGTGGTGTCGTGGGTTGTGACTTTTCACGTCTCCTTTTTGGAAGGGCAAGATATGAAGTCTTTGAAGTCTTTGAAGCGAGCGAGACTTAGCCGTTTTGGGTTGTGGTGGAGTGGGAGAGATATCAACATTAACACTGGATCTGGAAGCCCTTTTCTTGTACAGTTTGAAGTGATCCGTCTTCTTAATATCATCAGTGAGAAGAATATCAGGAATTGGCAGTCCAAAGATCTCTTTATCAACACCTCTAGTAATATATTTGAGGTTGCCGAGAACAAATTCATCCTTAGCATTATGTAGGGCAGATTCACTCCTAGGGTTGAAGTTGTGAGTCTGTTGCAAGAACTGGATGACAAGCTTCGAAAATCTGACGCTAGGAATCACAAGTTTGTTTACTTTCTTTCGACCCTGAGCTTTATTCTGAAAGTTCGTTCTATCGGAGATAAATGTGTTCATTGACAACGAGAATTCTTCCGGATCGTTCGAGACATTAACATTCACCCCATTAACGATACCCCATAGGATTTGCAAGATGGGAATCCTCACTTTATCGAAGCTTTGATGTTTTGCGGATAAGCATAAGTTGAGAACTGTTGTCATTGCTCTCGTGGTTGATACATGTGTCCGGTGATGATGTCGAAGACCTTGATATGCCAACTTGATAGCCCAAACCAATCGGAAAGACTATTAGCTCTTACGCACTAGGTGGAGGTTCGAGATCGTATGGTGGGGTTGCGGTGTGGTTCCTAAGGCCTTCTTGAGAATTTACGAATTGATCACAAATTCCTTATCATCCACTTGCGGTATATTGAGTCGTGATTTTATCCCATTCAATGGTGTTCCAAAATTGTTGTAGGTAAATGGTGGGAATTATGCATTGTTTGGTTAGAGCACTGAAGAAGTTTGTGTTTTTAAGGATATCAATTGATACTCTGAGGATTGGATTTTGTTGCAACTTTTCCATATCAACATAACAGTTACTTTTTCCTATCTCTGCCCATTTATCTTCAGGAACGATTTCGTTGTCTGAAAGAACATTGGGTAGAGAAGAAGATGTAATGTTCTCAGATGAGGTTGTGTTTGCCATTGAAGATCTAAAGATACACACATACAACAACAATGATTGAGAGCATGTTAGATTAGATATGGTTAGTTAAGCAACATTGAATACAACCTTATGACATAAACACAATAACTTAGTAAGTTAGACAGAGTTCCCATAAGCAGATTGAGTGGCAATAGAGAGTTTTCAAGGTAACGGCTCCATTTGACACAGTTTTTCGAGAGACAAGTTGTTTTTGAATCAAATTATTTAAAAGCATAGTTACTATGAAATAATATCATGAGACAAGATACTATTATGGAAATGTTATAACAGGTTGTTTGAAACAAGTTGTGATACCAAGTTGCTACAAGAGAAACCAAGTACAAATTGCTCAAACAAAGATGTTATAGCAAGTCGCTAGGAGTAGGTTGTCAATACAAGTCGCACTGAAATCACGAATCAAGTCGCTAACATGAAATTATAATAGCAAGTCGCCTTAAAATAATTTAATAAACCAAGTCGCCACTTGAAAATTGAACCAAGAAGTCGCAAATCTTGTAAAGATAAGTCACTATAAAAATGATAAGACCAAGTCGCTACAAGATTAACTAAGTTACAAACTTGTAAATACAAGTCGCTACCAACAGTGATAATGATAAGTCGCTCTGATTAATGAGGTAAGTCGCTACCAAGAACACTCATACCAACTCGCTATGAAGAACGCATGTAAGTCGCTATCAAGAACAAGTTATAACATCTAAACCAACTCGCTATGAGGAACACTGTAAGTTGCTACCAAGAACATTGTTAAGTCGCTACCAAGAATGTCTCAAAACAAACGACTAACACCACACTCAATTTATCAATTTCAACTATTTAAATCCTGCAAACTCACAACGATGCAACATATAACAACAAATGAAACCAGAAGCACGAGCAACACAACCCACATACAACCATATAAATGAAATGCATAAACACACTTTACAACTCATAATGACATAAACAACCATAATTCAAGAGGCTCCTATTTTGCACAAAACCCATTAACATATGTAACATTTGTTTGGGTATTTAAGTCCTTTAACACACCTAAGTGAATGGGATAAGATTTTGAAGATCAATCCGCTTAATTAAAATCAGTTAAAAGGAACGGTTAGAAACGCATGTATATCACATGAATTAATGGAGAGGAAAGGTAAAACATGTACCCAAAATCAAGTTGCAAAGAGTGATTAAATCACGAGAGAAAGAAAACACAAAAACTTTTGATTTTTTTAAATAGTGAAGAGAAAGCGATAAGTCGCTAGGGTGTAGGGAAGGGTTTAAACAAGATTACCAAGTTGTCACTTTCGGTCCACGTAGTTTTGTGAATGTTTAGAAACTCGCTAGCAAAGAATCTTACCAAGTCGCTAAGACTTTACAAAGCAAGTCGCTAACCTCAAATTTAACATGCCAAGATGCTAGCTTTGTTAAAGGTAAGTTGCTATCTATTATTACAAAAGCAAGTCGCTATCTTATCATATTATGTATTATAGACACTTTCAGTCCATGAACTTATCAGATTGCAAACAAACACAGATAGCATAATAAGATAACATAATAAGATAAGCAAACTAACACAATGGACACCATGAAACAAATAAGCTATCAACACAGAGGTCACCACGAAAGCAAGACAAGACAAAGACATGCATCTGAGCACAATACATAACCAACACTGGTGCAGATATAACCGAGATAACTTGAAAAATTCTCCCCCTCAATCAATGTCACCAATGAACATTGATTGAATTTAACCCACCCATTATAAAACAAGAATATATCATTTGTTCGAACTTCATCTATGATCCCGTGTCATTATTGAATGACATTTCTAGGACCGTAGATGTTATCGATAACAAGGGATATATCTTTTATCAGTTTGTGGTAAACGAATTAAATTATGAATTAAAGAATGATTTAAAAATATTTTTTTTAAAACTGATTTGTACACATATTTATAAGGGCGAGTCCTGATTCAAGTCGAATAGGAGTCAAAGCACGAGATACATCAATTCTGGCAAGCAACAATTCCAGAGTGAGCAATATTCATTTCTGATGGAAACCAAGTCATGATGTTCCTGATTAAATTGAGCATTGTACCTAAAAAAGACTGAGAACATTTTGCACTAGAGGCACATGTAGTATTGCAAATAGATGAGTTAGTGACCTGAGTGACCTCACAGTTGGATGTTGCAAAGTGTGATATAGGAGATTCATTACTAGACATCCCTTTAGGTTCAATATTTTTGAAGAGTTTTCTTGTGGGGATCCACTTAAGGTAAGATCTAGGGATGTATGTCCGTTTGGATCCTGAAAACTTAAATAACCTACCAGTGGGGATCCATTTGAAACAACTGCTAGTACATTTGTATGTGAACACTTCCCTGTTTTGACAATTTGTCCATTTGTCATTAGTTTGTTTCTTATAGGTTTGATCAGCTATTTGATGCTTCTTAAGAGAACTAGATGACCTCCTAGAATTCATGATCTTAGGACTTTGAACATTAAGCTGGGGTTTGTTATTCATCTTATCGGAATGAGATAGTGAATTGACTGGTTTTGACAAAACATTATTCGCACCAACTTGGGAGGCAAGCTTAGATTTCGAAGATTTAAATCTTTCAGTTCTAAAAGCATTTGGCTGCCTAACTACATTATGTTTAGATTTGTTTTGATCAATTGGCTTTCCCAAGGTTGATGGTTTTGCAAACTTAGTGTTCACCCTATTACCAATAGATTTCCTAAGTTCATTTTTCAGTGCAACAATAGTAAAGCTCTTATCCTAAATTTGGGCTTTGAGGGCATCAATGTCTGTCAACAAGGCGTTAGTTTGATCAATCAACTTGGACTTGGTCTCCTCTAAGTTCTTTCTTAAGGACTCATTTTCCCTTAATAGATTGGACACACATAGAGCCAGTTCATCATTTCGAGATTTAAATGTATCACTCATCTCATGATAATCACACTTATGCACATTTGAGAGTTGTAATTTCAGATTGCATATGGTTGAGTCTTTGTCCTGAATCTGGGTTTTTTAGTGGTTAATTTCAAAAAATTCTCGAAATTCTGGAAATTCCTGATTAATGCAAGATTTTTCAGCATAAAAGCTTTCTTCCTTTTGTTGTATTGCAATTTCCAAGAAAATACAATGTTTTTCAAGAATTGAGTATTTTGTTGTATTGCAATTTCAAGAAAATACAATGATAAACCCTTTTTCAATCATGTCATTAGTTTTAAACGTTTTAGATTCGTGCTCAACCAAGGCAGTTTAACGTTATTATGTTCGAGTTAGGATCAAGTAGATCGGTACATTAACGCATGAATTATGTTGATCGCTTAAGGGTACCTCATCGCATGAAACCTGCTCATCCGAAGAGATGTCATCGATTCGCCACATGAATACCGTGAGTGTTCATGTAAGTTTGCTTCAACCTTTTTAGAGTCTGAGTCTTTGAGATCATTACAGTTGGCTTCATCCTTCTTTATTGCAATTGAAATTCTGCATTTGGCATCATCCATTTGTTCGACTAATCCATTGTTCGACATATCACAACCTTCACATAAATTAACTTGACACCCATTCAATTCATTCAACTTATCATTCTCTTGAGCAGCTTCCTTAATGTATATTTCCATATTACCCGTAAGTTGAATAAAGGTGTTTACGAACTCATGGATTTCCATTCCGAAGTGTTTCTTGAATGAAATTCGGTCATGTCATGATCAAAATCGAGGAATATTCCCCGGATAAATGGTGAAATTGATCGAAGATTACTTGAAGAGCTGCATTAGAATCATCAGTTGAGAACTTCTTTTTAGAAATTTGAAATCTCAGTTGTTCTAAGTTAAGTAGCACGGTTCTTGTCAAGGTGGGTAAGTCCTGACGAAGGAGAGCACTGCTTGTTCGATCCATAGCTGTAGATAAAAGTAGTTTGAGGTGCTGATGAAGTAGTTGAAAGGGCTCAATGTTGCATTCCATTTGCCTTGCATCATTTGTCAATATCAAGAGTGACTCATTAGAATTTGACTCAGATTGTGAAGTGTTTTGATTATAAGTTGTTGAATCATCTAAGGTAGAACATTTTGAGTAGCAGCCTGTTTCATTATTCTGTGAGGTATCATAGATTTCAAGAACTTTGGTGATTAAAGGATCAGTGATGTAAGACATTGTGTTAATGGATATTAGATATAAGTAACTTGCATCAATTCACCAAATTGTAATATGTACAAGTTGCTAACAAATCAACTCGCCAAGAACCATGACACCAAGTCACTAAGAGTTAAGAAGACAAGTCGCTAAGTTCCAAGTCGCTATGAAATTTTGACAGCAAGTCGCTAAGCACCAAGTCGCTAAGTCGTCAAGTCGCTAAATAGCAACTCGCTAAGGTCCAAGTCGCTAAGAAACTTAAGTACAAGTCGCTAACAAAATTGAAAGCAAGTCGCTACCTTCACCAAGTCGCTACCCGTAGTGGAGAATCCACTAAGTGTACTGTTTGTCGGCTTGTCTCAAGAGACAAGTCGCTAGGACCAAGTCGCTACCAAAAAGCACTACAACTCGCTACCTTTTACTGAAGCAAGTTGCTAAGATGAAATTCACTACGAGAACCAAGTCGCTACCAAGAAAAACTTCAAAAACACACTTTTCAATCCAAAACAAGCTCAACCATAGTGATTCAAGCTTACCAAATCAAAACCCAAGCATATACAATGATTCTAAACACAAAAGTACACCCAAAATTTAAACTTTAACACTAGAAATGAACCAAATGATGCAAAAACCACTAAACTTTTTCAAACTCAAAAACCATCTAAAAACCACTAGAAATCCAAGGATATGTAAGAGATGATCAAACCTTGGCTCTTGATACCATTTGTAACATATTGGATTTCATAAACACACTAAACCACAAGATCAAGTAGGCGTATAAATTAGATGGTTTAGAGAGAGAAAGTAGGGTATTCTAGAAAGAGAAACTCATGGAAGGTTAGATTCCAAATGAACATCCAACCCTCTCCCTTGTGGGGAGAGGGCTATTTATACAAACTATAACGCCCTCCTACGGGCTGTGGATCAGGCATAGAATGGGTAAAGACCCGTCCTTCCTCCACGGTGTTGCACTAGACTACACTAAGCTAATAACTGACTAACAACTAACATAATAAACGATATGTCTACGAGCTAACTTAAGCTAGATTATACTTGGGGTGACCGATGCTTCACAATAGAATTTCCAATTCCTAACAATTAAGACCTAGAAAATTCCAAAAATTTATAAGTAGCACGAAAAGCGAGAAAAAGTTAGAAGCGTTTCTACTCCTCCCGGCCGTCGTCAGTTGCGATCTGGCCGTCGAGTTATCATGACGAAACTGTGCGATTTTCTTGGAAAATTCGGAAAATTTATATCTTTAGAATGGAAAAATTCATGCAAAACATCCATTATGACTCGATACAAGCATTTGACTCGAACAACACACATGTATATCTTTTAAATAATTTTAATTCTCATGTTCACGTTTCTTTTGAAAACGTGTGTAATCATCCCTACACTTATCCCTTATGTAAAATACCTTTATATGTAATTAAGACGAGGTTAAAGACAAAATAAAGCATTTTTACAAATTCAAACATGAGAATAAACAATCAATAAAAGATATACGACACACAAATAAAAATGAAAAACAAATACACATGGGTTGCCTCCAAAGAAGCACTTGTTTTTGTTCGAGTCACGAGCCTGACTCTACCCTTATTTAACAGATAAAGGGGAAGTTTTCCCTACACTTAAGTTTAAGTGCGGGTGATAGTAGCGATACACACCCTTAGGGTGGAAATATGCCACGTGAGGTGAAGGGGGTGTGTGAATGGCTTCCTTCATCCTAAAACTACCCGGACTAAATTGGTTGATGGGTGGGTCGGTTCTTCTTTTGTCTCCTAGATGTATATCTAAGGATGGAAGTAAAGATTGAGGTTCCGGTTCATCAACACTAGGAAATTCCCTAGAACTAAGAGTAGGACTGAGACTACAAGTATTCAAACCTATATTCTCCAGTTGCGTTTGGCTCAAATGTTCTACCTCTATTGGGATTCCTAAAGTCTCTTCTACTACTTCCGGGTAAGTCACGTGCGGTGTGTATGCCTTAAATGATGGTAGGACTTATGGGATACCTTGTGGGTCTAGACTTTTCACCTTATCCTCAATCACATCTACATCATCTATATGCTCGTCATGTGTTACTTCCTTAGGTTGTGATGAAACCAAAACTAGTAATTGATCCAACTTATGGTTTAATGCTTGGTTGCTTACCATAATATTTTCACAAATTTGGTCAGTTCTCCTAAGGGCCTCACTAACAATAGTTTCTAAACATGGAGGTTGTTAACGACAGTCTATCCTAGGTGAAGGCTCATACGAAGCATAGGTTTCACTAGATGAGGTGTTTTGTGGGCTTGATGGAATGGTGAAACCCTCAAAAGGTTTATGGACTTGTTTACTTTCTTCCCACCATCTTGAATAATTTGCTTTAGTTATATCATCATTCTTTATGAAAAAACCTAATCGCGGATATAGTGGATTCACGTTCTCCATAATGGTGAATGGAAGAGTCAATGGACAAGTTTTATGAACAAAGGCACAAAGAAGGGGGATAAACTACAAGGAAGCTAATAAAAAGAAAAAAATCTCACTTGATAGGAATCTTGTGAGTAGACCTAAATGAGATATAGATCAAGCCTAAACAATAACTATTCCCGGCAAAAAAGCCAAAACTTGATAACGCTACACGTCATTCGGGGTCAAAGGAACTTCCTTTTCGTCGAGCAAGTTTTATAACACCTAGGCGATGAACCTAATCGTTGTAGTGTAGTATTAGGGTAAGCCACGGTATTGATATCGTTCTCTAGGGAATAGTGTCGTTAAATTTGAAGTGTATGTCGATTTAAGTCTAAAGGTGAGGGATGATTATTTTTGTATTTTTATATTTTGTGAATCTCTGTTTTGGAGGGGAGGGTGGAATTAGTTGCTAGTCAACTATCCCAAAAGATACTAACTAAATTATGGGTCAACCAAGAACGTGAAGCGTATCTACTTATGATGTATTACTCCTTGCTAACTATCCAATTCTACCTACTGAATTGTCATGTCCTATTGATGGTTGAATTGTCACGTCCTTATTCTTAACGCGTTGTGTTTTCTAAGGTCGTAAGGTGTGCATTCCCTAACTCTTTGAAGTCACTTTTAAGTGTAGTAAATGAAATCCACTAAGTCATTCATAAACTAACTTTGACGCCATCACTCTTTGCCGACAAAAAATCTGCCTATAAATATAACATTATAACTTCACTTTTTGTAACCCTAAACCCTAAGTCCGATTCTGGGGTTTAGGTAGGTGTTTTTCCAGCAACTTAAAGGGTTTCAAACACTCTATAAACACCAAACTGTAGAGTTTCTCGTTCCGGTCGCGTGGGCTTTTGAATCACTTAAATCCGAGTTCTTATGCAAAAGTTATGGCCAAAACAGATCGGCTACTTGGCAAGATGTTGCAACTTATGACGGCGTCACCTTATGGTTGTGACGCCATCGGCTTCATCTTCGGCCGTCTGGATCAAATCTAGGCCGTCGAGTTGCGACACCCTACTCTTTTAAAACCCGAAGCCGTCACTTGTAAATGAGCAATTTACTCTTGAGCCACAAAAAGTTGTCCGATGGCGTCGCAGATAACACTGACGCCGTCCCCTTCGGCCCAAGAACCTCGAGTGTCTCGATTCTTGACTTTGGCCATTTTCTTCGTATATTCGCGCTTTTCGTCCGAATAAGTGTCATTCCAGCATTTTGCCTTCAAGATACCTAAAAGTGAAAAGGAGCGATATTAAGTAATAACGGATACAAAGTGATCAAATAAGGGCTTAAACGACCCTTCAAAAAGGTACATTTTAAAACCTTATCAAATATCCCTACACTTGGTATTTGCTTTTCCTCAAGAAAATGTGCTTTTAGCCAATTAATTTACAAGTTAAGAGTCATGAAGCATTGGTTTAGAACAATCCACAACACATATAAGCCCCGCAAAAGTCATAACAAGCACGGAAATTACATACTAGCACCTCACATGGGGTGTTTGGATACTCACATCTCTCGGGTGTATATGAAATATAACAAGTTGGAAATGAAAGATAAACACTCATTAACCGGTCCTAGTACATAGATTACCATAGGCTTGAGACTAGATCAAACCTCCATCGCTTTGGCGTAAGCACCTAGGAAAGAATATCCAAGAGGTCTTTTAAAGGGTTGTAATGATAGTCTTACGATAGGGAAACAAAGGATTTGGTGGGATAGGCGATTTAGTGGTGGCAAGTCAAAAATCTTTATGTTACAAGCATGAGAAGAATGGCGTTGCTAAGCCAAGACTCGACACTCTAAACTCTAGATAATTGAAATAAACAAAAATAAATTGAAGATAGATGTAGGATGGTAGCCCGTATTTTTTTTTCAACACTCTATTTTTTTTCTTTTTCTCTTTTTCTATTTTTTTCTATTTTTTTTTCATACACTTTTACTCTACCATCCTCTATGATAACATCACAATGATAGGGATTTATAGGCACATCCCTACACTTGAGTTTTTATTACTCTAACACTAATATGACCCGAATTGAAAATATCAAAACACTTGGAATATCCTAATGCCTCATACGGGTATCAAACAAGGGTTATCCTAATGCCTCTTATCATTTAGTTATTCCTAACTACACAAGTGTAGTCTTACTAGCGATCTCGGGATGCATCACAAAACAAGTTCTAGAATCTATTATACTACCGGTTCACACACTAAGCATTAAAGATGAATGCTTTAATTCCTACTAATCTAAGGGTGATCCTCACATTTTGGGTGGAATTTAAGTGGTAAAGGGTTTTTTGTGCTAGTCATATAACTTCCTATCCATGAGAAGCTTTTGTTAAGACTAATGGCCCACTCCTATATGTCATGAAAAATTTTAAATTTGGTGCCAAAATTACCCTAACCGACATTTCTCATGGTTTATTACACAAATGAAATTGGACAAAGCAAATAATCAAGGATAAGCATAGTTTCAAAGTTCCCGTTTTATTTTCCCTCCCTACACTTAAACTGAAGATTGTCCCCAATGTTCCCTGAAAGTATCAAAGTAATGATAATGGAAGTGTTGGAATCACTCCTAAACCTAAATCAAGTGTTAGTAATTCATATGTAATAGTTAGTTTAATTATGGCCTTTATGTTTGTTATTAGCTTAAGCTTATGTAGAAGGCCCATGAGCTTAGGCCCAAGCCCATAGGAGAAAGGAAGGGACTAGGAGTGTTTGTGACAACTCGCAATTTCAAGTCATTTCTCAAGTTTCACTAGTTCATCATTTATCGTAAACTAGGTTTACGTGTTCCAAATTCGCGTAACTTTAATGGTTTAGCGGCGAATTCATGATCATATCATCACGAACATTTCATATGGACTAAGTTTAGTCTACATTTCATTAGCATCATTTGCATCATGTTAGTTCATTCATGACATTGCATTTCACCTTAAACGTGTAAATTTTATATTAAATAAACGTTATCGCGTGAGTTATTATTTTGAACATTTAATCCGATACTTCCAAAAATGATCCCGATATATTTTTATACTTACATTTAGTTTATAAAAACTATACTTTGAGTTTACCTAGTGTTTTAAATTTATTTTGTATATAAATCGTTAAATTTATATTATTACGACGTAATTCTTAAAAACTACACGATAATTATTATATCACTCAAATTATACAAGAAATGTATTTTTACAATTTTTATGATCTCATTATACTTTACTTTGATCCATTAAAACTTATTTTTAGTCCATACTACTCTAATTTCACAATTGTATACAAGTTACAACACAATAAATAAAAGGAAAAAAAAAAAAAAAAGAGATATTTTGTTGACAAAAATCCCCCAAAACCGGTTCTAGGGGGGAGGGGTTGCATTTAATGTTTGTTGAATTATTTTCCTTGATAGTTTATACTTATACTTCACCTCCCATTCACCTCATTCATTCACCTCATTATTTCAAGATAAGAAAAAAAAAATTTCTCTCTTTTGGTTCTTCCATAACCGGCCATCTAAGGGTGTAGCAAGAGATCATCAAATTTTTCAAGCTCAAGT